>JARQOD010000001.1:144745714-144830136 GCA_033576555.1 Oophaga sylvatica
CAAGTCACTGCACAGTAGAGGAGTGGGCAAGACGCCTGGACCAACGTCTCTGCTGAGCAGGCTCCACTGCGGCTGGAGATGAATGGGAGACCGCAGCGGGACGGGTTCGAGACTCCCCCTGTGCAGCAGCAGGAAATCGAACCCTAACATTACCCCCCCTCCTAGGGCCCCCTTCTTTGGGCCTCGCTGTGCTCAAAGACAGCAATGAGCTGCGGAGCGTGAATATGCTCGGCAGGCTCCCAAGACCTATCCTCAGGCCCATAGCCCCTCCAGTCCACCAAATAAAACTTTTTGCCCCGTACCACCTTACACCCTACGATGGCGTTCACCTCATGGTCATCCGTAGATTAACCCGATGTCCTGGCAGATGACTCAGAAAATCTGGACATGAGCACGGGTTTCAGGAGGGATACATGAAAGGTGTCGGAGATACCCAGGCGTGGTGGAAGAGCCAAACGGTATACCACAGGGTTAACCTGCTCGAGGACCTTGAAAGGACCCAGGTAGCGGGGTGCCAACTTAGTGGACTAAACTCGCAGCCTGATGTTACGGGCGGAGAGCCACACCAAGTCCCCAGGAGCAAATATTGGAGCGGGGCGCCAATGTGCGTCGGCAGAGGACCTCATCCTCTCCTTGGACGCCTGAATGGCATCCTGAGTACGGTCCCAAATGTCCTGTGCCTACACAGCCCAGTCTGCCACCCTGGAGTCGGCGGAAGACACGGGCATGGGCACCGGAACCCGCGGATGCTGACCGTAGTTCAGAAGGAAAGGAGTCTGTCCGGTGGAGTCAGCCACAGCATTGTTTAATGCAAACTCAGCCCATGGTAGCAAGGATGCCCAGTCATCCTGCCTGGCAGAGACAAAATGTCGTAGATAGGTGACCAAGGTCTGGTTGGCCCTCTCTACCAACCCATTCGTCTCAGGATGATACGCTGAAGAGAGATTTAACTCAATACTGAGTAGACGACAAAGCTCTCTCCAGAACCGAGACGCAAACTGGGGACCTCGGTCACTGACAATTTTGTCCGGCATGCCGTGTAGTCGGAAGATGTGCCTAACGAACAATGCTGCCAGAGCCCGTGCAGAAGGTAACCGTGGTAGTGGCACCAGATGCACCATTTTAGAGAAATGGTCGGTGATTACCCAAATGATGGTGCAACCCCGAGACTTGGGCAAGCCCACCACAAAGTCCATCCCAACCATCTCCCAGGGCCTGTCTGCCACCGGCAAAGGATAAAGTAAACCAGCTGGCCGTTGTCGTGGAGACTTATTTTTGGCGCAGGAGACACATGCCCGAACATAGTCCCCAACATCACGGACCATATGCGGCCACCAATATGTCCTCGCCAGCAATTCAGATGTCCTCTTTGCCCCAAAATGTCCACCAACCCTGGACGAATGTGCCCAAGAGAGTACCTCCGGTCGCAAATTGGTAGGCAAAAAAGTCTTGCCCGGGGGCACAGACTCTAGTGAAACCAGAGCCACTGTTCTCAGGCTCTCTGTGGGAACAATAAGCCGAGGCTCCTCTAGCTCCTCTTCAGAGGACACCACAGAGCGAGAGAGAGCGTCGGCACGAATGTTCTTCTCTCCAGAGAGGAAATGGAGTGTGAAATTAAACCGAGAGAAGAACAATGACCATCTGGCCTGGCGAGAGTTAAGCCGCTGAGCTGTCTGCAGATACACCAAATTTTTGTGGTCGGTGAAGACTTGGAAGGGAAAACGGGCCCCCTCCAACAGATGTCTCCACTCAGAGAAGGCCAACTTCATGGCTAGCAACTCCCTATCCCCGATGGAATAATTCCTCTCCGCTGAAGTGAAGGTCTTAGAGAAGAAGAAGCAAGGATGCTTCCGACCTTGAGCATCCTTTTGGAAGAGGACTGCTCCAGCACCAACGGATGAGGCATCCACCTCCAATAAAAATGGCTTATCAACATTGGGGCGATGTAGGATGGGAGCGCTAGCAAAATGAGACTTAATAGAAGAGAAAGCCGTGGAGACCTCTTCCGACCACAATTTGGGATTTGCTCCCTTCTTGGTGAGGGCTACCAAGGGAGCTACCAAGGTAGAGAAATGCGGAATAAACTGGCGATAGTAATTAATGAACCCCATAAAGCGCTGCACCGCTTTTAGAGAGTGAGGTTCCTGCCAGTCCATCACAGCCTGTAGTTTAGCCGGATCCATAGCCAATCCCTGGGTTGAGATGATATAACCAAGGAAAGGTAAAGACTCCAGCTCAAACATACATTTCTCTAACTTAGCATAGAGGGAATTAGCCCGTAAGAGGTCGAAGACTCTGCAGACATCTCTCCGGTGGGAGTCAATATCTGGAGAGAAGATGAGTATATCATCCAGATAGACTACGACCGAGGTGGAGAGCATATCCCGGAAGATGTCATTGACAAAGTCTTGGAAAACGGCTGGAGCATTACAGAGCCCAAAGGGCATCACCAGATATTCGTAATGCCCATCCCTGGTATTAAAAGCCGTCTTCCATTCGTCCCCCTCACGGATGCGAATCAGGTTATAAGCACCGCGCAGATCTAGTTTAGTGAATACTCTTGCTCCCCGAAGCCTATCAAAAAGCTCAGAAATCAGGGGCAACGGGTACTTGTTTTTAACGGTGATGGCGTTAAGACCCCTGTAATCAATACACGGACGCAATTCTCCGTTTTTCTTCTGCACGAAGAAAAATCCGCCCCTGCCGGTGACACCGACTTCCTAATAAACCCTCTTGCCAGGTTCTCCTGAATATATTGCGACATGGCCTCTGTCTCAGGAAGAGAGAGGGATAGACCCTTCCCCGAGGAGGTTCTGCGCCAGGCAAGAGGTCGATAGGACAGTCATAGGGGCGATGAGGCGGAAGAGTCTCCGCAGCCTTCTTGGAGAACACGTCTGCATATGACCAGTAGTGCTTGGGAAGTGGAGTAAGATCGGCGGGTAACTCCGTAGTGGTAACCTGAACGCAACTCCTGACACATCTGCCTCTACATGCATCACTCCAACCCAGTATCCTACCCGAAGTCCACTCTATATGTGGGGAGTGGAAACGGAGCCAAGGTATACCTAGTAGGATCTCGTCTATTCCCTCGGGAAGGACGAGTAGAGAAATAAGTTCCTGATGGGAAGGAGATACAGACAATGCAAGTGGAACAGTCTGGTGTGTAATTTGTGAGGGCAATGTCGACCCATTCACTACCCGGACAGTCACTGATTTGTCAAGCGCCACCAGAGGTATTGCATGATGGCGAGCAAAGCTAGAGGACATGAAATTCCCCTCTGCTCCTGAGTCCACGCAAAGGTCGGCGGTGAGAATGGAAGTACCAACAGTGATTGTCCCTTTAAGTGTCATCTTGGAGGAAAATGCCGCTGTCTCTAGTGAACCTCCTCCCAGGGCCACTAGACGCGATCGCTTCCCCGATCGCTGTGGACATTTGTTGGCATAGTGTCCTGTCTGCTGACAACGGTTACAGACCATGGATACTCGGACGGACCGAGACTTAGGTCCTGCATGAGGAACTTCTGTGGCCTTTTGGGGTTCGGACGCCAGATCGGGAAATTCGAGAGGTTTGGCAAAGGTGGGAGCCAACCGAAACCTCTGCCTACACTGGGCCCGCTCCAACCTCCGCTCGTGAAAACGGAGGTCAATGCGGGTAGATATGGAGATAAGCTTCTCCAGTGTGGCGGGAATCTCCCTGGTAGCCAAAGCGTCTTTAACATGGTCAGCCAGTCTTCGCCAGTAGATTGGAATAAGAACTTTATCAGACCAATCTAGCTCAGAAGCTAGAGTCCAAAACTGGACGGAAAACAGACTGACCAAAGATGAACCCTGTGCCAATGCCAGCAGTTGTAGCGCCGTATCGTGGGTGACCTGAGGTCCTAAAAAGACCTTTTTAAGAGCCTCCAAGAAACGAGGAGCACTCCGCACCACACGATCGTCGCGCTCCCACAGCGGCGTTGCCCACTCCAACGCTCTGCCCGAGAGTAGAGAAAGTACAAAACCCACTTGTACCCGATCCGTGGGAAAACGTGCAGCCAGAAGCTCGAGCTGTATAGAGCACTGACTCATGAATCCCCGACATTGCTTGCTATCACCGGCAACTTGTCAGGAAGCGGGAGGTGGGATAATGTAGGGGCAGAGGTGGCAGAAGACAAACTGGCTGCAGCCACGCTAGCAGCCTGAACAGTGACTGCGGTAACATCCACAGCTGAGGTTGTGCGCTCAAGAGCCGCCAACCTACCCTCCAGCTGCTGGATGTACTGCGATAGACGCTGTTCATCCGCCATTTTACTAGCCAGACCCTGGCACTAATATTATGTTAAGGGTCTGCGGAACGCACCAAATATATAAAGTAGAGAGGTGCGTTCGCAGCCCGGGGTCCACCGTGCAAGCGGAGCCTGCTGCTAGTAGAAATGGCGCGAGAAGCAAACTCTGTTATCCCGCAGAGTCGCCAACATAAACGCCATAATGCGCTGTGGCAATAAGTGCGAACTTTGTTACTCCACAGAGTCACTAGAAGGAGAGCCGCAGCGCTATATGGCGATGTGTGCGCACTCACTAGGCACAACTGAGTGGCAACGAAAACACGCTAGGGCGCTGTCTAGCGTTGAAAGCGAACCCTGTTACGTCACAGGGCCGCTGAGAAAAAGTACTGTGTCCTGTCAGACTCTCAGGTACACAGTTAAGTGCTACGCGTTCATAAAGCGTGATCATGTGCTAATGTCCTCGCGGGAGTCACCCGCAATCTATGGCGTCTGAACACCAGACCCTGAATACGGCAATCAAAACTCCTCACCGGTTATGCTGGTAATCTAGGGCATCTAGGACACCGACCCTGACCAGCTACCATACCAAACTCCTCACCGATTAAGTCGGTATTCTAGTGGCTTATTTCAGCCGGGTCCCTATCCACACATACACATGACCACACTGGCGCATAGCATACAATGATTGATATTAGCGCATGGCGGCCCAGCCATCCTACCCTTTTATAGCAACAGCTACAGTACCTTCCAGGAACAAGGACCAATGAGAAGCTGTTACAAACAAACGTAGCTACATGACCTGCAGCACCTGAACATGTGACCCCTGATCTCCAATGAGAGATCTCACTCTGGGCATGCTCAGATGGGAAAACGCAGGACTTTGTCTCAAAGACGACTGCTCCAGCACTGGCTATAATAGCAGATCCAGGAAAGGCAGCAGCAAGTCACTGCACAGTAGAGGAGTGGGCAAGACGCCTGGACCGACGTCTCTGCTGAGCAGGCTCCACTGTGGCCGGAGATGAATGGGAGACCGCAGCGGGACAGGTTCGAGACTCCCCCTGTGCAGCAGCGGGAAATCGAACCCTAACACTTACTGGCCTATAATTCCCAGGTTCACCTTTAGAGTCCCTAAATATAAGAAATAATGGTTTGTCTATTACAATACTTTGTTCTCTTAGTACTCGTGGGTGTATGCCATCCGGAGCCGGAGATTTATCTATTATTTAGCCGCTTTTGCACCTCTTCTTGGGTTAGATTGGTAACGTTTAATATAGGGTTTTCTTTGTCTCTCAGAATTTCATGTAGCATTTTATTTTCCACTGTGAATACCGTGGAGAAGGTGTTTAATATATTAGCTTTTTCCTCGCCATCTACAACCATTCTTTCCTCACAATTTTTTAAGGGGCCTACAATTTCACTTTTGATTCTTTTACTATTGATATAGTTGAAGAACAGTTTGGGATTAGTTTTACTCTCCTTAGCAATGTGCTTCTCTGTTTCCTTTTGGCAGCTTTAAATAGTTTTTTAAGTATTTTTCTCCCTACATGTTTTTTGAGCTTCAATGGTGCCATCCTGCTTTAGTAGTTTAAATGCTTTCTTTTTACTGTTAATTGCCCCTCTTCTTTGTTAAGCCACATTTGTTTTTTCCTATTTCTTGTCCTTTATTCCCACAAGGTATAAACCACTTACAACACCTATTAAGGATGTTCTTAAACATTTCCCATTTATTATCTGTATTCTTTTTTCTGAGTACATTGTCCCAGTCAACCAGATTAAGGGCATCTCTAAAGGGTATGCCACACTAAACAGCGTCGCTAACGAGATCGCTAAAATACGTCTCTATTTAGCGATCTCGTTCGTGACGCTAACGTGTGTGGCATGTAGCAACGATGTGGCCCCTGCTGTGATCTCGCTGATCGTTCACTAGAGTTCTGGACCGTATTTAGATCGTTGGCGTCCCGCTGGTGACGCTATATCGCTGTGTCTGGCACCTTTTGTGAGCGATGTGCGCTGTTTTTTACATCGCAATGACCGTTAAAGTCGTTAATGAGATCGCTAACCGCTTTTGAGTCGTTAACGAGATCACTAAAGGTACTGCCACACTAAACAATCCCGCTAGCGATCACAATAACGACGCATACTAATGCGATCGCTAGCGGGATTGTTTCTATATCGCTAAATGCGGTCACATTTAGCGATATAGTTAACGACGCTATCGCCGTTAACGATCTTCTTAACGACTTTAGCGGTACAAAAGTACCGCTAAATCGCTAAGAAAAGGTGCCACACAGCGATAAGATACTTACCCAGCGGGAGCGCCAGCGATGAAATAGGGTCCGGAACGATTCCAGCGACGAGCGAGATCACAGCAGGAAGCTCGTCGCTGGAAGCTGCCGCACTGAACAATATCGCTAACGGATCGCTAAATAGTGACGTTTTTTAGCGATCCCGTTAGCGATATTGTTTAGTGTGGCATACCCTTAAGTGTGGCAGCTACTAGAGACATTAAAAGATCACAAAAACGATCTCATTAGCTTGCGTCGTTATTGAGATCGCTAACGAGATCACTAAGTGTGGCAGTACCTTAAGCTGATTGTAGCGCCCGCGTCCCTGCCTGCTGCCAGACAGGGACGTCGCTCTCCTCACCTGTCCTCGGCGCCCTCCTTCCGCCCTGCTGGTCCCGCGCGCTCCTTCCCTGCTACTGGCCTTAGGGCGCGCGCCCGCACCCTCCCCCGCTCTTAAAGGAGCCGCGCGCATTTTCCAAATCAGTCTCCAGCCAATGCTGGAGGACTCCACCCTATATTAAGGGCTTCCTCCTTAATGTAGGTGCCCGAGCAATGTTGTTCCTGTGCAGTCTAACTCTGTTTCAGCCATCAGCTCCTGATTCCAGTTTCCTGCCTGTTACCTGTCGGCTTGCCTGTCTGCCATCCGTCTGCAGTTCCATCCAGAGGTTCGGACGTCATCTGCAGAGATCCCCGGCTCTTGCCTGCTCACCTAGGAGCGATCATCTGCCATCCGACTGCAGCTCCATCCGGAAGTTCGGATATCATCTGCAGAGATCCCCGGCTCTTGCCTGCTCACCTGGGAGCGATCATCTGCCATCCGACTGCAGCTCCATCCGGAAGTTCGGACATCATCTGCAGAGATCCCCGGCTCTTGCCTGCTCACCTGGGAGCGATCATCTGCCATCCGACTGCAGCCTACCTGGAGGCTCCACCATATCAGGTCGTATATACCTGCCTGTCTAGAGTCTGCCTGGTCACTTGCTGTGACAACCTGCCTGTCTAGAGACTGCCTGGTCACTTGCCGTGACAACCTGCCTGTCCAGAGACTGCCTGGTCACTTGCTGTGACAACCTGCCTGTCCCAGAGACTGCCTGGTCACTTACCGTGACAACCTGCCTGTCCAGAGACTGCCTGGTCACTTGCCGTGACAACCTGCCTGTCCCAGAGACTGCCTGGTCACTTGCCGTGACAACCTGCCTGTCCCAGAGACTGCCTTGGTCACTTGCAGTGACAACCTGCCTGTCCCAGAGACTGCCTTGGTCACTTGCCGTGACAACCTGCCTGTCCCAGAGACTGCCTTGGTCACTTGCCGTGACAACCTGCCTGTCCAGAGACTGCCTCGGTTACTTACCGTTACAACCTGCCTGCCCAGAGACTTCCTTGGTCACTTGCTGTGACAAACCTGCCTGTCCAGAAACTACCTATATCTCCTGCCGTGAATCCCTGCCCTTTTCCCAGGTGCCACCCGCTCTCTTACAAGTAAACTCTCTTGTATAATAAAGCTTTGTGGTTCCACCAACCTGACCTGTCTCGTCAGTAGTTCCACCCACCAGACCCGTTACAGTTTGCTCGGGCCATGGAACCCGGTGGCACCCAAACCCCTTCACTCCCGGAACTGTGTCATGAGCTGTCTCGCCAGAGGTCTCAGCAGGAGGCCATCCTGGGTCACCTGCGGAACGTCAAATTCCGTCTGGACACTCTGAAATCATCACTAGCAACCATCGCTGGAGCCATAACTCATAATCCGTCAGTCCCGCTGATTCCCAATTCCGTGGTTTCCATTCCCGGACCCCGACTGTCAGCTCCTCCTAGGTTTGGAGGCGATCCTGCTCTGGCTCGGGGTTTCATTAATCTGTGCACCCTGCATTTTGAACTCCTGGCACACCAGTTTAACTCTGACCGGGCCAAAGTTGCCTTCATCATGTCCCATCTCACTGGAGAGGCTCTGGCCTGGCTTAACCCTCTCTGGGAGAGAGAGGATCCTCTGGTGTCTGACCTGCCTGCGTTTCTCTCGGCCTTCCGGAAGGTATTCGACGAACCTGGACGGAAGACTTCCTCTGCATCATCTCTGCTGCGTCTCCGTCAGGAGAGTTTCACCGTTGGTCAATATGCCATACGGTTCCGGACTTTAGCCTCAGAACTAGCTTGGGACAATGAAGTTCTAATTTCGGTCTTCTGGGAGGGTCTGTCCGGCCGTATTAAAGACGAACTTGCCGGTCGGGACATTCCAACCTCGCTTGATGATTTAATAAATCTTGCCAATCGAATTGATCTACGGTTCCAGGAACGAGCCAAAGAGATCACCCGTAAAAAAGAGTTTTCCCATCTTGCACCCTCGTGTCAGAGATCTATAACCTCTTCCGTTTCTCCTCAGGTGCACACTGCTGAGCCTATGCAGGTCGACCAGACCAAGATGGTCAAAGCCCGTCAGGACTCACGCCGTGCCGAGAAAAGTTGCTTCTACTGCGGCAGTAAGGAGCACTGGATCCAAACCTGTCCGGAGAAGTCGGGAAAACGCCTGTGTCTAGGTTCGCTCGGAGAGGTCAATCTAGACAAAAATAAATCCTCTTCATCCCTGCTGCTGTCGGTTTCAATTCTGATCGGTAAGAACCGCCACTTCGAAATGGCCCAACTTGATTCTGGAGCAGCTGGGAATCTCGTGTCACAGGCTCTAGTAGAGAAGTATCACATTCCCACCAAACCTCTTGTTGAACCTGTATCTGTTGCTGCTGTGGATGGGGGCCTCCTACCTCGTCCCATCCGACTTATCACCGAAGTCATAACCCTGCAGGTGGGAATGTTGCATTCTGAGAGCATCTCGTTTCATGTTTTACCCGGACTCTCTCATGCTCTCTTACTAGGTCTGCCTTGGCTCCAAAAACATGCACCTGTGCTCGACTGGCAGAATGGAGAGGTTCTTCGCTGGGGACAGGACTGTCATAAAACGTGTCTGGTGCCTGTTCATCCTGTCTATTCTTCTCCTACACCTGCTAATCTACCTGGACTCCCGATTCCATATTGGTCATTTGCTGATGTCTTCAATAAAAAGGAAGCAGAGACATTACCCCCACATAGACCATATGATTGCCCGATTGACCTGTTGCCCGGTACTACGCCTCCCGTGGGCGTATTTACCCGTTGTCTGCTGCTGAGACCAGGTCGATGTCCGAATATATCGAGGAGAACTTAGCAAAGGGATTCATCCGGAAATCTACCTCCCCAGCGGGAGCAGGTTTCTTCTTCGTTAAAAAGAAAGACGGATCTCTCCGTCCCTGTATTGACTACAGAGGCCTAAATTCGATCACGGTGAAGAATAAGTACCCTCTTCCGCTCATTCCAGAACTGTTTGATCGTCTTAGAGGGGCTAGAGTCTTCACCAAACTAGATCTTCGTGGAGCATACAACCTGGTTCGTATCCGTCGAGGAGATGAATGGAAGACGGCATTCAACACCCGGGACGGCCACTACGAGTACTTGGTGATGCCCTTTGGTCTCTGTAATGCTCCAGCAGTCTTTCAGGAGTTGGTCAACGACATCTTCCGGGACCTCCTCTATTCCTGCGTTGTGGTGTACCTTGACGACATCTTGGTCTTCTCTCCGGATCTTCAGTCTCACCGGAGGGATGTTCGTCAGGTTCTGCTCAGGCTCAGGCAGAATCACCTCTTCGCCAAATATGAGAAGTGCCTCTTTGAGCAGACATCGCTTCCGTTTCTGGGCTACATCATTCTAGACAGGCCTACGAATGATCCGAGAAATTGTCTGCCATCAAGAGTGGCCCGACGGAGGGGTGAAGGCATTCAGCGGTTCTGGATTGCAACTATACCGTCTCTTCATACCGCATCTCTTCAGACTGCTCCATCTCAGCGCTCACTCGCAAGGATGCTAACCCCAAACAGTGGACGACCGAGGCAGAGGAGGCCTTCCTTTCTCTGAAACAGGCCTTCTCTTCCGCTCCAGTGCTGCATCGCCCGGATGGCAACAAGCAGTTCTTCCTGGAGGTGGACGCTTCCTCTGCTGGAGCCGGAGCGGTTCTTACCCAAAAATCGCCATCCGGGAGGATGGTATCCTGCGGTTTCTTCTCCAAACTCTTCTCCTCCTCCGAGCGCAACTACTCCATAGGAGATCGAGAGCTATTGGCCATTAAGTTGGCATTGGAGGAGTGGCGTTACCTACTCGAAGGGGCTCTTCATCCGGTAATCATCTACACGGACCACAAAAATCTGGCATACCTCCAGCAGGCACAGAGACTTAATCCTCGCCAAGCCCGGTGGTCCTTGTTTTTTGCCCGCTTCGATTTTCTTTTGCATTTTCGCCCAGCTGACAAAAACGTCAAGGCGGATGCCTTGTCTCGGTCTTTCCTGGTGTTGGATCTCGAAGATGAGCCTAAACATATCATTGATCCCGCCAGAGTGATGCAGGTGGCTCCCGTGAGTCTAAATCGTCTCCCTCCTGGTAAGACGTTCGTATCAGAAACCGATCGGAAGAGAATCCTACATTGGGGTCACTCGTCTAAACTCGCTGGCCACGCTGGTCAAAGAAAGACCCTCCAACTCATTACCCGGCATTATTGGTGGCCTACCCTGCACAAAGACGTAATAGACTTTGTTTCTGCCTGTGTTTCCTGTGCCCGCAACAAAGTTCCGAGACACCTGCCTACCGGCCGTCTTTTTCCGCTTCCTGTACCCGCTGCCCCCTGGCAGCATATAGCCATGGACTTCATAACAGATCTGCCCGTCTCTGCCGGTTGTACGGTCATTTGGGTGGTCGCTGACCGCTTTTCCAAGATGGCTCACTTCATTCCTCTGCCAGGTCTTCCGTCTGCACCCGAGTTGGCTAAAGACTTTATCCGTCACATCTTCCGTCTTCATGGTCTGCCTCGTCACATTGTGTCGGATCGTGGGGTTCAGTTCACCTCACATTTCTGGAGAGCCACTTGTAAGTTGCTAGACGTCACCCTGGATTTTTCCTCCGCTTACCACCCACAGTCCAATGGACAAGTTGAACGAATAAATCAGAATTTGACCAGTTATCTTCAACATTTCGTTAATGCCCACCATTCTGACTGGGTGGAGCTCCTGCCCTGGGCCGAATTCTCCTACAATAATCATGAGAGCGAATCTTCCACCAAGTCTCCGTTTTTTGTAGTCTTCGGTCAGCACCCTCGGATCCCTGTCCCTGTTTCCATCTCTGTGGACAATCCAGCTGCGGAATCTCTAGTTAGAGAATTCTCCTCCATCTGGGAGAGTACCCGGTCCGCACTCATTCAGTCTTCCGAGCGCATGAAAAGACATGCTGACAAAAAACGTCTGGATCCTCCTCAATTCCGTCCTGGGGACAAAGTCTGGCTTTCGTCCAAATATGTTTGACTCAAAATTCCGTCCTACAAGTTAGGTCCTCGGTTCATCGGTCCTTTTGAGATCATTAGTCAGATCAATCCGGTGTCCTATAAATTGAAACTCCCGGCCAATTTGAGAATTCCTAATTCTTTTCATGTATCTCTCCTCAAACCTGTGGTTCTTAACTCTTTTTTTAAGTCTACAGGTACACCTCCTGCTCCAGTGTCTGCTGATGATGAATTTGAGGTAGAGAACATTCTGGCCACAAAAAGGGTAGGAAGAAAGACTTATTTTTTGGTGGATTGGAAGGGGTTTGGTCCTGAGGAGAGAACCTGGGAGCCTCGGGAGAACATCCATGCCCCTCTTATCCTAGCTAAATTTCTTTCTGGCCTAAAGAAGGGGGGCCTAGAGGGGGGGGTACTGTAGCGCCCGCGTCCCTGCCTGCTGCCAGACAGGGACGTCGCTCTCCTCACCTGTCCTCGGCGCCCTCCTTCCGCCCTGCTGGTCCCGCGCGCTCCTTCCCTGCTACTGGCCTTAGGGCGCGCGCCCGCACCCTCCCCCGCTCTTAAAGGAGCCGCGCGCATTTTCCAAATCAGTCTCCAGCCAATGCTGGAGGACTCCACCCTATATTAAGGGCTTCCTCCTTAATGTAGGTGCCCGAGCAATGTTGTTCCTGTGCAGTCTAACTCTGTTTCAGCCATCAGCTCCTGATTCCAGTTTCCTGCCTGTTACCTGTCGGCTTGCCTGTCTGCCATCCGTCTGCAGTTCCATCCAGAGGTTCGGACGTCATCTGCAGAGATCCCCGGCTCTTGCCTGCTCACCTAGGAGCGATCATCTGCCATCCGACTGCAGCTCCATCCGGAAGTTCGGACATCATCTGCAGAGATCCCCGGCTCTTGCCTGCTCACCTGGGAGCGATCATCTGCCATCCGACTGCAGCTCCATCCGGAAGTTCGGACATCATCTGCAGAGATCCCCGGCTCTTGCCTGCTCACCTGGGAGCGATCATCTGCCATCCGACTGCAGCCTACCTGGAGGCTCCACCATATCAGGTCGTATATACCTGAATGTCTAGAGTCTGCCTGGTCACTTGCTGTGACAACCTGCCTGTCTAGAGACTGCCTGGTCACTTGCCGTGACAACCTGCCTGTCCAGAGACTGCCTGGTCGCTTGCCGTGACAACCTGCCTGTCCCAGAGACTGCCTGGTCACTTACCGTGACAACCTGCCTGTCCAGAGACTGCCTGGTCACTTGCCGTGACAACCTGCCTGTCCCAGAGACTGCCTTGGTCACTTGCCGTGACAACCTGCCTGTCCCAGAGACTGCCTTGGTCACTTGCCGTGACAACCTGCCTGTCCCAGAGACTGCCTTGGTCACTTGCCGTGACAACCTGCCTGTCCCAGAGACTGCCTTGGTCACTTGCCGTGACAACCTGCCTGTCCAGAGACTGCCTCGGTTACTTACCGTTACAACCTGCCTGCCCAGAGACTTCCTTGGTCACTTGCTGTGACAAACCTGCCTGTCCAGAAACTACCTATATCTCCTGCCGTGAATCCCTGCCCTTTTCCCAGGTGCCACCCGCTCTCTTACAAGTAAACTCTCTTGTATAATAAAGCTTTGTGGTTCCACCAACCTGACCTGTCTCGTCAGTAGTTCCACCCACCAGACCCGTTACACTGATCAAACTTTGTGAACAGCTGTTCAGTGTTTTTGTGACTCCCTGACAAGTCCCCATAGCGAAAAACAAGTGAAACTTTACAATATTGTAGATGCCTGACGACCTGCAGATTTGTTATTTTGTCAGGTCTATTAGATAGTATTAGGTCTGAAAGTGTTGCTCCTCTGGTTGGATTCTGCACCAATTGTGAAAGATAATTTTTCTTGGTTATTAGCAGAAACTTGTTGCCTTTAAGGGTTTCGCAGGTCTCTGTTTCCCAATTAATATCCCAGTAGATAAAGTCCCCCATAGCAAGGACCTCATTATGGGTTGCAGCTTCATCTATCTGCCTTACTAAAAGACTTTCCATGATTTCTGTTATATTTGGGGGTTTGTAACAGACCCCAATGAGAATTTTGTTACTATTTTTCCCTCCATGTATTTCGACCCATATGGACTCAACATCCTCATTCCCTTCACTAATATCCTCCCTTAACCCCTTCACCCCCAAGGGTGGTTTGCACGTTAATGACCGGGCCAATTTTTACAATTCTGACCACTGTCTTTTTATGAGGTTATAACTCTGGAACGCTTCAACGGATCTTCGCGATTCTGAGATTGTTTTCTCGTGACATATTGTACTTCATGTTAGTGGTAAAATTTCTTCGATATAACTTGCGTTTATTTTTGAAAAAAATGCAAATATGGCAAAAATTTTTAAAATTTTGCAATTTTCAAACTTTGAATTTTTATTCCCTTAAAACAGAGAAATATATCACACAAAATAGTTAAGAAATAACATTTCCCACATGTCTACTTTACATCAGCACAATTTTGGAACCAAAATTTTTTTTTGTTAGGAAGTTATAAGGGTTAAAAGTTGACCAGCGATTTCTCATTTTTACAGCAAAATTTACAAAGCCATTTTTTTTAGGGACCACCTCACATTTGAAGTCACTTTGAGGGGTCTATATGGCAGAAAATACCCAAAAGTGACACCATTCTAAAAACTGCACCCCTCAAGGTACTCAAAACCACATTCAAGAAGTTTATTAACCCTTCAGGTGCTTCAAAGTAACTAAAGCAACGTGGAAGGAAAAAATGAATATTTTACTTTTTAGCCACAAAAATTATCTTTTACAAACTTTTTTTTTATTTTCACAAGGGTAAAAGGAGAAAATGGACAGATAAGGTTGTTATGCAATTTCTCCTGAGTACGCCAATACCCCATATGTGGGGTAAAACCACTGTTTGGGCACACGGCAGAGCTCGTAAGGGAAGGAGCGACGTTTGACTTTTTCAAACTAAAATTGGCTGGAATTGAGATTGGATGCCATGTCGCGTTTGGAGAGCCCCTGATGCGCCTAAACAGTGGAAACCCCCCACAAATGACCCCATTTGGGAAACTAGACCCCCTAAGGAACTTATCTAGATTTTTGATGAGCAATTTGAACCCCCAAGTGCTTCACACAAGTTTATAACGTAGAGCCGTAAAATTTAAAAATCATATTTTTCCACAAAAATGATCTTTTCACCCCAATTTTTATTTTTCCAAGGGTAACAAGACTCCAAAAGTTATTGTGCAATTTGTCCTGAGTGCGCTGATACCCCATATGTGGGGGTAAACCACTGTTTGGGTGCATGGCAGAGTTTGGAAGGGAAGGAGCGCCGTCTGACTTTTTCAACGCAGAATTGGCTGGACGTCATGTCGTGTTTGGAGAGCTCCTGATCTGCCTAAACAGTGGAAACCCCCACAAGTGACACCATTTTGGAAACTAGACCCCCTAAGGTACTTATCTAGATCTGTTGTGAGCACTTTGAACCCTCAAGTGTTTCACAAAAGTTTATAAAGCCTGGGTGTGAAAAAAAAAAATCAATTTTCCACAAAAATGGTTTTTTAGTCCCAAATTTTTGAATTTTCCCAAGGAAATTGGACCCCAAAAGTTGTTGTCCAATTTGTCCTGAGTACGCTGATACCCCATATGGGGGGGGGAAACTGTTTGGGCGCACGGCTGGGCTTGGAAAGGAAGTAGTAACGTTTTGGAATGCAGACGTTAATGGGGGTCATGTTCCGTTTGCAGTGCCCCAGATGAGCCTAAACAGTGGAAACCCCCCACAAGTGACCCCATTTTGGAAACTAGACCCCCTAAGGAACTTATCTAGATCTTTGGTGAGCACTTTGAACCCCCAAGTGCTTCACACAAGTTTATAATGCCCGGGCATGAAAATAAAAAATCCTATCTTTTTCCCACAAAAATTATATTTTAGTCACTAATTTTTTATTTTCCCAAGGGTAACAGGAGAAATTGGACCACATAAGTTGTTGTACAATTTGTCCTGAGTACGCTGATACCCCATATGTGGGGGGAACCACTGTTTGGGCGCACGGCAGAGCTCGGAATGGAAGGAGCACCATTTGTTTTTTTCCAACCAAAATTGTCTGGAATTGAGTTTGGATGCCATGTTGCATTTGGAGAACCCCTGATGTGCCTAAACAGAGGAAACCCCCCACAAATGACCCCATTTGGGAAACTAGACCCCCTAAGGAACTTATCTAGATTTTTGATGAGCAATTTGAACCCCCAAGTGCTTCACACAAGTTTATAACGTAGAGCCGTAAAATTTAAAAATCATATTTTTCCACAAAAATGATCTTTTCACCCCAATTTTTATTTTTCCAAGGGTAACAAGACTCCAAAAGTTATTGTGCAATTTGTCCTGAGTGCGCTGATACCCCATATGTGGGGGTAAACCACTGTTTGGGTGCATGGCAGAGTTTGGAAGGGAAGGAGCGCCGTCTGACTTTTTCAACGCAGAATTGGCTGGACGTCATGTCGTGTTTGGAGAGCTCCTGATCTGCCTAAACAGTGGAAACCCCCATAAATGACACCATTTTGGAAACTAGACCCCTCAAGGAACTTATCTAGATGTGTGGTGAGAACTTTGAACCCCCAGGTGTTTCACTAAAGTTTATAACGTACAGCCGTAAAATAAAAAATCTTTTTTTTTTTTTTTACAAAAATGATTTTTTCGCCCCCAATAATTTATTTTCACAAGGGTAACAGAAGAAATTGGAACCCAAAAGTTGTTGTCCAATTTGTCCTGAGTAGTGTTGAGCGACACAATACTGCAAATATCGGGTATCAGCCGATATTAGCTGTATCGGGCTTTCGATTCCGAGTACCGATATTTTCGTCATATCGGATACCGGAATCGGGATTGTCACTGTCACTGTCAGTGTCCGTCGGTCGGGTCTGTCAGGAGTCAGCGGCACTTACCTGGCAGAAGATCTCCGGCGGTCACGGGCTGGACTGCTTCATGGCCGCCATCATCTTTCCCCGGCGGTCACATGCAGTTTCTCGCGATAACTGCAGTGACTGCTGGGTAATCCCGGCCGTAAAGCAGTCAGTCCGATGACGTCACCGCCGGGGAAGCAGGTAATCAGCTGTGCTGTGTCGCGATGACAGGCTCTGCCTGTCATTGCGATGTAGCAGAGCTGGATCGTCGTGGGACTGTCGTTACTATGGACTGCGTCGGACAGGTGGTATACTGTTGGTTTGTTTTTTTTCTTTTTTTACAGGAGATCGATGGCGTTGCAGGAATGAGTGTATAATAAAATGAATGAAAACTGTGTTGTCTCTTTTGTTTCATTAAAAGACTTTTTTCTTGCTGTGTCTTTTTTTTATACATTTAATAACTTTGGGATTAATAATGGATCAGTGTCTTATTGACACCTCTCCATTATTAACCGGGCTTATTGTCACCGTGCAATCAACGGTGACATTAACCCCTTATTACCCCACTTGCCACCGCTACAGGGCAGTGGGAAGAGCCGGGTAAAGTGCCACAATTGGCACATCTTTTGATGCGCCAAATGTGGGGCTGCTGTAGCCTGGTATTATCAGGCTGTTGAGGGCCAAAATCCATGGGCCTTGACAGTCTTTTAATACCAGGCCGCAGCAGTCTGCATTTTACTTGGCTGGTTAACAAAAATAGAGGGACCCCTACGCCGTTTTTTTTTCGAGGGGATCCCCTATTTTTGTTAACCAGCCAAGCTAAGCAGACTGCTGTGGCCTGGTATTATCAGGCTTGCAAGGTCCATGGATATTGGATCCTTACCAGCCTGAAAAACCAGGCCTCAGCGGTCTGCTTCATCTGGCTGGTTAACAAAATAGGGGGGACCCCACGCCAATTTTTTTCGAGGGGATCCCCTATTTTTGTTAATCAGCCAAGATATGCAGACTGCTGTGGCCTGGTATTATCAGGCTGGCAAGGTCCATGGATCTTGGCTCCTTAACAGCCTGAAAATCCAGGCCTCAGCGGTCTGCTTCATCTGGCTGGTTAACAAAAATAGGGGGGACCCCACGCCAATTTTTTTTCGAGGGGATCCCCTATTTTTTGTTAATCAGATTCGCCCTCTGACGTCACTTGATTGTGTCCCTGGCTGACCTGAAGTGTAAGTGGAAAGCAATCAATTAAGCTTTCCACTTCCTCTCCTGTCAGCCAGGAGAGGAACTCATTCATTTGGGGGTTTACTGTGAGGCTGCAGCATTAGCTGCGGTCCCTGCAGTAAACATTAACCCTTTCTGAAGGATTACACCGTGGGACCTGACTGTGCATGGGATAGGTAAGAATAATTTTGCTTTTTTATTTTATTTTTATTACAGGAAATGGTTTTTGCAGTCAAATAAAAGATGGTCAAAAACATGTGTCTTTATTTCATTAAAATGATTTTTAATTAAAGTGTGTGTGTTTTATTTTTATTTCATGCAATAGGATTAATAATTGATAGTTGTCTAATTGACAGCTCTCAATTATTAACCTGGCTTAAAGTGACCTTTCAATTGCAAGGTCATTTTAACCCCTTATTAACCCATTCGCCACCGCTACAGGGCAATGGGAATAGACGGGCAAAGTGCCAGAAAGGGCGAATCTAATTATAGATTTGTCTTTTCTGGGGTGTCTGGGGGCAGATGTTAGTAGCCAGGGGGGCCAAAAATAATGGTCCCTCTCTGGGCTTTTATTATCTGCCCCCATTCGCTGGCTTTGTCTGTTTGGTTGCGAAAATAGGGCGGGAGCCCACGCATTTTTTTTAAACAATTTTACACCTCAATATATATATATATATATATATATATATATATATACATGTCATTGAATTTGTGACACATATATATATATTTATATTTATAGTTCATACACTTCTACATAGTATAATAGCCGCTAAGTCAATTGACGGCTTTTGTGAAAATGCAGAACCCGACATGAAATGACACTTGGTGTACATAGGGTTAACCATGTCTTTTCATGTCCTTTGCTATCTGATTTGCACAAACAATTACATCAGTCTATGTGTGCAAAATTTCACACCTGTAGGGGTTAATTAAAGGTGTAAATTCGTAGCAAAAAAGTCCGTTTTTTTTACAACGAATTTACACCTTTAATTAACCCCTACAGGTGTGAAATTTTGCACACATAGACTGATGTAATTGTTTGTGCAAATCAGATTGCAAACGACATCAAAAGACATGGTTAACCCTATGTACACCAAGTGTCATTTCATGTCGGGTGCTTCTGTCTTTTCACAGAAGCCGGCTTTACCCGGCAATTGAATCAGAGGATATTTTACTATGTAGAAGTGTATAAACTATACATATATGTATATATATATGTCACAATAACATGTATATATATTTATATGTATTCTATGTGTGTATATTTAGTGTTTACAAGGAAATAAAGGTTTTTTTAGTTGCGATATTTTGTTCCCATAGACTTACATGGGACTTCCGGTATCGGAATCGGATATCGCCGATATTTAGTGATATCGGCGATACCATTCCGATCCGATATTTTTAGATATCGAGCAGTATCGCTCAACACTAGTCCTGAGTACACTGATACCCAATATGTGGGCGAAAACTACTGTATGGGCACACGTCGGGGCTCGGAAGGGAAGTAGTGACGTTTTGGATTGCAGACTTTGATGGAATGGTCTGGGGCGTCATGTCACATTTGGAGAGCCCCTGATGCACCTAAACAGTGGAAACCCCCACAAGTGACCCCATTTTGGCAAATAGACCCCACAAGGAACTTATCTAGATGTGTGGTGAGCACTTTGAACCCCGAAGTGCTTCACAGAAGTTTATAACGCACAGCCGTAAAAATAAAAAATCCTTTTTTTTTTACAAAAATGATTTTTTCGCACCCAATATTTTATTTTCACAAGGGTAACAGGAGAAATTGGACCCCAAAAGTTGTTGTCCAATTTGTCCTGAGTACGCTGATACCCAATATGTGGGAGAAAACTACTGTATGGGCGCACGTCAGGGCTCGGAAGGGAAGTAGTGACGTTTTGGATTGCAGACTTTGATGGAATGGTCTGGGTGCGTCATGTTGCATTTGGAGAGCCCCTGATGCGCCTAAACAGTGGAAACCCCCCACAAGTGACCCTATTTTGGAAAATAGACCCCACAAGGAACTTATCTAGATGTGTGGTGAGCACTTTGAACCCCGAAGTGCTTCACAGAAGTTTATAACGCACAGCCGTAAAAATAAAAAATCTTTTTTTTTTTTTGTTGCAAAAATGATTTTTTCGCCCCAATATTTTATTTTTACAAGGGTATCAGGAGAAATTGGACCCCAAAAGTTGTTGCCCAATTTGTCCTGAGTACGCTGATACCCAATATGTGGGAGAAAACTACTGTATGGGTACACGTTGGGGCTCGGAAGGGAAGTAGTGACGTTTTGGATTGCAGACTTTGATGGAATGGTCTGAGGGCATCATGTCGCATTTGGAGAGCCCCTGATGCGCCTAAACAGTGGAAATCCCCAACAAGTGACCCATTTTGGAAAATAGACCCCACAAGGAACTTATCTAGGTGTGTGGTGAGCGCTATGAAGCCCCAAGTGCTTCACAGAAGTTTATAATGTACAGCCGTAAAAACAAAAAAAATAATTTTTTTTTTGTAAAAAATGATATTTTCGCCCTCAGTTTTTTATTTTCCCAAGGGTAACAGAAGAAATAGGACAAATTGCACAATAACTCTTGGGGTCCAGAGTACGCTGATACCCCATATGTGGGGATAAACTACTGTTTGGACGCATGGCAGAGCTCAGAAGTGAAGGAGCACCGTTTGACTTTTTCAACGCAGAATTGGCTGGAATTGAGATCAGACGCCATGTCACATTTGGAGAGCCCCTGATGTGCCTAAACAGCGGAAACCCCCCAATTCTAACTCCAACCCTAACCCCAACACACCCCTAACCCTGGTCCCAACCCTAACCACAAACCTAACCCTAACAAACCCCTAATCCCAACCCTAACCCTAATCCTAACTTTAGCGCCAACCCTAACCCTAACTTTAGCCGCAACCCTAACCCTAACCCTAATGGGAAAATGGAAATAAATACATTTTTTTAATTGTATTATTTTTCCCTAACTAAGGGGGTGATAAAGGGGGGTTTGATTTACTATTTATAGCGGGTTTTTATGATTGGCAGCTGTCACGCTAAAAGACGCTTTTTATTGCAAAAATAGTTTTTTGCATCGCCACATTTTGAGAGCTATAATTTTTGCATATTTTGGCCCACAGAGTCATGTGAGGTCTTATTTTTTGTGGTACGAGTTGACGTTTTTATTTGTACCATTTTTGAGCAGGTGACATTTTTTGATCGCTTTTTATTTCGATTTTTGGGAGGTTAGAATGAACAAAAATCAGCAATTCATGAATTTCTTTTGGGGGAGGCGTTTTTATTGTTCCGCGTGTGGTAAAATTGATAAAGCAGTTTTATTCTTCGGGTCAGTACGATTATGGCGATACCTCATTTATATCATTTTTTTATGTTTTGGCGCTTTTATAGAATAAAAACAATTTTATATAAAAAATTATTATTTTTGCATCGCTTTATTCTGCAAGCTATAACTTTTTTATTTTTTTGCTGATGATGCTGTATGGTGGCTCGTTTTTTGCGGGACAAGATGACGTTTTCAGCGGTACCATGTTTATTTATATCGGTCTTTTTGATCGCGCGTTATTCCACTTTTTGTTCGGCGGTATGATGATAAAGCATTGATTTTTTGCTTCGTTTTTTTTTTTTTTTAAGGGATTCACTAAAGGGGTTAACTAGTGGGACAGTTTTATAGGGGGGTCGTTACGGACGCGGCGATACCAAATATGTGTACTTTTATTGTTTTGGTTTTTTTATTTACAGGAAGAAATGAATTTATTGGGGAATATTTTTTTTTTTATTATTTATTTTGGATTTTTTTTTATAACATGTTTATTTTTATTTTTTTAACTTTTTTACTTTGTCCCAGGGTGGGACATCACTGTATTTTATCAAATCGCTGGTGTGACAGTGTGCACAGCACACTGTCACACCAGCGATCGCTCAGGCAGTGCAGCAGGCTTCTCAGTGCCTGCTCTCAGCAGGCACTGAGGAAGCCGCCTCCCTCCAGGACCCCGGCGCCATCTTGGATCCGGGTCCTGGGAGGGAGGAAGTCCTCAGAACAGCGCAATCACATCGCGCTGGTCTGAGGGTCTCAGGGGGGCGCGCAGGGAGCCCCCACCCTGCTCGATTCTCCCCTGTTCACCCAGTACACCGCGATCATGTTTGATCGCGGTGTGCTAGGGGTTAATGTGCCGGGAGCGGTCCATGACCGCTCCTGACACACAGTCACGGGTGTCAGCTGTGATAATCAGCTGACACCCGGCGGCGATTAGCTGCGCTCCCCTCAGGGCCGCAGCTGATCGCCTATGACGTACTATCCCATCCATGGGCAGAATGGCACGGGTTTTATGGACGGGATAGTACGTCTAATGTCAGAGAGGGGTTAAAATGTACTTTAGACAAGACTTTACATAAAACAAACCCCTCCTCCTCTCCGATTTTTACTATCCTTTCTAAACTGACCGTAACCCTGTAAGTTAACTGCCCAGTCATAGCTTTCATCTAACCATATCTCGGCTATTCCCACTATGTCATAGTTACCTGCAGATATTTCTGCTTCTAGTTCTTCCATCTTGTTTGTCAGGCTTCTGGCGTTTGAAAGCATGCAGTTTAGGGATTTTGTTTTGTTCCAATCTCCTCCCTGTGGATTGTTTTAGAAATGGTTTAAATTGTTTTAGAATGGTTTGCTCTGGCAAACTATTATGTTTTTGCAAAGCGTGGAGGGTGTGCTTTGCTGCGTATCAATAATTGAACTGCCAGAACTTTCCTGGCCATGTTCACCACCTTTTTCAAGCATGTATATATTTAAGAAATTTTGCACTATTAAATTCAGGAAATGCACCATGCAGAAAGTTACTTTGCCCAAACATAACGCAGTAACAATGTTATGAGCATTGTCAGAAGCAACAATACCCTGTTGCAGTTGATGGGAGGTTGTCTAGGTTGAGATTTGCTGCTCGGTACTCAGCATCAACTCATCTGCTATATGTTCTTTATCGCCCATGTTTACAAGCTTTAAACTTCCTAGAAGTGCTTTACCTTACACCATCACCGAGTAAAATGAAAGACAAGTACTGCCCCTGCCAATAGTTGCTATTCCACATAATTTAGATGCAGTTTACTTTTGATCTCAAAGATGTATCAAAAGTTGGAGTACAAAAAGTAATAGATGTGGTCGAAGATCATGGTGGTCACACCGACACAGATAGTGATGATGGTGATGACTAGAGTTGAGCGATACTTTCCGATATGCTAAAGTATCGGAATCGGAATGGTATCGCCGATATCACTAAAATATCGGCGATACCCGATACCGATACCGGAAGTCCCATGTAAGTCTATGGGAACAAAATATCGCAACTAAAAAAACCCCATTCTTTCCTTGTAAACACTAAATATACACACATAGAATACATATATATATATACATGTCATTGTGACATATATATATACATATATGTATAGTTTATACACTTCTACATAGTAAAATATCCTTTGATTCAATTGCCGGGTAAAGCCGGCTTCAGTGAAAAGACAGAAGCACCCGACATGAAATGACACTTGGTGTACATAGGGTTAAACATTTCTTTTCATGTCCTTTGCTATCTAATTTGCACAAACAATTAAATCAGACTATGTGTGCAAAATTTCACACCTGTAGGGGTTAATTAAAGGTGTAAATTCGTTGTAAAAAAAACGGACTTTTTTGCTACGAATTTACACCTTTAATTAACCCCTAGAGGTGTGAAATTTTGCACACATAGTCTGATTTAATTGTTTGTGCAAATTAGATAGCAAAGGACATGAAAAGACATGGTTAACCCTATGTACACCAAGTGTCATTTCATGTCGGGTCACCCGACATGAAATGACACTTGGTGTACATAGGGTTAAACATTTCTTTCATGTCCTTTGCTATCTAATTTGCACAAACAATTAAATCAGACTATGTGTGCAAAATTTCACACCTCTAGGGGTTAATTAAAGGTGTAAATTCGTTGTAAAAAAAACGGACTTTTTTGCTACGAATTTACACCTTTAATTAACCCCTAGAGGTGTGAAATTTTGCACACATAGTCTGATTTAATTGTTTGTGCAAATTAGATAGCAAAGGACATGAAAAAACATGGTTAACCCTATGTACACCAAGTGTCATTTCATGTCGGGTTCTGCATTTTCACAAAAGCCGGCAATTGAATTAGCGGCTATTATACTATGTAGAAGTGTATGAACTACAAATATAAATATATATATATATATATGTGTCACAAATTCAATGACATGTATATATATATGAGGTGTAAAATTGCTGAAAAAAAATGCGTGGGCTCCCGCCCTATTTTCGCAACCAGACAGACAAAGCCAGTGAGTGGGGGCAGATAATAATAGCCCAGAGAGGGACCATTATTTTTGCCCCCCCCGGCTACTAACATCTGCCCCCAGACACCCCAGGAAAGACAAATCTATAATTAGATTCGCCCTTTCTGGCACTTTGCCCGTCTATTCCCATTGCCCTGTAGCGGTGGCGAATGGGTTAATATGGGGTTAAAGCCACCTTGCTATTGAAAGGTGACCTTAAGCCAGGTTAATAATTGAGAGCTGTCAATTAGACAACTATCAATTATTAATCCTATTGCATGAAATAAAAATAAAACACACACACTTTAATTAAAAATCATTTTAATGAAATAAAGACACATGTTTTTGACCATCTTTTATTTTACTGCAAAAACCATTTCCTGTAATAAAAATAAAATAAAAAAGCAAAATTATTCTTACCTATCCCATGCACAGTCAGGTCCCACGGTGTAATCCTTCAGAAAGGGTTAATGTTTACTGCAGGGACCGCAGCTAATGCTGCAGCCTCACAGTAAACCCCAAATGAATGAGTTCCTCTCCTGCCTGACAGGAGAGTAAAGGCTGGGTGTCACATAACGATACACCAGCGATCCCGACAACGATATGCACTTGTCAGGATCGCTGGTGTATCGCTACATGATCGCTGCTGAGCTGCCAAACAGGCAGCTCAGGCAGCGATCTGGGACAGCGACACTGCGGGTAACATCGCTTAAGGGCCCGTCTCACATAGCGATATCGCTACCGAGATCGCTGCTGAGTCACTAGTTTTGTGACGCAGCAGCGAGCTCACCAGCGATATCGCTGTGTGTGACATTCAGCGACGATCAGCCCCCCTGCCGGGTATCGCTGATCGTCGCAGAAATGTCAGGACCTTTTTTTGATCGCTGGTTTCCCTCTGACAGGCACGCATCGCTGCGTGTGACAGGCGGGAAACCAGCGATCAAAGGTCCTGACATTTCAGCGACGATCAGCGATACCCGGCAGGGGGGCTGATCGTCGCTGAATGTCACACACAGCGATATCGCTGGTGAGCTCGCTGCTGCGTCACAAAACTAGTGACTCAGCAGCGATCTCGGTAGCGATATCGCTATGTGAGACGGGCCCTTAAGTGGAAAGCTTAATTGATTGCTTTCCACTTTCACTTCAGGTCAGCCAGGGACACAATCAGTGACGTCAGAGGGAACTGATTAACAAAAATAAGGGTTCCCTTCGAAAAAAAAAATGGCGTGGGGTCCCCCTATTTTTGTTAACCAGCCAGATGAAGCAGACCGCTGAGGCCTGGATTTTCAGGCTGTTAAGGAGCCAAGATCCATGGACCTTGCCAGCCTGATAATACCAGGCCACAGCAGTCTGCATATCTTGGCTGATTAACAAAAATAGGGGATCCCCTCGAAAAAAATTGGCGTGGGGTCCCCCCTATTTTTGTTAACCAGCCAGATGAAGCAGACCGCTGAGGCCTGGATTTTCAGGCTGTTAAGGAGCCAAGATCCATGGACCTTGCCAGCCTGATAATACCAGGCCACAGCAGTCTGCATATCTTGGCTGATTAACAAAAATAGGGGATCCCCTCGAAAAAAATTGGCGTGGGGTCCCCCCTATTTTTGTTAACCAGCCAGATGAAGCAGACCGCTGAGGCCTGGATTTTCAGGCTGTTAAGGAGCCAAGATCCATGGACCTTGCCAGCCTGATAATACCAGGCCACAGCAGTCTGCATATCTTGGCTGATTAACAAAAATAGGGGATCCCCTCGAAAAAAATTGGCGTGGGGTCCCCCCTATTTTTGTTAACCAGCCAGATGAAGCAGACCGCTGAGGCCTGGTTTTTCAGGCTGGTAAGGATCCAATATCCATGGACCTTGCAAGCCTGATAATACCAGGCCACAGCAGTCTGCTTAGCTTGGCTGATTAACAAAAATAGGGGATCCCCTCGAAAAAAAAACGGCGTGGGGATCCCCCTATTTTTGTTAACCAGCCAAGTAAAATGCAGACTGCTGCGGCCTGGTATTAAAAGACTGTCAAGGCCCATGGATTTTGGCCCTCAACAGCCTGATAATACCAGGCTACAGCAGCCCCACATTTGGCGCATCAAAAGATGTGCCAATTGTGGCACTTTACCCGGCTCTTCCCACTTGCCCTGTAGCGGTGGCAAGCGGGGTAATAAGGGGTTAATGTCACCGTTGATTGCACGGTGACAATAAGCCCGGTTAATAATGGATAGGCGTCAATAAGACACCGATCCATTATTAATCCCAAAGTTATTAAATGTATAAAAAAAAGACAAAGCAAGAAAAAAGTATTTTAATGAAATAAAAGAGACAACACAGTTTTCATTTCTTTTATTATACACTCATTCCTGCGACGCCATCGATCTCCTGTAAAAAAAGAAAAAAAAAAAACCAACAGTATACCACCTGTCCGACGCAGTCCATAACGATAGTCCCACGACGATCCAGCTCTGCTACATCGCAATGACAGGCAGAGCCTGTCATTGCAACGCAGCACAGCTGATTACCTGCTTCCCCGGCGGTGACGTCATCGGACTGACTGCTTTACGGCCGGGATTACCCAGCAGTCACTGCAGTTATCGCGAGAAACTGCATGTGACCGCCGGGGAGAAGAGGATGGCGGCCATGAAGCAGTGCAGGACGTGACCGCCGGAGATCTTCTGCCAGGTAAGTGCCGCTGACTCCTGACAGACCCGACAGACGGACACTGACAGTGACAGTGACATCCCGATTCCGGTATCCGATAAGACGAAAATATCGGAACTCGGAATCGGAATTCCGATACAGCTAATATCGGCCGATACCCGATATTTGCAGTATCGGAATGCTCAACACTAGTGATGACACCAACCAGGTACTACATACCATGCATTCTGATTACCAGGAGAAACAGTGGGATTAAAACTTGAGCCTTTCTCATTGCTGTCAAATTTTCATTCTTGTAAATGGACGGTAGATATTACTTCATGTACTGATGGCGAGCTGTTGTACCTAGACCAGGGTTGGGCAATTAACTTTCCCAAGGGGCCACATGAAAGACCGTGAATGCTGTGAAGGGCCAAACAGAATGTAAGCCTGCAAGGGCAGGGTTCTCTTCCCTCTGTACCAGTCTATCATTGTTAGTTTGTTTACTGTCAATCATATTGTGGTCCTGACTTTTGCGTCATTCCATCTACTTAATTACTTCAGGTGATGTACTCCTTTTCTTTTAACCTTTATAAATATTATGCTTCTGGTATTCCAGGGAGTAACAATATACAATGTAACCTGCTGTAATCTGCCTACTTGGATTTCCTCATTGCACTAAGCACTTTATTTTTGTTGGGATCCCTCAACACAGACATAGCTTTAACATGAAATGTATGTTCTGAAATATTAACCTGCATCAACCTGCTTTATATTGCATGGTATCCTTAGTGACTCAATTGTTGACCCAGCCTCTCTTTGCACTTCCCCCTTGGAGGTTTATTCCCACCCCGTTCTCTATATTTATTTTTATGTTTAATTTTAAATATACTTCAATAAACCATTGCCTTTATCAATATATTGCTGAAATCACTTTGTATCTCCAGACAGCAGTGTCTCAGTTATCAGAGATAGTGTATCTATTTACTGTATTTTGAGTGTCTAGCACCTTATCCTTTTCTGCACATTTTTTTTTTATTAAAATGAAATATGTGTATAGAAATGTCATATTTACATTCGGCAAGTGAGAAGTAAAACACACATAGCGGAAAAAAAACACAATGCGTGTTTATCAATTACTCCTTGTATTCGAAGAGAGTAAACCATAATCTGAACCAATTTAGGAGGGAACTAGCATCCAATACATGTATGAGTGGAAAGATAGTGCAATACAACACTTTAAGGGAGGGTGGGAGAAGAGCTCACGCAGCAAATAACTGCAGTGAGCGCTCCCCCACAAACATCCACTACTCCTAAACTAGAGCAATGCAAAACATAATGCTAACTTTCTAACGCATGAAAAAAGCATCAAATTCAACACTTACAGTACAGATCAAAAGTTTGGACACACCTCATTTAAAGATTTTTCTGTATTTTCATGACTATGAAAATTGTAAATTCACAATTAAGGCATCAAAACTATGAATTAACATATGTGGAATTATATACTTAACAAAAAAGTGTGTAACAACTGTAATTATGTCTTATATTCTAGATTCTTCAAAGTATCCACCTTTTGCTTGATGACTGCTTTGCACACTCTTGGCATCTCTTGATGAGCTTCAAGAGGTAGTCACCCGAAAGGGTTTTCACTTCACAGGTGTGCCCTGTCAGGTTTAATAAGTGGGATTTCTGGCCTTATAAATGGGGTTGGGACCATCAG
The DNA here is from genome assembly GCA_033576555.1 of Oophaga sylvatica. Lineage (NCBI taxonomy): Eukaryota > Metazoa > Chordata > Amphibia > Anura > Dendrobatidae > Oophaga > Oophaga sylvatica. The sequence goes on from JARQOD010000001.1 coordinate 144,774,422, forward strand.
TTGTGTTGTGCAGAAGTCTGTTGGATACACAGCTGATAGTCCTACTGAATAGACTGTTAGAATTTGTATTATGGCAAGAAAAAAGCAGCTAAGTAAAGAAAAATGAGTGGCCATCATTACTTTAAGAAATGAAGGTCAGTCAGTCCGAAAAATTGGGAAAACTTTGAAAGTGTCCCCAAGTGCAGTTGCAAAAACCATCAAGCGCTACAAAGAAACTGGATCACATGAGGACCGCCCCAGGAAAGGAAAACCAAGAGTCACCTCTGCTTCTGAGGATAAGTTTATCCAAGTCACCAGCCTCAGAAATCACAGGTTAACAGCAGCTCAGATTAGAGACCAGGTCAATGCCACACAGAGTTCTAGCAGCAGACACATCTCTACAACAACTGTTAAGAGGAGACTTTGTGCAGCAGGCCTTCATGGTAAAATAGCTACTAGGAAACCACTGCTAAGGACAGGCAACAAGCAGAAGAGACTTGTTTGGGCTAAAGAATACAAGGAATGGACATTAGACCAGTGGAAATCTGTGCTTTGGTCTGATGAGTAGTGTTGAGCGATACGATACTGCAAATATCGGGTATCGGCCGATATTAGCTGTATCGGGCTTTCGATTCCGAGTACCGATATTTTCGTCATATCGGATACCGGAATCGGATTTGTCACTGTCACTGTGAGTGTCCGTCGGTCGGGTCTGTCAGGAGTCAGCGGCACTTACCTGGCAGAAGATCTCCGGCGGTCACGTCCTGGACTGCTTGATGGCCGCCATTATCTTCTCCCTGGCGGTCACATGCAGTTTTTCGCGATAACTGCAGTGACTGCAGGGTAATCCCGGCCGTAAACCAGTCCGATGACGTCACCGCCGGGGAAGCAGGTAATCAGCTGTGCTGCGCCGGGATGACAGGCTCTGCCTGCCTGCTGCCTCTGATGTCATTCTGATGTAGCAGAGCTGGATCGTCGTGGGACACTCGTTACTATGGACTGCGTCGGACAGGTGGTATACTGCTGGGTTTTTTTTTTCATTTTTTTACAGGAGGTCGATGGCGTCGCAGGATGAGACTGTAATAAAAGTATAAAAACTGTGTTGTGTTTTTTATTAAATTAAAAAACTTTTTTATGAACATTCACCCGTCTGGGTACATCAACAATTTAACTATTTACATACAGGGACCCTGTCCGGGTTATTTATAATTCTTTGGCAGGGGTGTTCCAGGTACCACCTGGTACTCTTCTGATGCTTGCCAAACATCCGAGACACCAAGGACCACCAGGACCTGATGACGTCGTGTGGCCTGTACAGTCAAGTCGTGACCCGCTATCTGTGTCTGTGTGGCCACCTCTTTCAGCTCCCTCCGGGTCTGGAGCCCTATGTCCCGGACTGAACGAACCCCAGGGGGCCTAACAGGCGCCGGGTACGGGCCAGCTATCATTATCATGTCCATAGCTGGGGCTGCTGAGGAGACCACTGAGGGAGGCTGGGGAGATTTACGGCGTGGGGTGGGCACTTGTGCAGAGGCCTGGATGTGGGAGGCTGAAGGCTCCGAGGGTCTCACAGGTTCCTGACACTCTGGGGAACAGGGGTCGCACCTGGTGACATTTAGGGCATACCATCCATTGTAACCCCAGTGTCGGGTGTAAGTTACCAAGTCTCCTGGCAACAGGTCCCTCCCCGGGTGTCCTTCTGGGAGGTGAGTCTCCACGTCCCGCCGTGTCACATTCACTTCTAAATAAAGTCCAGGCTCCTGGATGAAGCCCCAACCAGCTTTCAATTTAAAGCTCCGTACTGCACCCTTACGCCGCGTGTAATGTATGTGGTACAGTTCATATAGCGTCTTGTGCTTGGGTGCGATGAAAATACTTGAGACACAGGTTGATAAAGAAAGTCTTGTATTGCTTCATACAAATTGGCAAAAATAAACACACAGGTTGCAAACACAGAAGCAGGAGACACAGCAGGCCAGAGTTATCTAAGTTCATCAATAACTCTCCACAACAGATTCAGATCTTCTTCTATGTTACCGCAAGTCCATGCAAACGTGAGGCTTTCAAGAGCAGAGTTCAGAGTCCACAAGTGCTTCAGAGTTTCTCAGTAGAAATGGCTGGAGTACAAGGTCCAAGGCTTCAGGAGTCAGAACACAGGTTCACTGCAGGCTAGATTCTGAAGCACTGATTGCTCAGGTGTGGCTGTTTAAGAAGCAAACGGAGAGAATCAGGGCGGGAACATGCAAGCTGGAAAACTCCATTTTAACTGAGGGCAAGATAGCTGCAGCAAAACAGAAAGCAAAATGGCCGACGAACAAACTGAGTTTCAGAAACAGATACACAGAACCTTACATTACTCCCCCCTTAGGGGCAACCTCCGGATGACCTCAGACCAGGCTTGTGTGGGTACCTCTGATGAAACTGACGGAGCAAGCGAGGAGCATTAACGTTATTGACTGGCTCCCATGAGTTGTCCTCCACTGGGTAGCCCTGCCATTTAATCAGATATTGTAACTGATTTCTATACAACCTGGAATCTAAAATCCTTTCCACCACAAATTCTTCCTGACCATCGACTAGCACTGGGTCAGGGCAAGGAGAAGAACGTCCAGGAAACGTATTGGGTGTCGCAGCCTTTAGTAGGGATACATGAAAGACAGGGTGGATTCTCATAGTTCTGGGCAATTGAAAACGACAAGCAACGGCACTTATAATCTTACTGATTTTATAGGGTCCAATGTACTTATGTCCCAACTTAGACGATGGAATCCTTAACTTAAGATTTCTGGTTGACAGCCAGACCAGGTCTCCTACCTTAAAAGCTGGTGCAGGTTTACGAAATTTATCTGCTGCCTTCTTGTACCTTTCCTGAGCCGATTCCAGATTCTCCTTTAGAAGATCCATATTCTTCTGTAAAGTCGTGACTCTTTCAGCCACTGCTGGCAAAGGCGTCTCTATGGGAAATCGTGGTAGAATGTTAGGATGATAACCTAAATTAGAGTAAAAAGGAGACTGTTTAGTGGAGGCACTCTGAGAGTTGTTGTAAGAGAACTCAGCCAATGGAAGTAGATCCACCCAATCATCCTGTAGGTGGCAGATAAAGCAGCGGAGATACTGCTCCAGGGTTTGATTGGTTCGTTCGGTTTGTCCATTAGTCTGGGGATGAAAAGCAGAAGAAAGGTTTACTTTAATGTCCAATGCTGCACAGAAATTTTGCCAAAACCTAGAAGTGAATTGCACCCTCGATCCGAAATAACCTCATCCGGTACTCCATGTAAACGAAACACATCTTTAATCATCAAATCTGATGTCTGTTTTGCAGTGGGTAAGCCGACACAAGGGATAAAATGAGCTGCCTTTGTTAAACGATCAACCACCACTAGAATAGTGTTCTTCCCTTGAGAGGTTGGTAATTCCACAATGAAGTCCATAGAAATGGATCCCCACGGGCGGGACGGGGTGGGAAGAGGCTGTAACAGACCAGTTGGTGAAGAGCGAGGTGTTTTGCATCTTGCACAAACCTCACACGAAGTGACATAGTCCAAAACATCCTTCCTACAAGTGGGCCACCAAAAGAAACGAGAAAGAAATTCCTGTGTCTTTAGAATTCCTCTATGCCCGGCTATTTTGGAATCGTGAATGAGTTGCAATACTCTCAATCTGACTGTTTCAGGTATATACAGACGTTGTCCCAGAATCCACACACCATTCTTAAAGACAAGACTTACGTCCCTTGGGGTTGAGCCAAAAAAGAATCCGCATGGTATGCTTCCTTGATGTCTTTAATTAGGTCTTGATGATGAATCACTCCTAGGAATCTAGAGTCAGGAAGAATAGTCTTAGGAGGAGTAATTGGACGTGTCTCTGCTGAGTAAATCCTAGAGAGTGCATCAGCCTTTCCATTGCGCGATCCTGGTCTATAAGAAATAATAAAATTAAATTGGTTTAAGAAAAGATTCCAGCGAGCCTGGCGAGGAGTCAGGCACTTAGCCGACCTGATAAACTCAAGATTACGATGATCTGTCAGAACGACTATTTGCTGTGCAGCTCCTTGAAGAAGGTGTCTCCATTCTTTGAAGGCGGCAATAATGGCCAACAACTCTCTATTGCCCACATCGTAGTTCTTCTCAGCCGAAGACAACTGCTGGAAAAGAAGGCACAGGGATGCAAGACATTCTTCTCACCTGTTCTCTGAGAGAGTATAGCTCCCACGGCACAGTCTGAAGCATCCACCTCTATTATGAAGGCAAGCTCTGGGTTGGGATGTACTAGGATAGGTGCAGTGGTAAATTTATCTTTTAGACGGGAAAATGCTTCCTGGGCTTGGGGAGTCCAGGAGAACTTAGACTCTTTCCGGGTAAGTTGGGTGATAGGTGACACTACCTCAGAGAAATTTCTAATGAAACGTCTATAGAAGTTTGCAAACCCGATGAAGCGCTGTACCTCCTTCACATTTCTAGGACTTGGCCAATCATTGATGGCTTGGGTTTTACTTCCATCCATACTAATTCCTTGTGTAGACAGTACATACCCCAGAAATTGAATTTCGGTCTTATGGAATTCACACTTTTCAAGCTTGATGTAAAGATGATTTTGTCTTAGACGTTCCAAGACCATTCTCACATGTCCATGATGTTCCTCTGTGGAGTTAGAAAAAATTAAAATATCATCCAAATAAATTACCACGAATGTATCTAGGAGATCCCTGAAGATGTCATTCACCAAGTGTTGGAAAGTGGCTGGGGCGGTACTCAGACCAAAAGGCATAACCAGATATTCAAAGTGTCCATAGCGTGACCTGAATGCAGTCTTCCATTCATCCCCAGGTCTAATACGGACTAAGTTATAGGCCCCACGAAGATCTAGTTTAGAAAAAATTTTAGCATGTCGCACTCTCTCCAATAACTCAGGGATTAAAGGCAATGGATAACGGTTTCTAATAGTAACCTTATTAAGTTCCCTATAGTCTACGCATGGTCTCAGGGATCCATCTTTCTTCTTTACAAAGAATATGGGTGCCCCTGCAGGAGATGAAGAGGGGCGTATGAAGCCCTTGGCTAGATTTTCGTCTATGTACTCTTTTAAAGCCTTCAGCTCGGGCCCCGCCAGGGGTAGATCTTACCAAAAGGTATCTCTGCTCCAGGCAATAATTCAATTGGACAATCATATGGACGGTGAGGAGGAAGCTGGTCAGCGTTCTTCTTGTCACATAAATCCACATAGTCCTGGTATACAGCTGGTAATTCAGGGACTGACATGGTTCCTTTAGGAACAGAGCAAGCTGAAATTTTTTGACTCATCTGTTTCTCTGGAAAGTGTAATTCCTTGGTCTCCCAGTTAATGGTAGGATTCTGAGCCTGCAGCCATGGTAGCCCTAGAATAATGGGAAAGTGAGGAGAAGAGATAAGCATAAAGGACAGTTTCTCTTGATGATCTTTACCCATAAGAACCTTTAAAGGCTCTGTTTCCTGATCCACTGGTCCAGAGGTCAGCAGGGAGCCATCCACAGTTTCCATCTGTACTGGAGCAGCCTTCTTCACTGAACGTATTCCCTGTTTTAGAGCAAAGGAGACATCCATAAAATTTCCACTTGCACCTGAGTCGATCATGGCAGAGCTAGACACCCAGGCTGAGTCAACCCAGAGTTTGATGGAAAGAAAACAGTGAGAATTGTTTTTCTTACAACTCAGCTGGGACACCGCTGAGGAAACTTGAAAGATGGCAGCATTTACACAGTCAACGTCCTCAGAGGTAACGGAGTTTAAGTCCGAGAAATCAAGATCTGTTGCTGCAGCTCTCTCTGGAGCCTGAGGCTCGGACCTGACAGATCCCCTCTCGCAACACTCACAATGAATGAGTGCTGCAGTAGTCTTGCGAGAACGGCTGGGACAGTTAATAATAAAGTGCCCTGACTTACCACAATAAAAACATAGATTCTCCTTAAAACGATGTTCCTTGCGTGCATCACTAACCCGTCGTAGTAAAGAGTCTACCTGCATGGGTTCAGGTTCAGGTTCCCGTGTAATCCTATTCAAAGGTTCCTTAGCTGGAGAGGAAGGTAGGAAAAGGTTAGTACGATTGCTTTCGAACCATCTCTCTTGCCTGCGTTCAGTTAAACGAGTATCAATACGGATGCAGTAGTTAATAAAGTCACCTAACGCAGTGGGAGGGTCGGCACGAGCAAGTTCATCCTTAATTAGTGGGGATAACCCCTTTCGAAAAATAGATTTTTTGGCGGAATTGTCCCAGGTGGTATCAAGGGCCCATCTCCTGAAATCCAAGGCATATTCAGCTACTGAGTGCTTACCTTGGCGCAAAGCTAACATGGCTGCTTCAGCTGTTGCACCTCGATTGGGGTCATCAAACACCTGCCCCATGGCTGAAATAAAATCATCAAGGTGATTCAAACAATCATCCTCAGTCTCAATCAGAGGGTTTGCCCATATCAAAGCCTTGTTGGTAAGCAACATAATTATAGTAAGCACCTTAGATCGTTCAGTAGGAAATTGTGAAGCATGTGCAGAAAAAAAAAGATTACATTGATTAACAAATCCCCTGAATTTTTCACGTTCACCACCAAAACAAAAAGGGGGCAACTTGGGAATCCCAGAACTCGGGGCCACGGCAGGAGCCTGGACTTGCCCCTCCAGAACCTCAATCCTGGCTCGCAAATCCTGAGTAGTCTGTCCAACCACTTGCAAATTGTGATTATTTAGGTCCTGAAGATTTGTAAAACGGGTCTTTAAATTCTGCAAATCTGCAAGGATATTATCAGTCACTCCACAAAGTTCCTTTATGCGGGCCTCCATTTTCCAGATCTTTTAAGACAGGATACTGGAAGAAGAGGAGAGAGAAAAAAAAAACAATAGTGTTCACCTGTGGCAACACTGAAGAAAGAAAAAACTTTAAGGGAACTGCTCACCTGGAATGGTTGTGAGAAGTCACAACCACTATCATCACAGAAAGCTTTCAACCAGACATCTGATATCCAGAGTTTCAGCAGACAAAAGAGAAGAGAAAAAAAAAAAAACAATAGTGTTTACCTGTGATAACACTGCAGAAAAAAAAAACTTAAGGGAATTGCTCACCTGGAATGGTTGTGAGAAGTCACAACCACTGTCATCACAGAAAGTACAACCGGACATCCGATATCCACAGTACAGCAGACAAGCCTTTCCAGACCCAGCAGACACTAACGTTTGGCTTCAGAATCTTGTAATGTATGTGGTACAGTTCATATAGCGTCTTGTGCTTGGGTGCGATGAAAATACTTGAGACACAGGTTGATAAAGAAAGTCTTGTATTGCTTCATACAAATTGGCAAAAATAAACACACAGGTTGCAAACACAGAAGCAGGAGACACAGCAGGCCAGAGTTATCTAAGTTCATCAATAACTCTCCACAACAGATTCAGATCTTCTTCTATGTTACCGCAAGTCCATGCAAACGTGAGGCTTTCAAGAGCAGAGTTCAGAGTCCACAAGTGCTTCAGAGTTTCTCAGTAGAAATGGCTGGAGTACAAGGTCCAAGGCTTCAGGAGTCAGAACACAGGTTCACTGCAGGCTAGATTCTGAAGCACTGATTGCTCAGGTGTGGCTGTTTAAGAAGCAAACGGAGAGAATCAGGGCGGGAACATGCAAGCTGGAAAACTCCATTTTAACTGAGGGCAAGATAGCTGCAGCAAAACAGAAAGCAAAATGGCCGACGAACAAACTGAGTTTCAGAAACAGATACACAGAACCTTACACCGCGGCTCCCTCAGGGTTCCTTTATCTTTTCTCATCCGGTCCTTATCTGCCCGGTCCTTCTCGATGTGACGTTGGCGAAGCTTCTGGGATTCGCGCTGCTCCCTTTGTCGCTCGGCTTCTCTCTCCCGACGTCTCCACTCTTCCTCCTGACGCCGGTTGTAATTCTCCTCCACCAGCATCTCCATGTCTCCACCATCAAACTGCAGCTTACGATGTCCGGTTTGCGGCAGCTCTCCTGGCGCCCGACAGTCCTGGCGGTGCTCACCTGCGGAGGAAGCAGCCGGCTCTGGAACAGATGACAGTCGGGGCTCCGGTACAGACAGGTAGACCTCTGGTGCCTGCGCGGCCTCCTCCATGAGGACGGGTGTCGCTTCTTCTGTCTCAGCGACGGGGGCAGACAGCGGGATCTGGGGTGCTGCCGGTGCAGCGTTTTTTGCAGGAACGGGTGCCTCCACTGCGACAACGTCAACCGGATCACATTGCAAGGGCTGGGATGCCCGCACGGACTCCTCTACTAGAACGGGTGCCTCACCTTCCGGTACAGACACTTCAGGTAAGAGGGATTGGCGCCGCTCCAAGTTTAGTTTTAGGGCACGCCAGCTGGCTTCCATCCTGGCGACCTCCTCCCGGTGCCGGGCCAGGCCTCTTAGGGTATCCGCCGCTTCTTGCAGCGTAGGAGGGTTTCCAGGCCGGGTGCCCAACGGTGGTTCCGTGACGATCGGGTCGCTTCCGTGGGGGGAGAGCTCTGACTGCTCCATCCCTTCACACTTCTGCTCGTGTCCATTAGCCATCTCTGCCAAGTCACATGTGTCATTAGCATCTGGAGAGGGCCCCTCTTTTGTAGTGAGGCGGGACCTTCGTGTTAGTTTCCGCACACTGAGGAGGATGAGGAGGCGGAACTCAAGAGCTGTGGGGCACGATCTTACATTGCAGTACCATTTAGAGTGGTCGGCCATCGTTTTCGCGCCACTGAGTGAGTGTACACCCACGAAGAGCACGCCCTTCTTCTTCACCAGTGCCTCGTCGTGACGCAGATATGGCGGAAAAATGGCAAATACATTCTCTGATGATTTTAGCAATTCTCAAGCACAAAACCAGTTCAATTCAGGCACACAGGACTCGCTTATAGCGAGCTACAGAATCCTGTTTGTGACGCCCAAGTTGAGTCGCACAGAGCCAGAGGTTTTGGGGGTACTCGGCACCGAGCCCGTCGACTTCTATGGGGTATGTCACGGGTTTACCCGGCAATTGAATCAGAGTCTATTTTACTATGTAGAAGTGTATAAACTATAAATATATGTATATATATATATGTCACAATGACATGTATATATATATATATATATATGTATTCTATGTGTGTATATTTTGTGTTTACAACGAAAGAAAGTGTTTTTTTAGTTGCGATATTTTGTTCCCATAGACTTACATGGGACTTCCGGTATCGGAATCGGATATCGACGATATTTAGTGATATCGGCGATACCATTCCGATCCGATATTTTTAGATATCGAGCAGTATCGCTCAACACTACTGATGAGTCCAAATTTGAGATCTTTGGTTCCAACCACCGTGTGTTTGTGCGATGCAGAACAGGTGAACGGATGGACTCTACATTCCTGGCTCCCACCGTGAAGCATGGAGGAGGAGGTGTGATGGTGTGGGGGTGCTTTGCTGGTGACACTGTTGGGGATTTATTCAAAATTGAAGGCATACTGAACCAGCAAGGCTACCACAGCATCTTGCAGCGGCATGCTATTCCATCCGGTTTGCGTTGAGTTGGACCATCATTTATTTTTCAACAGGACAATGACCCAAACACACCTCCCGGCTGTGCAAGGGCTATTTGACCAAGAAGGAGAGTGATGGGGTGCTACGCCAGATGACCTGGCCTCCACAGTCACCAGACCTGAACCCAATCGAGATGGTTTGGGGTGAGCTGGACCGCAGAGTGAAGGCAAAAGGGCCAAGTGCTAAGCATCTCTGGGAACTCCTTCAAGACTGTTGGAAGACCATTTCCGGTGACTACCTCTTGAAGCTCATCAAGAGAATGCCAAGAGTGTGCTAAGCAGTCATCAAAGCAAAAGGTGGCTACTTTGAAGAACCTAGAATATAAGACATATTTTCAGTTGTTTCACACTTTTTTGTTAAGTATATAATTCCATATGTGTTAATTCATAGTTTTGATGCCTTCAGTGTGAATTTACAATTTTCATAGTCATGACAATACAGAAAAATCTTTAAATGAGAAGGTGTGTCCAAACTTTTGGTCTGTACTGTATGTAATTTAATTAATAATGCAGAAATATGCTCTGTTTGCAATTTAACCCCTTGGCATTATGAGTGTCAATTTTTAAAATCTGTACTAAAAAACATTTTATGATGATCTCTTTCTCTAGTGGGCATGGTAACCTTTTCGATACCTTTCAGTGAAAAGCTGAAACTATCTCCTTTTTGAGCAAGTGCAATAAAGCTGCTGTTATATTACGAACATTACCACCAATGTCGGATAGGTGTTGCCTATCTCAAGACGCATACCACTTGTAAAATACAAGAATAATAAGGCAGTAGAGATGAGTGGATCTTTTAATCTTTCAATATTCAAATTTGCCGGCTTCGATGAATTCTCCCCTAGTCTTCGGTTTGCAGCAAATATGTTGCTGCAAACTCAAGACTAGGGGAAGACTGAGATGAGAGTGAGAGTGTGAGATGACCTTAATGATCATAAGGGCTTACACTCTTCAGGAGGGAGAGAAAGAGATAAAGCGAGAACCTTATTAATCATAAGAATTTACACTATACAGGAAAGAAAGAATCTTGCTAACAAAAAGAGCTTACACTTTATAGGAGAGAGAGGGAGCGAGAAAGAGAGATTGAGAGGACATTTTTGGCCATAAGAGCTTACACACTATAGAAGAGAGAGACTTACCCAGTGACTCTGGAGATGGAAAACCAGTCCGCTGTACAAACTGTGCTCCACTGTGAACTGTTGCTGTGTGATGACCCAAGTACTGACTACCGTTGTACAAGATATGATAATTCGCTAGATGTCATAGCTGATGGTTATTATGGGAAATCCTGCACGGCCACACAAAAAAACATTAGCCTGCTCTCTGAAGCTCCAGCAGTGTGGGAAATGGTGCCAGGTAATCGAATCTCAAAGTGCTCAAATTTGTATTAAACCATGAATTTCAGGAAGTTTGATTTCAACTTGATCCTCCATGGATCAATCTGCTAATCTATATAAGATAAATAACATTTTTATAGAAAAAATCTAAAAATACCTGTCTGGTTCTGTTATGAGATCCTTGTACCGGAATTTGTACCTGATTAATTCGAATAGAAGCGTAGAGGGAAAAAATGGAAAGACTTATGATCTAAGCATGCAACATCTTCTGTCAAACATGGTGACAGTAGTATTATGTGTAATGTTGATGTTACTGAACATACTATTTAAGGTGTATTCTAAACTGAAGGAAACTATATATTCTGATCAGATTTATCTGAAATAGAAAAACTAAAATAAAAGCGAGGAAATCAGTATTTGGAATATCTAAGGGTTCCAGACTTTAGTCAGCTATTGACTGCAAATAATTTGCATCCAGGTATATAAACTAATGCTTTGATTTACAATAATGTTTTAGAAAGCCTTTTGAGTCTGTATGTATAGAAGAACTGGACTTGAACAGAAAGATTAGCTGGACCCTCGTCTAGGTGCCACATCGACAGACTGTGGCTGACAGACCAGAGCTCTCATCCTACCTGCTGATATTCTTGGTGTCTATTCTGATAAGTATGACTGGTGCAATGTCACTCTTACATAGGGCTGCAATCACATGACGTCAAGCCGGGTCTACTAAACAGAAGAGGTGCTGGAGATATGGGCGGGTAGGAGGAGGTTCTTAGGGCTCAGAACATGGCCACTGGAGCAGGATTCTGCAAATCATTTTGATCTACTCTGAGTAGCATATAAAATGGCTGTAAATCGGGGCTTAAATGGGTAATGCTACATTATTTACAAAACCTCTATAAGTCAATAAGGTAATATGACTTCAAATGTAAATTTGGGTAATGACAAATTTCTGATGATGTACAATTAAAGCAGAAGGAGAGGCGTTTCAATTACATAAAGCTGATGCACATTAAAAAAGTAATAAAAAGGATTTATTTAAAGCTCAGGAATTATAATGGGATAAAGAATTGCTCTAATGTTTATTTGCAAATTGAAGTTTACAATTTACTTTGCTTTACCATGAATAATAGACAACTAATCACATTTTAATATTAAAAGCAATAAGTTCTTGGCAGATTTAGGATCTTACAGATTTAGGCATTCTGTAATATAAATTCCCTTTATCAGTTATGTTTTACAGCATTTTCTTAATAAATTATCAATTATTATTTTAATTTAAATTAGTTTGACAATAACGCTACTAGAAACACTATTTTATATGTGTTAATGCACTTCTTGAAATTGGCCTGGATTACGAAGGACAAAATCGGTCTATTTGTCAAAGCAGTACAGAAATAAAGGAATGTAGAATAGTAGAATACAGGCTGCAGTTCTGTTCTGTGAGTGACAGTGACATAAAATATGGAGTTACCTTCAAAACTAAATCGTTACCTTGGGGGAGGGGCTTGTACAAACTAAGCACATAATAAATGTAATGTAGTGATTTTTTGTGGTATTTTCTTTTGTTTTTGGATATATTTTGGGTGACTGGCATTATCACATTAGGTAGCATGCTCCAGTTGTGGCACTTTTTTCATGCAGTTTCCTTCCATAATACTGAAAATGCATGTAAAATACTTCTAAATGAAAAATGTAAAGCCAAAAAATTAAGCCTTAGCACCATGTGTTTTATACTTTTCATCCAAATTCTGTATGGATTCATTTCTTAACCCCATATTTTCCAAATATGCAAATGTTTTCAATGCAGTATAACAAAAGGTGTCTCCTTATGGTACAAAAATGATGAAATTAAGTTAACAAAATGTTAATTAAAACGCTGAGCAATTATTAATGAAGACTGGTATTTTGAAGATAATACTGAAATAAGATGCTCCAAATTCATTAAAGGCAACCTGTCATGGCACCAAATTAATAACTAGCAGACATAGGATTATAGTTACAGGTTAATAGTGTTCCAATATTTTCCGGCCGTCTTACTGAAAGCTGATGACACCAGGATGCTGTAACAAACTACCGGGCAAAAGTCCAGGAAAGGGCTGTAACAGGGCTGGCAGAGTTGTGGCACAATAATAGACAAGGTGGACAACAGACAGGCAGATGTGGTCAAAAGACAAGCTGGATCAAGTGCAGAAAGTTCAGAACAGCAAGTGATGTCCAATGGATGTGGTATCTCAGGTGCTTTTATTGTAATTTTACAAAGGTTATGAATTGTCATTTGTTGGTAAGTAAATGTATTGGTGGACTTGCTGGCTCTTTAAGATTTCAAGGCTCATCCCAAGTTAACATGGGAGACATCATCAGGAGAGCTGCAGCAGTGAATAAAATGTCTTAAGGGTATGCCACACTAAACAATATCGCTAACGGGATCGCTAAAAAACGTCACTATTTAGCGATCCCGTTAGCGATGTTGTTCAGTGCGGCAGCTTCCAGCGACGGCTTCCTGCTGTGATCTCGCTCGTCGCTGGAATCGTTCCGGACCCTATTTTCTCGTCGGCGCTCCCGCTGGGTAAGTATCTTATCGCTGTGTGGCACCTTTTCTTAGCGATTTAGCGGTACTTTTGTACCGCTAAAGTCGTTAAGAAGATCGCTAACGGCGATAGCGTCGTTAACTATATCGCTAAATGCGGCAGCATTTAGCGATATAGAAACAATCCCGCTAGCGATCTCATTAGTATGCAACGCTAACGAGATTGCTAGCGGGATTGTTTAGTGTGGCAGTACCTTCACCCAGAGGCAGCTTGTGAGAGTGTGTAGAGGACATCAGGTTTTGGGCATATAAGCCCTGATACACTGTGATGGAGAAGAGCTAGTGCTAGGCAGTGATTACTCAAGGTGAGTAAAGTACACACTATCAATATGTGATAATTAGCAATTTAGTATTTACATAAATTAGTGGATTGGTCAAATTACAGTACTAGCCCCAGCTTCCCATACACATTAGCTGATGTAAACAGATAGATAATCAAAGGGGTACTATAGAATGAATAAGAGTACTGTGGCTACAACTCAGCCATGGAGATTCCATAAGAACATGGGCAGCTAAGGGTAAAAAAATAAATAGAGTTTAAGTATAAGTTTAGCAAATAGGAACTTAAGGTACATTTACACAGGTTGATAATTGGAACCGTGCAGTCTCTGGAATGCTTATTTCTCAATTATCAGTCTGTCTAAACATGTTGGCTATCAGTCAATAAATGAGCAAAAAGCTTGTTCATTTGGTGAAGTGATTTTAAGCTTGCTTGAAAATCGTCATTCTTGACAGCACATTGTCTTGTGTAAACGAGATGTGCTGTCGAGAACAATGATATTCTATGTGCAGAATGATCATATTAACGAGTCTTCTATGCACATGGCAGTGCGGCTTGTTGTGAGCATGTTGGAAATGACTTCTAAGTTGGGGCTCCCTCTGGTGGTTGCTGAGGGTATTGAACCAGTATTGAATAGTAGAAGTCCATCACCTGCGAGAGATGACTGGCAATCAGGAGAGACGGACTGGGTTGATATAAGTGAGCTGCCTTCCCATGAGCCTTGCCGGGGATCAATTGTTGTTTTCAGGATCATTTGGAAGTCAGCTGGTATTTTGCCTTCGTCTGCTACTTTCAGATAAGATATTTTCTGCTTGTTTCTATCGTGTTTGCTATTTCCATTGCAAAAAAACTCCTCCTACAGCCCCAGAGATAAAGTGGAAAAAATACACACAAAAAAAAAATTCTGACTACTTTTTTTTTCTTTACTATTTTTCCCTTCTGTTGAGTACCATAGAATTTTCAGTAAGGCCGTTGATTCTGTTATGAATTGGAAGCTGAGGAGGACAGAAGCAAAAAACAGCCAAGGCAGCAGAGCACCAGAGAGGTTGGGAACTAATGGGTTGCAGATCCCTAAACTAACCGCACAACTAGAAGCAGCCGTGGGACGTACCTACAGTGACCTAGATGCCTCGGCACAGCCGGAGAGCTAGCTACACCTAAAGATAGAAACAGGAAAGCTAACTGCCCCAAAGGAATAGGTAGCCCCCACACATATAATGGCGGTTAGACAAGACGAAATACAAACACAGGCAGAAAATAGAGTAAGCAAATGCTGGGGCCAAACACTGCCTAGATAGGACAGGACAGAATACTATCTGCAACCCAGCAAAACCCTAGAAAAACTTCCAACACTTCTGATTTCAAAAATGCTGAGATCACACGATCTCGCCACCCATTAAATCAGATCTCCGGTGTGAACAAGCGGCTAACCCGCAGCCACTCAAATAGCAGGGACAGAGCAATGGAACAAATATACAGTGGTTACTGAAAAACAGAGAGTAGAACAGGCCCCTGGAGGGGAACTCGGCTAACCTCCCACAAAAGTGCAGACAAAAAATGGAAATAGCAAACACGATAGAAACAAGCAGAAAATATCTTATCTGAAAGTAGCAGATGAAGGCAAGACACAAGTTGACTTCCAAATGAACCAGGAAACAACAATTGATCACCGGCGAGGATCATGGGAAGGCAGCTCACTTATATCAGCCCAGTCCGTCTCTCCTGATTGCCAGTCATCGCTCGCAGGTGATGGACTTCTACTATTCAACACTGGTTCAATACCCTCAGCAACCACCAGAGGAAGCCCCAACTCTGAAGTCATTTCCAACATGCTCACAACAGCGGCTGGTTTATCAAAACATACTGTTAAACAACCGCCGATTGATTTGTGTGTGGCTGATTGTCTGACGTTTAATGGCCATGATTTGCAGTGTAAATGTGATGTTAAGTTCCAAATTGCAATGGGCAATTATCATCCTCTAAGGGTACCTGCATACCCAGGCCAGAACTGATGAAAGTACGTCCATTGTTCCCAGGGGGAATTGCGCATGCGGTTATTTGGCTGTATTCAAAGGGAGAGGGACCATGACTCAGTACATGAATGCACTACAAGAGATCCATAGTATAATTGTGAAGCACGACGCTGTAGGCGTAGGGCTCTCTGATATAGTGTTGTGAGATCAGTTAGTGGCAAGTTTGAGGGATGTGCTGCTAAAGAGAGCCTTGCATAAGTGACTGTAAGTCAATCCAGTTAATTGGGTATCTGTATACTGTATATATTATTAATACGGCACTGACACTTATCTTCTTGGACTGGATATTGTTAATAAATCTTTTTGCATGATGATCAAATATAGTGTGCGGTGAATCTACTTTCTTTATGTAAGTTAATCCACGCATGACTTTTTCAGAGATGGTGCAGAAGCACGCAAAAGGAAGCAGGAGCAGGGGACCATAGCCTTGGCAAGGATGGTCTCGAGCAGCAAAGTATCTATACCGAACGAAGAAGAGCGAGAGTGGTCCCATGAATTACGGCAGAGAATGCGGAAAATATTGGCAGAAATCAGGAGCCTGACGGAAGCCCTTGCTACTGTCTTGGAGTCCAATGCCATATCCCGAGGTATCTTATGGCAAGAAGTTAGAGGAGAGATGTGGAGCATAAGGAAAACTCCAGCAGCAGCCACAAAATTTACTTCCAGATCCTGGGGTGAAGAGCGACCGCAGAGGGGGTATGCTTCTCAGGAAGCCCGGTAATTCAGACAGAAGCGACCACCAGATAGGTGCAGATGAGAGTGTTGGACGCGCGGAAGAATGGGACACCTGTCAAGAAGTTGCCCTACAAGAGACAGCCGACGCAAAGATGTGCTCACTCTTCCGAAAGTCATGCCCACTGGAGAGAATGCCTCCCCTGGAAGAAATGGTGAGGCGAGAAGAGGGGAACCTCACCCAGAACAAGACAGAGCCACGACGTTGAACGCCGAGAAGGGAGAAGATGTCGACAGTCTACGGTGAGATGTCTGCGCTGCTCAGTCACGTGGAGGCGAAACGGGTGAAACGCCAGAATGGAACAAATGGTCCCATCCGAGAGGTTCAACCTGAAGGGGAGAAAGTGCCAAATGTACCTGACTCTACCACTCAATCTGAAGTTCTGAGTACCCTTAACGAGCAAATCCAAGAGGAGCCTTAAAATACTCAGTGTGATCATGCTGGTGATTCGCCCCTGTGGTATGCACAGAACAATTCCCTGTGGCAAAATGTGGTGCAAGAGAGGCAGAACTGGATGCGAAAACTGTGGGCATCTGTGTGGAGGACAGAGGACATAGAAGAACACAAAGAGTTCTCGCCCATGGAATGGTGAGCTAATGGAGAAGGGGAGTGTAAGGGGGACAACCGCACTGAAGGTACCTGCGTGACGGGGCTGGAACTGATGAAAGTGCTTCCCCTCTTCCAAGGGGGAAGCTTTAGCTGGTGGGACCTTAATCCGGACCTAGGGGGTGTGGCTAAGCGTTACCAGGGGCAGCGCAGTGCGCGGCAACAGATGGAGTTGGCAGGAAAGTGCAGCACGGGGCTGAGTAGAGAGAGAGCTCCTGCTGGGAGGACCTTTAGGAGCGGAGACGAGTGCCCGGCCGTGAGAGACAGACCACAGAGACTCTGACGAGAAGCCTGACATGTTCAGGTTGGCTCCCAGACATCGAGGTGGCAATCGCTCTGTAACAGTCAGTGCTGCGCGTGTGCCGCCTGACAGGGACTGAAACATTTACCAGGTACTGCTTCCTGAATCTCTGGGGGGTGGAATATTCGTCGACCCTCACTTAATTTTGGCAGAACTGTGGCCTATACATTGCCGGCCACCAGAGTCTCCATACTGAGGACTCCAAGGGACGTTTCAAAGACTTAACATTGCCAGCCGGGAACGTATCATCGCCTTCTTCAGGACCCCACCGGATCTATGTTGTGCCGACAGATGTTGGTGCCATCATCTGCTCCAGGACGTATTCTGACAGGAAAATGTCTGATTGATAAGTGACTACAGTACTTTGAGAACAGTTTCACTCGTTATTCCTACGTTGATTTCCCCTCAACCAATCCCCTGTATTCACTGTACTGCCCGTTATTTACCCCACATTTACCTATCTCCCTGCGTGGAGTAACTCCCTGTTTTATTAGAACCTGTTAACCCTTGATCTGCCTCCTGTCCGTTACTGCATCCCTCAATCTGCTCACAACCCAATAATGTGGAAAATTCATTTATTTAAGAAATGATTATGCTGATTTATTTCTTCCTGAAATATCTACATGACTGAACTCACCTTGCTTGCATAAGGACAAAATATTCCGTTTGCTAGTTAGTCCACTGCAATATCAATAAAACATATAGATGGCTTGGGATTGGCAGTAGTAAAGCATTGCATTGATATACTGTGATACTGTGATAGGGAATGTTTCCTCCATCCCTTATACAAATGCAACCCTCCTTGGATGTTGTGGATCTCCTCATCTTACTATGAATTTGCATGATATGACTTTATTTAGTGACTTTTACTTTTTGAATGTTTTCTTTTCATGTTTGGCTTTTTTCTTTATCCTTATCAATTGTATTTCATGTATACAGTAGTTTTTATTTAGTTTTGCTGTGAACAATAAAACAACGTGATAACAGCTGTACAAAATGAAAAGAAAGTTAACTAAGTGACAGAGTAGTGCACTTCCGTGTAAATGAGTGGGCGCAGCTCTGACTATTAGATTAGTGGCACACTTTATATAGCACAGCTAAAGGGGCAATGTCAAGACTGTTCATGCAATCATTACATAAAGACACTTAATCATCTTTACCTTCGCTTAGCTTAGATCTTCTTTGGAGTGTTCTTCACACACAAGTCACAAATGCATTGTCCAATGAAGCAGATATTGTAGTTTTGATACATATACTGTACAAAGGTCATATTAAAATTAGGGGAAGTGTCACAATTCCTGCGCTCAGTGAGTGATTGCTATGCTGTTCTTTGGAAACTGCCTTGCTGAGTTGTATGTGTCTTAATCCTGTGATGGGGTTGCTGTGCTGTCTGTCCTTTGATTGATAGCTCAATTGTCCAATCTGTGACAGGGAGGTGCGGGACTTTCTCCAGGTGTTTGCTGTTCCAGTGATTGCCCAGCTACTTAACTGAGCTGTCTGCCCACTGGTCTTGGTGAGTGTTAGCCTGATTCTGTTGCTCTGAGTTCTGATCTACTGCTTGACTCTTTAGACCATGTTCTGACTATACCTTTGTCTTGTCCTTTGGCTTTTGTTCCGCTATCTCTTGCTATTGACCCTGGACTGTGATCTGACTTATGCCTTTGTCTTTTCCCTTGGCTATCTATGTCTTCTCTTGGTACTGACCCCAGAATATCTGACTCTTCTGCCTCACAGTCTGTCCTTGAGTAGTGACTAGCATCACAAGAAGACAATGAAATCTTCCACAGTTGTGATCCAGATAATAATAGATAGGAAAAGGGGCAATTAGTTTATTAGCGGACACAGACAGGAGAAGGCCCCTGTGCAAGAATATATGTGCCCTTTACAGTTCAATAGATCATCTTAATGCACTAACTTGTAGGTGGAAATGGGTCCTTTAAACTCTTGGGCTCCTACATCAATGGTATGTTCACCCCTGAACTTAGTAAGTGAGCCCACAAATGTGCTTCCTTTATATTCCATCAGTAAGTTTCTAAAACAATGCGTCATACTGATTCAGCAGAGCTGTACATCACCGCCGAAGACAGGCTAAATTAGTGGATATATGCAAACACCTGTTTGCTCTCTGCATGGAACTAGTAAAATGTGTTCCATTCATTTCACTCATCAGTGGACATATCCCTGCTGAAAATCGCCTTTTTCTGGCAGGAAAGTAAGCGACGATTCATCTCCATGTTAATTGCTTGATTGTTTTAATAAAAGTGTCTGATTGATAGCAGGTGCAGCCGCCAAGTGGCTATTGTTACTTGACATGTGTGATTGATTATACTTTCAAGGATACAAACCGTTTGTCATACTTGGGGGTGTTTTTCCTTTAGATGTAAGGGTCATTTGGATCTATGCTGCCATGCATCATGTCTAAAATGAATAAAAACAATTTCAAACTTTTTCAGCTTCTTTCAATACTTTGTGTCACAGAATTTTAAAACTTGTTGACAAGTAATTTAGTTTTCCGTGCTGTTGGCATTAGCACATAATGGCCAATGAATTATATTCTCATTTTGAGTGATAGGAAAAAAAATATTGTATTTTGACACTTAATTAGAAAGTATAATAATTAGCTGGTCATTATTGAAAAAATGCAATCAATGGAGGACATTTCTAAAAAAATTATGCTGACCTTCTAAAAAAGTAATTTTACTGAAAGCAATAATATGAATTTTAAAATCTTTGCAATCTACTTGAATTTTACAGTAGATACATAATTTATGCATTTAGCTTTGTGACTATAGGAAAAAAATGTTGTGAAGAAATGAATAATAATCAAATTGTATCTGAAGGCAATTGTCTATGCTGTGAAGACACGAGATGTGCAGCATCTGAAACAATGGATTTTGGAAGCCTGTCCTAGCATTTCTTCTGCGGTGTTGCTATCAGTGTGTCAAGAGTGGTAGAAGAGGGTTGCATTGACAATCCTACACAATGGGCAGCACTTTTAAAACATTTTATAAGTGGTCATAAACTTGTAAATAATTTATTAAAGTTACGTTAAAACCAAGCACACCATTGTTTATCTTGTGAAATTCTCAATAAGTTTGATGGGTCACATGACCCTCTTCCCATTGGAAAAAATAAAGCTGAATCCAAAATAACCAACTTCAAAATGGCCGCCATGGTCACCACCCATCTTGAAAAGTTTTCCCCCTCCCAAATACTAATATGCCACAAACAAGAAGTTGATATCACCAACCATTCCCATTTTATTTAGGTGCATCCATATAAATGGCTCACTCTGTATATTTGTGCACTTGCATTATAGCTTTTTATTGATTACATATCACTTGGGAATTGGTTCCTAGTCATCCTTTTTTTCATGGACATGTCATTATGTGTGTGTTTTTTATGTCTTTTATTTACCAAAATTTATTTGTATTTTTTGCCAATAATACTCCATCGCTAGTGTTGAGCGATACGATAATGCAAATATCGGCTATCGGCCGATATTAGCTCTATCGGCCTTTCGATAATTCGTTTCGATATTTTCGTCTTATCGAATACCGGAATCGGATTTGTCACTGTCACTGTGAGTGTCCGTCGGTCGGGTCTGTCAGGAGTCAGCGGCACTTACCTGGCAGAAGATCTCCGGCGGTCACGTCCTGGACTGCTTGATGGCCGCCATTATCTTCTCCCTGGCGGTCACATGCAGTTTTTCGCGATAACTGCAGTGACTGCAGGGTAATCCCGGCCGTAAACCAGTCCGATGGCGTCACCGCCGGGGAAGCAGGTAATTAGCTGTGCTGCGCCGGGATTCTGATGTAGCAGAGCTGGATCGTCGTGGGACACTCGTTACTATGGACTGCGTCGGTCAGGTGGTATACTTTTTTTTTTTTTTCATTTTTTTACAGGAGATCGATGGCGTCGCAGGATGAGACTGTAATAAAAGTAATGAAAACTGTGTTTTTTTTTTTTTATTAAATTAAAAAGCTTTTTTATAAACATTCACCCGTCCGGGTACATAAACAATTTAACTATTTATCAACAATTTAACTATTTACATACAGGGACCCTGTCCGGGTTATTTATACTTCTTTGGCAGGGGTGTTCCAGGTACCACCTGGTACTCTTCTGATCCTTGCCAAACATCCGAGGCACCAAGGACCACCAGGACCTGATGACGTCGTGTGGCCTGTACAGTCAAGTCGTGACCCGCTATCTGGGTCTGTGTGGCCGCCTCTTTCATCTCCCTCCGGGTCTGGAACCCTATGTCCCGGACTGAACGAACCCCAGGGGGCCTAACAGGCGCCGGGTACGGGCCAGCTATACTTATCATGTCCATAGCTGGGGCTGCTGAGGAGACCACTGAGGGAGGCTTGGGAGATTTATGGCGTGGGGTGGGCACTTTTGCAGAGGCCTGGATGTGGGAGGCTGAAGGCTCCGAGGGTCTCACAGGTTCCTGACACACTGGGGAGTAGGGGTCGCACCTGGTAACATTTAGGGCGTACCATCCATTGTAACCCCAGTGTCGGGTGTAAGTCACCAAGTCTCCTGGCAACAGGTCCCTCCCCGGATGTCCTTCTGGGAGGTGAGCCTCCACGTCCCGCCGGTTCACAAAGACTTCTAAATAAAGTCCAGGCTGCTTGATGAAGCCCCAACCACCTTTCAATTTAAAGCTCCGTACTGCACCCTTACGCCGCGGCTCACACAGGGTTCCTTTATCCTTTCTCATCCGGTCCTTATCTGCCGGGTCCTTCTCCAGGTTATGTTGCCGAAGTTTTTGGGATTCTCGCTGCTCCCTTTGTCGCTCTGCTTCCCGCTCCAACGTCTCCACTCTTCCTCCTGACGCCGGTTGTAATTCTCCTCCACCAGCTGCTCCATGTCTCCACCACTCCACTGCAGCTTACAGTGTCCAGTTTGCGGCAGCTCTCCTGTCACCCCCCAGTCCTGGCGGCGCTCCCTGCGGAGGAAGCAGACGGCTCTAAATCAGATGACAGTCGGGGCTCCGGTACAGGCAGGTAGTGCTCTGGTGCCTGCGCGGCCTCCTCCATGAGGACGGGTGTCGCTTCTTCTGTCTCAGCGACGGGGGCAGACAGCGGGATCTGGGGTGCTGACGGTGCTGCGGTTTTTGCAGGAACGGGTGCCTCCACTGCGACAACGTCAACCGGATCACATTGCAAGGACTCCTCTACTAGAACGGGTGCCTCACCTTCCGGTACAGACACTTCAGGTAAGAGGGATTGGCGCCGCTCCAAGTTTAGTTTTAGGGCACGCCAGCTCGCTTCCATCCTGGGACCTCCTCCCGGTGCCGGGCCAGGCCTCTTAGGGTATCCGCCGCTTCTTGCAGCGTAGGAGGGTTTCCAGGCCGGGTGCCCAACGGTGGTTCCGTGGCGATCGGGTCGCTTCCGTGGGGGGAGAGCTCTGACTGCTCCATCCCTTCACACTTCTGCTCGTGTCCATTAGCCATCTCTGCCAAGTCACATGTGTCATTAGCATCTGGAGAGGGCCCCTCTTTTGTAGGGAGGCGGGACCTTCGTGTTAGTTTCCGCACACTGAGGAGGATGAGGAGGCGGAACTCCAGAGCTGTGGGGCACGATCTTACATTGCAGTACCATTTAGAGCCATCGTTTTCGCGTCACTGAGTGAGTGTACAGTACACCCATGAAGAGCACGCCCTTCTTCACCAGTGCCTCGTCGTGACGCAGATATGGCGGAAAAATGGCAAATACATTCTCTGATGATTTTAGCAATTCTCAAGCACAAAACCAGTTCAATTCAGGCACACAGGACTCGCTTATAGCGAGCTACAGAATCCTGTTTGTGACGCCCAAGTTGAGTCGCACAGAGCCAGAGGTTTTGGGGGTACTCGGCACCGAGCCCGTCGACTTCTATGGGGTATGTCACGGCTTTACCCGGCAATTGAATCAGAGTCTATTTTACTATGTAGAAGTGTATAAACTATAAATATATGTATATATATGTCACAAAGACATGTATATATATATATATATATATATATATGTATTCTATGTGTGTATATTTTGTGTTTACAACGTAAGAAAGGGTTTTTTTTGTTGCGATATTTTGTTCCCATAGACTTACATGGGACTTCCGCTATCGAAATCGGATATCGACGATATTTAGTGCTATCGGCGATACAATTTCGATACGATATTTTTAGAATCCGAGCACTATCGCTCAACACTATCCATCGCTTCTGACTACATTATGAAATTCATTAAGTGGCACGTTCATCTTAATTAATAGGCCCGCCTATACAGCTATGTGAATTTGGATGTAACGAGGGGAGAAGAAAAAAGTACAAGAAAGAAACTTTATGTTGTGCTTAGTCTGCAGTAAGTCTGCATTTACTGTGCTTTGTGAAAAATTCTGGGAATATCCCTTTAACATGCCTATTGATCCTATCATTTCATGATGTTTCCTTCTTGGTGTTGCAATTTCAATGTTGAGGATTGAAGTTGAAGTTGTAAAAATATTCTCCAATAGAACAATAGAAATGACTTTATTCTGTGTCATCTTGTTATGGATTAAAGTTTTTATGTATTATTTTTTTAACATTTATTTATACAGTTCTGTATAATATATATATATATATATATATATATATATATATATATATACTTAGATGAGACTTTGGCCATGGAAAACTAATGGTTTTCTGCAGAACCAACTCTTTTCTATTTATGAAGCAAGCATTACACCTTTTTGTCACATGTAAATTATTTAGAACAAGACAACTGAAACAAATTATCATTAATAAATGATTGCTTGAATCTACTGCAGATGCCTAACGTTTCTTGATATTTTAGAATTCAAATTAATAAAAAGCTGCAGAAAAACTATAAGAAAATTAGCATGTGTAAATACAGCCAGATCGTGAGGCATTTGACAAAATGTTATATATATGGTTGTTTAAAGTCTGCATTATTTCAGTTATTCTAGAATTATAATTAGCTTGGAATTTTATTGTTTTCCTGTTAAGGAGATTGAAGAGGAGCCAGTCAGATGCTGGCAGCTGACCTCGGCATGCCAGGCTTTGCTGTCTCATGGCAGTGATGTCATGCATCTCCATAGCAGGCACGCCAATGTCAGCTGCCAGCCTCTATTTTGTCAGCAGAGTGTATTGCAGTGTGCAGGGAGCCAGAGAGTCCTGTAATAAACTCCAGCCAAAAATACGTGCATCTAGCTGAAGTAGGCGCTGGCATCGGCAGGCCCCACTACCGCATGGGTCCAGAAGAGGACGATAAAGAGGACACCGCACATCGAGGAAGGTGAAGAGAATGTTTTTTTATGCAGGAACAAATATACTAGAAAGAGGCCTAGGATGTGGGACATATACACCAGGATGGGGTGATATATACCAGGATGGGGTCATATATACCAGAATAGAGGACATATATTGGGAAGGTGCCCAGGATTGAGGACATATATACCAAGAAGTGGCCAAGGATGGGGGACAGATATAGCAGTAAGGGGAAGGGCGTCATATATACCAGGATAGGGGACATATATATATATATATATATACAAGGATCGGCCCAGAATAGGGGACATACAGTCGTGGCCAAAGGTGTTAGCACCCTTGAAATTGTTCCAGAAAAATAAGTATTTCTCCCAGAAAATTATTGCAATTAAACACATTTTGTTATGCACATGTTTATTTCCCCCAACCCCAACCCCAAATATAGGCAGAACAAAATTTTCAGCACCCTCAAATTAATATTTAGTTGCACATCCTTTGGAATAAATAACTGCAATCATTCGCTTCCTATAGCCATCAACAAGCTTCTCACACCTATCAACTAGAATTTTGGACCACTCTTCTTTTGCAAAATGCTCCTGGTTAGAGTTGAGCGATACTTTCCGATATCCAAAAGTATCGGATCGGAATGGTTTCGCCGATACACACAAAATATCGGCGATACCTAATACCGATACCGGAAATCCAATGTAAGTCTATGGGAACAAAATATCGGAATTAAAAAAACCCCATTCTTGCCTTGTTGGATAATTGTACATGAAGGAAAACAACAAAGAGTAATGTAGAATGTATTGGGGGAGGTTGAGGAGACATTAAAGGCATAGATGTTTAACCCAATCCAATGGAATAGCATTAATACATTTTTTTTTTAAATACGTTCGGATTGACGAAGAAATTGACAATGTTGTTAACCTTTTTTCTATTTTGGCAAATATGTATGTTTCAAAACTTCCATGCTCTTCACCTTTTTAACTTTTGCCACAATTTCTCCTTCATAGTCTTCAGCAGCATCATCTTTGTCATCAAATTATTCTTCATCTTCACCTTCTTTATCTTCTTCTTAAACTTCTTGCTATTCATCTTTTTGTTAACATTACTCAGATTGTTCTTATTAAACTATTATTCTTCTTCATATTAACCCATAAAGTGTAAAGTATAACCTCTTTCTATGAATTTAATTTCCCTGAATTTAATTTCCATTTAATTTCATTTAATTTCTTAAATAATTCAGGGATGAGAAGAGAACAGGGTGGAGGCAGCAGGACTTTTTGCCGTACACACAGCAAGGGAACAGCTGACATTAGTGAACCCCAGTAACACAGGAGCAAGTGTTGACTGTGCTAACAGAACTTCCGAGCAACAACTGGCGGTGATGGAGCCCAGGGTCAAGGAGGGTGTAGGCAGAGGCCTAATATGAGATGTTTGAAGTTAAATTTGGAGTTAGCAGCAAAAATTTTTGCCAGACACCCAGCAGGGGAACAGCAGGCGTTACTGAACCCCACAAACACATCAGCGATTGTTTTGATCTGTGCATCCAACACTTCTGATCAGCAACTGGCGTTGTTGAAGCCCAGGGTCAAGAAGGGTTTTAAATTTAAATATTGAGTTATTGCCTTGTTACGTGGCCATTAGAGTTGAGCGATACTTTCCGATATCCTAAAGTATCGGAATCGGAATGGTATCGCCGATATCACTAAAATATCGGCGATACCCGATATCGATACCGGAAGTCCCATGTAAGTCTATGGGAACAAAATATCGAAATTAAAAAAAACCCATTCTTGCCTTGTTGGTTAATTGTACATGAAGGAAAACAACAAAGAGTAATGTAGAATGTATTGTGGAAGGTTGAGGAGACATTAAAGGCATAGATGTTTAACCCAATCAAATGGAATAGCATAAATATTTTTTTTTTTAAAGATGTTCGGATTGACGAAGAAATTGACAATGTTAACGTTTTTTATATTTTGGCAAATATGTATATTACACAACTTCCATGCTCTTCATCTTCACCTTTTTAACTTTTCACACACTTTCTCCTTCATAATCTTCTGCAGCATCATCTTTTTCATCAAATTATTTTTCATCTTCACCTTCTTTATCTTCTTCTTAAACTTCTTGCTATTCATCTTTGTTAACATTACTCATATTCTTCTTATTAAACTATTATTCTTATTCATATTCTGCTTCATCTTCTTCATCATATTCTTATTTGTGACAGAGAATCCTGTACTTGTAATCTGTCAAAGTATGAATTTTTCATCCTTCCGTTCTTGCTGTCACAAAAGATTTAAATTACAACAGTATTTGTCCGTGTTCAGTTTAGCCTGCAGCAGCAGGCATTTTCCAGGGGCACCACGAGGAGGAACGGACTCACCCCCATACACTGCTTAGTCTTCTTCTGCTTAGAATTTAGAGCATATATTTTGCTCTTCATTTTGGTCTTATACTTCATGTTCTTCTGCTTTTAGATCTTCTGCTTATTGTTCTTGTGTCTCTTGTTCCGTATCTTGTATTTGTAGCACAATCTTGTACCAGCTGATGTTACTGGGACACGGTTACTAAGCAGGAGGTACCTGTGCTCCAAAGCACTACCAAGGACCAGCAGACGTTGCTGGAACTCGGATACCGAGATGGAGGCACCTAGGCCAAAGGCACTGCGGAGAACCAGCTGACGGTACTGGAACCCGGAGGGGCAGCAGAAGGAAAAGAGCCAATGGCACAACCGAGGACCAGCTGACGTTACTGGGACACGGTTACTAAGCAGGAGGTACCTGTGCTCCAAAGCACTACCAAGGACCAGCAGACGTTGCTGGAACTCGGATACGAGATGGAGGCACCTAGGCCAAAGGCACTGCGGAGAACCAGCTGACGGTACTGGAACCCGGAGGGGCAGCAGAAGGAAAAGAGCCAATGGCACAACCGAGGACCAGCTGACGTTACTGGGACACGGTTACTAAGCAGGAGGTACCTGTGCTCCAAAGCACTACCAAGGACCAGCAGACGTTGCTGGAACTCGGATACCAAGATGGAGGCACCTAGGCCAAAGGCACTGCGGAGAACCAGCTGACGGTACTGGAACCCGGAGGGGCAGCAGAAGGAAAAGAGCCAATGGCACAACCGAGGACCAGCTGACGTTACTGAACCCCAGTAACACAGGAGCAAGTGTTGACTGTGCTAACAGCACTTCCGAGCAACAACTGGCGGTGTTGGAGCCCAGGGTCAAGGAGGATGTTTAAATACTAGATAAAGTAATTTCCTTGTTACCTGTCAATTTTAAATGTCTATACTTCAAACAAGAGAAAGATAACCTTTACTACCATAAGATGATGATTTCATTTAAACTAATATCTAGATAAATAAAGAATTGACAAACATAAACACATACATTAACATGTTGAACAGCAATGCAAACCACAAAATAAATTAGTTAAGGAATCTGCTATACGGTTGTACATAAAAGCATACAAGTACATATCTGAATCCATTAATGATGGATAAGTAACAGTATGTACACCATTTTTATTGTATAGACAATGAATGTCTGACTTCAAAACATCATCAGCATTACAAGTTATCTGTGACATTACTAAAATGTTACATTTGCTGAATAATGTCACTAAACAGTTTATACAAAATTATACAATTTCCATCATGTAATACTCATAATATGTGGCAATAATCATGTTTATTAACAAACATAACCTTTAAAAAGTGCATAGTGCATAGTGAAAATTGCTAGTTATGCCTGACTGTCGACTTGCAAGCATGACAACGGATAGATAAGGTATATATAGATGAGACTGCATAGCCACAGATGGTGAATGGCGATGTAATACTGTACCTCAATAAAGTGTGCGTCACTACTACATAATTTTTTTTATATAGCTTTATAAACAGGGTACGTGGATGTATGCTTGCGCCTTTGTTTTGACGCACAGACTGCCTTCCTGCTGAGACGCGTTGGGTAGTGAACAGTTGTGTGCAGTGTTCACTGTAGTCTGAGGTTTTCCTTTTTGGAGTGCAGATCACGCTCCAGTTAGTTCTTCAACCACTGCTGGTTGTAGTCTGCTGAGCGTGTGTCACTGGCACATCCTTGAAATTTTTCTCTAATTGTTGCTGCTCCACTCTATTACAAATAAATAAAATCTATTAGTGTGACGCGCTTCCATCCGTATACAATACATTGGTTGCAAACACTATAGAAGTACACAAAGGGGCCTTTCACACCTACTGAACAGTTGTGTGCAGTGTTCACTGCAGTCTCTGCGGAATAACCACACTTAGGCCTTATAACTTTTCAGACTTTCTTTATCAATCTACCAAGATGAAGAAGGCAGGGAGTAAGGCACGTGGTCGTGGAGTTTCTTCAGGGAGAGGACGTGGGGATTCTGTGGCTGCTGCGGCCCCCAGTGACACAGCATCCACCAGTTTTCCCCGTGAGCGTTCCTTTATGCGCACTTTTGTAGGAGCTCGGAGTACCCCCCTGCTGCGGGAAGAACAAATTAAAGCCGTTGTTGTTTGGATCTCAGCCAATGCATCGACTTCAATTGCTTCCACCTCCTCTCAGGACCACAGCACTGTTGGGCAACCATCTGTCTCTTCACCGCCTGGCAAATTGCCCAGGCAGTCAGAGAGTTGTGTACAGGAGCCAGCTGAGTGTCTGCTTCTGTTCTCAGAATCTATTGGCTTGCAAACAGGGGCCCAGCCAAGCAGCATTCTGTAATGTGAAGAAGAGGGAGTATGCAGTGATGCGCAACAGCTGTGTCTCTCTGAATCTGAAGAGGCGGGTGAGACAGTGCCGATGGTCAGCACACCGCAGAACGCATCTGATGATGATGATGAGACCCAGGTGCCAGTTTCTGTTGAGCATGGTGCTGGCCAGACCACCCAACAGCAGGTGTTGGAAGAGGGTAGTGGAGATGATGAGGTCCAATACCCAACATGGCATGAAGAACAGGAAGGTGGTGGGAGCAGCTCAGAGGAATAATAATAATATTTATTTATATAGCGCCATCATATTCCGCAGCGCTTTACAGTTTAGCAGTTTCAGAACACAAGTCATAAGTAACAACGTTAACAATACAATAATTTAAGCTAAATAAGTCGCCCCTGCTCGTGACAGCTTACAATGTACAATGAGATGGGGGAGATACAAAGTATAGGTGTTTATATACAATGGTGCATTTACAATGATGTTCCAGCCATCTTAAGGGACTGAGGGATGGAGATAGTGAATGGGCTAGAGACACACACACACTTACACAGAATACATAGAATAACTTTGATTAGTGAATGTGATAGGCCGCTCTGAACAAATGTGTTTTGAGGGAGCGCCTGAAACCATGCAAATTGTGGATAGTCCTAATTTCTTGGGGTACAGCATTCCAGAGGATTGGCGTAGAGCAGGAGAAGTCTTGGAGTCGGGAGTGGGAGGTACGTATTAGTGCAGAGGTTAGTCGAAAGTCGTTTGCAGAGCGCAGCAGTCGGTTAGGCCGATAGATAGAAATGAGGGAGGAGATGTAGGAGGGGTGCTGCACTGTGGAGAGCTTTGTGGGTGAGAACCAGTACTTTGGTTGAAAGCTGGGAGAGGCCTAGAGAAATGGTTAGTGATAGAAGGAAGATAGAGGAAGACATTGCCCCAACGGTACAAACAGGAGGGAGAGTTAGGCTGCAGACTCGGTTGCCTGTAGCCTCCAGTTTGGCACCTGTTCGGAGCAGTTGTGTTCCAAAAGTCAAAACGTGCGCTCCCAGGACTTGCACTGCGTGGTCCTTTTTTCACACACTTGCACATGATATTTGCTATGTGAAATGCAAGCTGTGTAATCAAAAATTAAAAATAGCTAAAAGTGTCAGTCACCTCAATACCACAAATATGTGGAAACATGTGCGGACAAAGCACGTAGTTGAGTTACAAAGACACACTGGAGATGTAGGCCAACCTACAGCAGCACCTACATCTTCAGGTTGTGTTGAAGCCTCTTCATCGAGCTCACACACAGCTGGTTATGCTTCCTCACAGGATCGCCATGGAAGAACCTCGGCCACTGTTGTCCAGAGACAAACTGTTATTCCACACACAGCAGCAAGTTCCCTGTCATCCTCACACTCCCAGGCCACAAAACAGCCAGCGGTAGCACAGGCATGGGATAAAAGACGGCCATACTCCGCAAACCATGCACGAGCACAGGCTCTGAATGCTGGCATTGCAAAACTCCTGTCCCTTGAAATGCTGTGATTCAGGCTGGTGGAGACAGACAGTTTCCGTAACTGAATATCATTGTCAATCCCACAATACAATGTGCCAAGCCGATTTCATTTCAGCAGGCAAGCCGTCCCTGGTCTGCAAAAGCATGTTGAGGGAAAAATTAAACATGCGCTACTAAAAGCCCTCAGTAGCAAGGTCCACCTGACCACCGATGCGTGGACCAGTACCCATTGTTATGATCTGCTACAACCAGTAAGGAAAGAAGGGAATTCTGTCCCTACAATACAACTAAGCTGAATCCCTACGATGTAACGGGGAACCTGATCCTGCGACCAGACCCGCTAAAGTCCTCATCTAGTGTGAACGAAGACCTATAGTTGCGAGGGAGTAATCCCTACAAGATCTAGGGACTGGGAGAAAAGGTGGACACCTCCTAGTCCTAACATAAATTGTAGCATGGATAATTAAACAGAAAAATAAATACTTTGTGATCCTAACATCAAGCAAAACTCACAGATTAAGGCACCTAAGCACCCGGCTAGCTTAACAGTAGATAATACAATGAAGTCAAGCAAAGCCAGAAGGGCGGAGCCAGACTAAATAGGGAAAAAAGGTCATGTGACCAGCAAACTGAAACAAAACCTAACAAGAGGGTTCTAACACCCATGGCCAGGGACAATACCTTTCCCTCACTGCCCATTGGGTCAATGTTGTGCAGCCGGGTACTGATCTTGCGAGTGGCGCTGTACGTGTTCTGCCAACTCCAAGGATTGCAGGAATCAAGTCTGTACACATTGATTCCTCCTCCTATTCCAGTTCCTCAGAATCATCGCTGCAGGAGCCGTCACGGTCTACCTCCACATGGACCCGTGAACGTTTACCTGTTGCGACCGATATGAGCACAGCCGTGTCCAAATGTCAACAGGCCATCCTGAAATTAATTTCCATGGGGAATCTTAGCCACACAGCGCAGGAGCTCTGTAATGCCATAAAGCAGGAGAGCGACGTGTGGTTTTTGGAAGAGAATCTACAGGCAGGCTTGGTAGTGTGTGACAATGGCCGAAATCTGGTGTCAGCTCTGGGCCTTGGCAACCTCACTCACATACCATGTCTGTCATATGTGCTCAACTTGGTCGTGCAGAGTTTTTTGAGGGACTATCCGGATCTTGATGCACTGCTGCACAAGGTCCGCCTAGAGTGCGCTCACTTGCGACGTTCCAGCATGGCCAGATCACTGATTGCAGCTCTGCAACGCAGATTTCACCTTCATGAACATCGCATTATATGTGACGTACCCACCAGGTGGAATTCCTCGTTACATATGTTGGAGCGGTTGTGTGAGCAGCAGCCAACAGTAATGGAGTATCAGCTGCATCAGGCGCAGTCAACTCGCAATTTGCGGCGTTCACACTTCACCACTACTGAGTGGGCCTCTATAATAAGAATAATAATATTATTTATTTATATAGCGCCATAATATTCCGCAGTGCTTTACAGTTTAACAGTTTCAAAACACGAGTCATAAGTAACAACGTTAACAATACAATAATTAAAGCAAAATCAGCCGCCCCTGCTGGTGAAAGCTTACAATCTACAATGAGGTGTGGGAGATACAAAGTACAGGTGTTTATATACAATGGTGTTTTTACAATGATGGTCCAGCCATTTTAAGGAAGTGAGGGATGCATGGAGATAGTGAATGGGCTACACACACAGAATTACACATAGAATGACTTTGATTAGAGAATGTGATAGGCCACTGTGAACAAATGTGTTTTGAGGGAGCGCCTGAAACCATCCAAATTGCGGATAGTCCTAATTTCTTGGGTAGAGCATTCCAGAGGATTGGCGCAGCGCGGGTGAAGTCTTGGAGTTGGGAGTGGGAGGTACGGATTAGTGCAGAGGTTAGTCGAAGGTCGTTTGCAGAGTGCAGCAGTCGGTTAGGCCGATAAATATAAATAAGGGAGGAGATGTAGGGGGTGCTGCGCTGTGGAGAGCTATGTTGGTGAGAACCAGTAATTAGAATTGGATCCTATAATGAATGGGCAGCCACTGCCAGTGTAATGAGTGGCGAATAACTCTATGAAGGATATCTGCCACGTTTTGCGTGCGTTTGATGAGTCAACGCGGATGGCGAGTGCAGATGATGCACTAGTCAGCCTGACTGTCCCCCTTATCTGCCTGCTTCAAAAAACACTGCAAGCACTAAGGCATGAGGTTTTGGAAGAGGTGGAGGATGAGGAGTCACAAATTCCATCACCTTCTGGACAGTCAGCGCAACGTGGTTCTTCACAAAGGGCTGGAGGACTTTCAAAGTACCATGCTGTATCAACAATTGAACCTCCAGAGTCGCTGTCTATATTTTCATAACCATTACAAACTTTTAATGTATTTACAAAGCACATAATGTACATTTTTTGTCTATCCTTTTGTAATGCTATTGTGTTTCCATAAACTGATGTTACAGAATTATGATACAAAGTTTTTAAATTTTGAGTTTTAAATTTTGTAAATTTATATGTATTTTAAGGACTTTGTGAGGAGGATGAGGAGTCACAAATTCCATCACCTTCTGGACAGTCAGCGCAACGTGGTTCTTCACAAAGGGCTGGAGGACTTTCAAAGTACCATGCTGTATCAACAATTGAACCTCCAGAGTCGCTGTCTATATTTTCATAACCATTACAAACTTTTAATGTATTTACAAAGCACATAATGTACATTTTTTGTCTATCCTTTTGTAATGCTATTGTGTTTCCATAAACTGATGTTACAGAATTATGATACAAAGTTTTTAAATTTTGAGTTTTAAATTTTGTAAATTTATATGTATTTTAAGGACTTTGTGAGGAGGAGTCAATGGAGGAGGAAGACATCGCTCCAGAGGAGGTAGACAATGCTCTAGTCAGTATGTAGACCAAGGGTGGGGTGATGCACAGCAGGCGGAGATGACGCCTCTTGCAGGGGACAACGTTTCTTGGCCAGTTGGGAGTCTGCAGCACATGGTTGATTTCATGCTGCAGTGGCTGAGAAACGACCGCCGCATCGAACACATTCACACCACGTCTGATTATTGGGTGTACACCCTCCTAGACCCTCGCTACCGGGACAACTTACAAAGCCTCATCACACCGTTGAACCGGGAGCGTAAAATGCGGAAGTACCAAGACACACTGGTGCAATCCATAATGTTCTCCATTCCAGCCAAGAGCACTGCTGCTGCTACTGATTTACAAAGCAGCTCTGTGCGTCGAGGCAGTGGAGACAGCTCTGCAACAAGAGGGAGCACAAGCAGCGCCTCTGCACAGGGCAAGACCAGTATGTTCCAAATGTGTCGAAGTTTTGTGGCAGCGCCACCAATGTCTACACCATCCGAGACGGCTCCAGTCAGCAGGAGGCAACATTTCCGTAAGATGGTTACAGACTACATGTCTTGCCCTCTCAGTGTACTCTCAGATGGCTCTTCCCCATTCAAGTTTTGTGTCTCTAAGCTGGATACATGGCCAGAGCTTAGCCAGTATGCATTGGAGGTGCTGGCTTGATCTGCTGGCAGTGTATTATCGGAGCGCGTCTTTACTGCTGCAGGTGGTGTACTAACAGACCGTTGCATGCGACTATCCTACGATAATGTACAACGGCTTACTTTTCTGAAAATGAACTAGGCATGGATCTCGCCTGAATTTGCCTGTCCGGTTTCAGATTAACTAACTGGTTGACAACGTTTTCCATGTCTCCTGTTATGTTCATCTTTCTACCACCTGAGCTATACTCCCTGGGCTACAACACTGCCAGTTGCTGCTCAGAAGTGTCGTGTCCACAGACCAATACACAAGCTATAGTAATAGTGGGGTTCAGTAACGCCTGCTGTTCCCCTGCTGTGTGTCCGGCAAAAATTACTGCTACCTAGCTACACATGTTTAAAAAAACATGACATGTTAAAGTGGCTAGTGCTACACATAGATATCAGGCTACACCCTTATTTCTAAGCTGTAAACAAGTGAAACGTCAAATTTAAAACCATTCAATGATTAGTGTTGGTAACAAATCTGTAACTAAATAATTGTGACATATTATGGCAGATATCCACATGTCTAACACAAAAGCATACTTATGCTATAGGGTACTGATGGTGAACCTTCTCACTCCATAACTTTGACCAATCCAACTCACATCATGCCTCAAATGCTGCAATGTTGGAAGTGCATAATGTGGGTTGAACTTTGACAACAGCTGCAGTGCGAAGGTTATCCTTCTGTGTTCTTGGCTTTTAAATAAAAGCATACAAGTAAATATAATAATACATTGTTGATTAAGGGACATGATGTACACCTGTAATATTGTGCAAACAATGGATGTAGGACTATTCCTCTTCAACATTACTTATATTTGTGTCATTTGAAAAAATACATATTTTAGTTAAAAATTAAAAACCCATGTTCAGTAGCTGTGAAAGGCCCGTTTGTGTACTTCTATATTGTTTGCAACCAATGTATTGTATACGGATGGAAGCGCGTCACACTAATAGATTACATTTATTTTAAATGGAATGTAGCAGAACCAATTGGAGATAAATGAAAAGGATGAGCCACTGAGACACGCTCAGCAGAGTACAAGCAGCAGTGCTTGAACATGTAACTGGAGCGTGATCTGCACTAAAAAAGTAAAAAACACAGACTGAAGTGAACACTGAAACACAACTGTCCACAATCTGTGAAAAGCTCCTTTCTGTACTTCTATAGTGTTTGCAACCAATGTATTGTATACGGATGGAAGCGCGTCACACTAATACTATTAGGATGAGCCACTGAGACACGCTCAGCAGAGTACAAGCAGCAGTGCTTGAACAAGTAACTGGAGCGTGATCTGCACTCAAAAAAGTAAAAAACACAGACTGAAGTGAACACTGAAACACAACTGTCCACAATCTGTGAAAAGCTCCTTTCTGTACTTCTATAGTGTTTGCAACCAATGTATTGTATACGGATGGAAGCGCGTCACACTAATACTATTAGGATGAGCCACTGAGACACGCTCAGCAGAGTACAAGCAGCAGTGCTTGAACAAGTAACTGGAGCGTGATCTGCACTCAAAAAAGTAAAAAACACAGACTGAAGTGAACACTGAAACACAACTGTCCACAATCTGTGAAAAGCTCCTTTCTGTACTTCTATAGTGTTTGCAACCAATGTATTGTATACGGAT
This sequence comes from Oophaga sylvatica, assembly GCA_033576555.1. Taxonomy (NCBI): domain Eukaryota; kingdom Metazoa; phylum Chordata; class Amphibia; order Anura; family Dendrobatidae; genus Oophaga; species Oophaga sylvatica. The sequence continues at coordinate 144,810,510 of JARQOD010000001.1, forward strand.
GGAAGCGCGTCACACTAATACTATTAGGATGAGCCACTGAGACACGCTCAGCAGAGTACAAGCAGCAGTGCTTGAACAAGTAACTGGAGCGTGATCTGCACTCAAAAAAGTAAAAAACACAGACTGAAGTGAACACTGAAACACAACTGTCCACAATCTGTGAAAAGCTCCTTTCTGTACTTCTATAGTGTTTGCAACCAATGTATTGTATACGGATGGAAGCGCGTCACACTAATAGTATTAGTGTGACGCGCTTCCATCCGTATACAATACATTGGTTGCAAACACTATAGAAGTACAGAAAGGAGCTTTTCACAGATTGTGGACAGTTGTGTTTCAGTGTTCACTTCAGTCTGTGTTTTTTACTTTTTTGAGTGCAGATCACGCTCCAGTTACTTGTTCAAGCACTGCTGCTTGTACTCTGCTGAGCGTGTCTCAGTGGCTCATCCTTTTCATTTATCTCCAATTGGTTCTGCTACATTCCATTTAAAATAAATCTAATCTATTAGTCTAATAGATTACATTTATTTTAAATGGAATGTAGCAGAACCAATTGGAGATAAATGAAAAGGATGAGACACTGAGACACGCTCAGCAGAGTACAAGCAGCAGTGCTTGAACATGTAACTGGAGCGTGATCTGCACTAAAAAAAGTAAAAAACACAGACTGAAGTGAACACTGAAACACAACTGTCCACAATCTGTGAAAAGCTCCTTTGTGTAGTTCTATAGTGTTTGCAACCAATGTATTGTATACGGATGGAAGCACGTCACACTAATAGATTTGATTTTTTTTTGTAATATAATGGAGCTGCACCAATTCCACAAAATAAAAAAAAAAAAAAAAAAAAAAAGAGTCAGTGACACGTGCAGATGCCTACAAACAGCGGTGGATGCAGAGCAAACTGCAGCGTCACCTGCACTGTCACACACACACCTTGCACAGAGCTGTTAAAACAACACTGGCAAAATGAAGCTTTACACAGCGGTTGGTAAACTAGCCTGCCTCAAGCACAGTAGTACACAAAATCGCAATATCTAACTGTCCCTCAGAGTGAGCAGAGTAGCGTTCTGTCCCTTACTGAGTTCACAGCACAGTGACGCTAAAATGGCGGCGGCGCCTTTTATAGTGCATTCTGACATCATTTCAGCAGCCAATCACAGCCATGCCATTAGTTAAGATGACCGCAGCATTACAGGATGTGCCCACACTTCGTAGGATTCCTCATTGGCTGACTAAAATCACATTGCCTGTCTCAAAGAATTATGGGAACTTCCGATTCCGGTATACGATATGGAAAAAGTATCGGAATTAAGTATCGGAATTCCGATAACGCGAATATCGGCCGATACCCGATACTTGCGGTATCGGAATGCTCAACACTAGTGGCCATTGCAAATGTATGTACTTCAAACTATAAAAAATGAAGTTTTACTAGGACAATAAAATGATGAATTTCAATTCCAAGAATAAAAATAAACACCCTTAAAATATAAACGCATATAAGCACATGGCAACAAGAAATGGAACAACACACCACCCAAAATTATTTTTACAAAATATAGTGATGTAAATTTATGAATAAAAGTCCATTTTTGTATTTAGGAATGATGCTTAAGGAACTCTATGTTAAACCATAACATAGTGAAGACAATGGATTTTGTAATAGTCACTCATCATCATCATTACAAGAAATCTGTGACAGTCACACAGATTTCAATTATTTCACTCACGAAAATTGTTATTTCGGACAGCATTTATTACATGTCCAGCATGGACTCATCAAAGTGATGAGATGACGCAATAATGTACGATAAAAAAAAATAAAAATTTTTTTTTTTAAAAAAACATTGTCACAATTTAAGTGGGTGCCTGCAAGTGGAGGTGAAACAAAGGCTACGGATAGCAAAGGTATATACTATGTCTGTTGTAGACAGTGGGCAGCCTCTGATGGGTAATGTCGATGTTATACTGTACGTCAATAAAGACTGCGGCTGCAATCATGCATTTTTGGCTTGTAGAATGTTGAAGAGGGTAAAAGCATGTCTGGTTGCGCAAGGCTTTATCCTGTAACAATACCTTCCTTGTGTGACGGGTAGGGTAGCGTGTGTCTATTATATGAGTGTCTCTAAAATGTGACTTTACGCAGCCTTATTCTGCCCTAGGGACGCAAAAAATAAGACAGCAGTAATCATTTACTGTATAAAACTACACCTATGAGCAACAAAACAAGCACGTTCCCTCTTCCGGTTCCTGCACTGACATGTGAGGAGGGAGTTTGGAGACGCTCCTGAATTTCTCCCAGGTGTCCAAGCATATCGGGCCGATAGGAGAGCATTAAAACCACCCCGGTCGTGACTTAAATACGGTGAATCGAACCAGTGAAGAACTGTAGGTCGATGCGAACGAATGTGCGATCACATGACACACGTTTATAACCCTTGCTAGACACGAATAACTTTGTAGAATTTTGGAGACACCTGAACCCAGGTGGCAGTGAATATTCCTTCTATTCGGCGCCACATGACTCTTGGTCCAGAAGAGATAATATATTGCTATCACAGGAGCTAGTAAGGGGAGTGGAAGAGGCAGATGTGCACAACGTAGCTATATCTGACCACGCGCCCGTATCAGTGACCCTGCCAGATATGGTTCAGATGGGGCCAGACCAAACTTGGCGCTTCCCTACCTATTTGTTAATGGATGAGAAGTTTCGACATCAGGTGAAGCAATGGTGTTTGGAATATGTAAGTGATAATGGAGATAGTAGGGATAGGCCGGAACTTTTATGGGCAGCAGGGAAGGCATTAATGCGCGTGAAACTAATAGGTTATCAGACAACGCTAAAAAAGAAGATAGCGACAAACTACTCGCAGGCTAACAGGATATTACGCGATAGCTACACGGCAAACAAGACAACTTCATCAAAACAGGATAAAAATAGATGTAAGCAGGCTAAGGCTGACTTACACGCATGGGTATATCGACGCGAGAGAAGCAGTAATATGAATTATAGAGCCGATGTATATCGTTATGGTAGCAAATCAGGGAGACTATTAGCACGACTAGCGAAAGGAAATCACATTCGTCATCAACATATTACTGCGTTAACGAATAAACATGGGATCATGAACACAGACCCTCGAAGCATAATCACGATTCTACAAGAATACTACTCAGACTTATATAAGGTGGAACATACGGATAGTGCGGAGGGTCAGACCTTTCTAGATGGAATACGGTTACCATCCTTCACAAACTATCAGCTTCTCCTTTTAAAAAAACCAATTGAGGTGACGAAAGTGACAGCGGCGATAAGTGACTTTAAATCCGGGAAAGCTCCGGGACCTGACGGGTTTACAGCCAAATTATTAAAATTATTGAGTGAGGATATCCCGTCCACATTGGTAGGCACCTTCAATCATATATTGGAGACAGGAGGGTTGCCCATCCATTCAAACATGGCACACATGAAGGTGCTACTAAAACCCAACAAACCTTCACATCTGGCTGGATCCTATCGTCCATTCTCACTCATTGACCAGGATATCAAGCTTTTGTCCAGGATCATGGCAGATCGTTTGAGTAGCATTCTTCCTACGCTGATAGGGCCATCACAAGTGGCCTTTGTTAGACCAAGATCACCCATGAATAACATTAGGAAAGTAATAGCAGTTGTAGATAAATATCGTTGTCTGACAACATCGAGTCCTGTCATGCTATCCTTAGATGGCGATAATGCATTTGATAGGGTGAGCTGAAGTTGGTTGCCAATGGTCCTGGACAAAATTGCCATGAGAGGCACGTTTATGACTTTCCTATCAGGTGTCTACGCCAACCAACAGGCACAAATACACAACACAGGTCACCTTTCGGCTACTTTCACAATACAGAGGGGAACTCCTCAGGAATGTCCATTATCACCTTTGCTCTTTGATATAGCCCTTGAGCCATTAGTTACACACGTGGAGGATAACACAGTATATGACGGTATAAAGGTAGGGGGTCGGCAGATCAAACTCACATTGTTTGCAGACGATATACTCATTTATATGGCACATCCCCAAGACCATCTCAAAGGGCTATTAGACTGGATAAAATTTTTTTAACTAATTCTGTGGTTTCGCTTCAAAGACTACAAGAGTGAAATTTTTCAATTGTTAAAGCCTAATCCTCGTGAGCTTTGGTGTGCTTACTGATGGGGGACAGAAGTAATTAAAACCTTTATTTATAACATATCTGTGAATCAAAATAGGACGAGATTCTAGTTCTCAATACAAACTTAACTATGAACCCTAATTGGACAAGGTTGTACGTCAATTGGAGTGGTGGCATGATTTGCCCCTGTCTCTTCTGGGCCGTTGTCACCTTCTTAAGATGATTATTTTTGGAAGGCTATTATACCCGCTTCAGACTATTCCAATCCTGTTACGTAAAGATGATGTTTCACGGATAAAAAAAGCATTGACCAGATTCATCTGGAGGGGAAAACGGCCCAGAATAGCAATACGAAAAATTATGCGTGCAGTAAAAGATGGGGGCCTGGCCGTGCCAAACGTTAGGAGTTATAACTTTTCGTGCTTGATCAGAGTGGGGAGAGATTGGTTTAAGGGGACTTAGTCCTACTCAGATGTATTGCTGGAATCTGGACTGACAGAGGGTTGTATTTTGGCCTCATGTGTTGACACTGTGATTTGTAAACTCCCGGTCATAGTGATCAGCGCTACTACGCGATACAGTAATTGCCTGTAAGGCAACTAGATGAGCGCATGGGTTGTCTTCTCAGTTATCTAAACACATGCCTTTATGGGCTCACCCAGAATTCCCAGTGGGAGTGACAGACCGCGTTTTTGAGACGTGGCATACTAAAGGTATACATACAGTATTCCATCTCATGCACCTAAAAGAGTGTAGGTGGCTGACATCCAAGGAGATTATGGAAAAATTCAATTAGCCCCTTCTCACTTTATTGAAACTCTACAAGTGCATTATTTCTACAGAAATCGCCTGCGTAATATTATAGAAGAGGTGGTAGACAATTGACTTGACAAGATGGGAGATATATTTCTTCAACCAGACTGAAGTTTGCTCATGATTTTCCATGATTACTACGACCTGTGATGAGGTCATAGTCACGTGATCTGGTCAGCTGATGTGTACGTCACCTGATGGTGTTTTGTAGGCCTATAAAACAAGGAGCTGTTGTAGTTGTTGTGTGGAAGGAAGGAGTTTGGCTGGAGTAAGCCTGGAACATTGTTTTGTTACTGTGTGGCAGTGTGCACCAGGAAGCGAGTAACAGACCACCCGGAATGTGACCTGGCGGTCTCAGCTGACCTGCAGCCACTTAGTTAAGCCCGTCACAAGCAAGGGTGAGTCTGTGACCAGTGGTTCTCCAAACTGGAGTGATTTATGTTCTGTTTTCATTTTGTTATATGGACTTTTTGTTGAACTCATGATTAAAATCACTGAACTTTGAAATAAAAGGCTGTGTGTTTGCCTCATTACTGCGGCCCAGCCCTGCCTACCACAGCGGTTCCCTACAATTGGTGGAGAATGCGGGCAACGCAGTGAGGTCAGGCTGTTTTTCATGCATGACAGTAAATGTCCTGGTTTTAGAAAGTGCACCAAAACCGGCTGGATAACTGTCCGAAGATGGAGAACAAAGTAAAAATGCTAGTGGAGGCCATGCGACAGCAACAGCAGGCTACACAGCAGCAACAGCAGGCTATGCAGCAGCAGCAGCAGGCTATACAACAGCAGGCTATGTAGCGGCAGCAGGCTATACAGCAGCAGGCTATGTAGCAGCAGATATTTAATCGACAACAACAGGAAACCAATAGTTTACTGATGCAGCACATCACAGCGCCGCAGACAGTAAGAGCTGCCCGGGGATGCCATGATGTCCGGAAAGCGGTGCGTACAGCGATCCGAAAGATGGAGCAATCAGATGACGTTGAGGTGTAGTGGAGATGTTTGAAGTCGTGGCTAAAAGGGAGAGACTGCCCAGGGACCAGTGGGCCGAGATCGTGGCTCCGTTTTTGACTTCAGGACCCGCTAAAGCCTATAGGGACCTACCCCCCCAGCAACAGGAGGACTATGAGAGCGTGAATGGTGAGATACTTGCACGTCTTGGGGTAAATGTTTTTTTCCTGGCCAGCGTGTACAACAATGGAAGTTTTCCCCTTCCGAGCCAGCTCGGTCCCAGTATTATGACTTGATACACCTGATAGAAAAGTGCTTTCAGCCTGAGGTGTTGTCACCCCGCGATATGCTGGATCGTATAGTGACTGATAAATTCGGGCGAACTTTGCCCCACACCATTCAAACATGGGTTGGACAGATGATGATGGTCTCCAAATGGTAGACCTCATTGAAAGGTATGGGCCTACCAAGGAGATACAGGGAGAGACTACCCGGAAGCTACCAATTAAATTCACCAAACCTTCACCACAGCTCGGCGAGCAGAGACTCTGAGGGCTGCCCAGGAAGGGTCGGGGAACGAAAGGGGCCCCATAATCTGTTGGCGGTGCCAAGAACCATGACATGTGAGAGCTGATTGCCCCCACCTGACTGAGCCCATGGACAACAACTTTGGCTACTATCAGTCTCACTATGCATAACACATGTGTGCAGTGGTCAGTATTACCTTTGCCTTCGGTGGAGGAGGAAAACACCTCTCCTATAGAAGTGTTAGTTGGGGAGATGGAAGATTTGCCACCGGGACCAGAATTGTAATACTTAAATGTGTCAGGTGACAATTTTGGTACGGCGCAACTCCGTGACCCTACGTTGAGTCTATTTGTTGGGGATAACATTTTGTTTTGTAACTGATCATTCCCCTGTGACTGGCAGTGTTGTAGCCCAGGGAGTAGAGTTCAGGTGGTAGAAAGATGAACATAACAGGAGACATGGAAAACGTTGGCAAACAGTTATTTAATCTGAAAACGGGCAGGCAAATTCAGGTGAGATCCATGCCTTGTTCATTTTCAGAAAAGTAAGCCGGTCTACATTCTCTGAGGATAGTCGCATGCGACGGTCTGTTAGTACACCACCTGCAGCACTAAAGACACGCTCAGATAATACACTGGCAGCAGGGCAAGCCAGCACCTCCAAATGCATACTGGCTAAGCTCTGGCCATGTATCCAGCTTAGAGACCCAAAACTTGAAAGGGGAAGAGCCATCTGGGAGTACACTGAGAGGGAAAGACATGTAGTCTGTCACCATCTTACGTAAACGTTGCCTCATGGTGAGTGGAGTCGTCTCGGATGGTGTAGACATTGGTGGCGCTGACACAAAACTTCGCCACATTTGTAACATACTGCTCTTGCCCTGTGCAGAGGCGCTGCTTGTGCTCCCTCTTGTTGCAGAGGTGTCTCCACTGCCTCGACGCACAGAGATTCTTTGTAAAGCAGTAGCAGCAGCAGTGCTCTCGGCTGGAATGGAGAATATTATGGATTGCACAAGTCTGTCTTGGTACTCCCGCATTTTACGCTCCCAGTTCAACGGTGTGATGAGGCTTTGTAAGTTGTCCCGGTAGCGAGGGTCTAGGAGGGTGTACACCCAATAATCTGATGTGGTGAGAATGTGGGCGATGCGGCGGTCGTTTCTCAGGCACTGCAGCATGAAATCAACCATGTGCTGCAGACTCCCAACTGCCCAACAAACGCTGTCCTCTGGAAGAGGCGTCATCTCTGCCTGCTCTGCATCGCCCACCCTCGCTCTACATACTGACTAGAGCGTTGTGTACCTCCCTCTGTAGGGATTTCTTCCTCCTCCATTGACTCCTCCTCATCCTCCTCACAAAGTGAGCCCTGCCCAGCCCTTTGTGAGGAACCAAGTTGCGCTGACTGTCCAGAAGGTGAGTGAATTTGTGACTCCTCATCCTCCACCTCTTCCAAAACCTCATCCTTTAGTGCTTGCAGTGATTTTTGAAGCAGGCAGATAAGGGGGACAGTCATGCTGACTAGTGCATCATCTGCACTCGCCATCCGCGTTGAGTCATCAAACGCACGCAAAACGTGGCAGATGTCCTTCATAGAGGCCCACTCAGTAGTGGTGAAGTGTGAACGGCGCAAATTGCGAGTTGATTGCGCCTGATGCAGCTGATACTCCATTACTGCTGGCTGTTGCTCACACAACCGCTCCAACATATGTAAGGTGGAATTCCACCTGGTGGGTACGTCACATATGATGCGATGTTCAGGAAGGCGAAATCTGCGTTGCAGAGCAGCAATGCGCGATCTGGCTATGCTGGAACGTCGCAAGTGAGCGCACTCTAGGCGGACCTTCTGCAGCAGTTCAGCAAGATCCGGATAGTCCCTCAAAAAACTCTGCACGACCAAGTTGAGCACATGTGCCAGACATGGTATGTGAGTGAGGTTGCCAAGGCCCAGAGCTGCCACCAGATTTCGGCCATTGTCACACACTACCAAGCCTGGCTGGAGATTCGCTGGCAAAAACCACACTTCGCTCTCCTGCTTGATGGCATTCCAGACCTCCTGCGCTGTGTGGCTTCGATTCCCCATTGAAATTAATTTCAGGACGGCCTGTTGACGTTTGGCCACGGCTGTGCTCATATCGTTCGCAACAGGTAAGCGTTCACGGGTCCATGTGGAGGTAGACCGTGACGGCTCCTGCAGCGATGATTCTGAGGAACTGGAGTAGGAGGAGGAGTCAATGTGTACAGACTGGATTCCTGCAATCCTTGGAGTTGGCAGAACACGTACAGCGCCACTCGCAAGATCTGTACCCGGCTCCACAACATTGACCCAATGTGCAGTGAGGGAAAGGTATCGTCCCTGGCCATGGGTACTGGTCCACGCATCGGTGGTCAGGTGGACCTTGCTACAGACGGCGTTTAGTAGCGCATGTTTAATGTTTCCCTCGACATGTTTTTGCAGACCAGGGATGGCTTGCCTGCTGAAATAAAATCGGCTTGGCACATTGTATTGTGGGACTGCCAATGCCATTAAGTTACGGAAACTGTCAGTCTCCACCAGCCTGAATGACAGCATTTCAAGGGACAGGAGTTTTGCAATGCCAGCATTCAGAGCCTGTGCTCTTGGATGGTTTGCCGAGTACGGCCATCTTTTATCCCATGCCTGTGGTACCGATGGCTGTTTTGTGGCCTGGGAGTGTGAAGATGACAGGGAACTTGCTGCTGTGGGTGGAATAACACTTTGTCTCTGGACAACAGTGACCGAGGTTCTTCCATGGCGATCCTGTGAGGAAGCAGAACCAGCTGTGTGTGAGCTGGAGGTAGAGGCTCCAACACGACCTGAAGATGTAGGTGCTGCTGTAGGTTGGCCTACATCTCCAGTGTGTCTTTGTAACTCAACTACGTGCTTTGTCCGCACATGTTTCCACATATTTGAAGCACCCTTAGAAGCACCCTTGACCAAGTAGCACCGCTCACCCTCAGAACTTCCAAACACACAGTGAAAAAAGCCCTGGCTCTCATCGCAAACTCACCTTCTCCAGCGATGCTCTAGGAGTGCTGAACGCCTATGGAGAAAAACCCGCACACCAGAAGACTTCATCCACTTTAAATTCATGTTAAGAACTTATAATGCTGCCCTTCACCTCGCCAAACAGACCTACTTCACCACACTGATCTCCTCACTAGCCAACAACCCCAAGAAACTTTTTGACACTTTTCACTCCCTCCTCAGGCCAAAAGCACAAGCCCCTATCACAGACATTTGTGCTGATGACCTGGCCTCCCACTTTAGAGAAAAAATAGATACTATCCGTCAGGAAATCTGCTCTCAACCACCAAGTGCTGTGACTCCCATCCCACCCTGCATTTCCCCTGGCTCAATTTCCACATTTGATCCCATCACAGAAGAAGAAGTCTCCAGACTCCTCTCTTCCTCTCGTCCGACTACATGCACTACCGACCCCATCCCCTCACATCTCCTCCAGTCTCTTTCTCCTGTTGTCACAACTCACCTAACTACAATCTTCAATCTCTCACTCTCCTCTGGCATTTTCCCATCCTCCTTCAAACACTCCATCATTACTCCACTACTAAAGAAACCCGCTCTTGACCCTTCCTGCACAAACAACTACAGACCGGTCTCCAATCTCCCCTTCATCTCCAAACTTTTGGAGCGCCTAGTCTACTCCCGCCTCACCCGTTACCTCTCCACTCACTCCCTCCTAGACCCTTCACAGTCCGGCTTCCGACCCCTACATTCGACTGAAACTGCACTCATCAAAGTGACCAATGACCTTCTGACAGCAAAACGTAACGGCGACCACTCTCTGCTCATTCTACTCGACCTTTCTGCAGCTTTCGACACGGTTGACCACCGTCTCCTACTGTCCAGGCTCCACTCTCTAGGTATTAAGGACACTGTTCTCTCCTGGTTCTCCTCCTATCTTTCTGACCGCTCCTTCAGTGTTTCGTTCTCTGGCTCCACTTCATCTCCTCTCCCTCTCACTGTCGGTGTACCCCAGGGCTCAGTCCTTGGCCCCCTTCTCTTCTCTCTCTACACCGCCCCAATTGGACAGACCATCAGCAGATTTGGCTTTCAGTACCATCTTTATGCTGATGACACACAATTATACACGTCATCCCCCGACCTTACCCCCGCTGTACTACAGAACGCCACCGACTGTCTGTCCGCAGTCTCCAACATCATGTCTGCTCTCTATCTGAAACTCAACCTCTCCAAAACTGAACTTCTTCTGCTCCCGCCGTCTACTAACCTCCCTAAATCTGACATTTCCCTCTCAGTGGGCGGCACCATAATAACACCCCGGCAGCAGGCTCGCTGTCTGGGTGTTATGTTTGATACCAATCTCTCCTTCACCTCCCATATACAATCTCTTGCCCGCTCTTGCCGCCTACACCTAAAGAACATCTCTAGAATCCGCCCTTTTCTCACCATGGAAACAACAAAAACCCTCACTGTAGCATTGATCCACTCCCGCCTGGACTACTGTAACGCTCTATTACTTGGCCTCCCCATTACTCGACTATCCCCTCTCCAGTCCATCCTTAATGCAGCAGCCAGGGTTATCCATCTGGCTAATCGGTACTCGGACGCGTCCGCTCTTCGCCAGTCCTTACACTGGCTGCCCATTCATTATAGGATCCAATTCAAAGTACTTGTTCTCACCCACAAAGCTCTCCACACTGCAGCACCCCCTACATCTCCTCCCTCATTTCTATCTATCGGCCTAACCGACTGCTGCCTTTGCAAACGACTTTCGACTAACCTCTGCACTAATCCGTACCTCCCACTCCCGACTCCAAGACTTCTCCCGCGCTGCGCCAATCCTCTGGAATGCTCTACCCCAAGAAATTAGGACTATCCACAATTTGCATGGTTTCAGGCGCTCCCTCAAAACACATCTGTTCAGAGCGGCCTATCACATTCACTAATCAAAGTCATTCTATGTGTAAGTGTGTGTGTGTGTGTAGCCCATTCACTATCTCCATCCATCCCTCACTCCCTTAAGATGGCTGGACCATCATTGTAAATGCACCATTGTATATACACCCCTGTATTTTGTATCTCCCCCACCTCATTGTAGATTGTAAGCTCTCACGAGCAGGGCCGTCTTATTTTGCTTTAATTACTGTATTGTTAACGTTGTTACTTATGACTTGTGTTTTGAAACTGTTAAACTGTAAAGCGCTACGGAATATGATGGCGCTATATAAATAAAGATTATTATTATTATTACTGCAATTTTTACCTCTTTTTACTTTTTGCTTACACAGCTTGCATTTAACATAGCAAATATCATCTGCAAGTCTGTCAAAAAAGGACCACGCAGTGCAAGTCCTGGGAGCGCCCATTTTGACTTTTGGAAGAGAACTGCTCCCAACAGGTGCCAAACTGGAGGCTAGAGGCAACCGAGTCTGCAGCCTACCTCTCCCTCCTGTTTGTACCGTTGGGACAATCTCATCCTCAGAGCTGCTCCCACCACCTTCCTGTCCCTCACGCCATGTTGGGTCTTGGACCTCATCATCTCCACTACCCTCTTCCAACACCTGCTGCTGTTGGGTGGTCTGGCCAGCACCATGCTCAACAGAAACTGGCACCTGAGTCTCATCATCATCAGATGCGTTCTGCGGTGTGCTGACCATCGGCACTGGCTCACCCGCCTCTTCTGATTCAGAGAGACACAGCTGTTGCGCATCACTGCGTACTCCCTCTTCTTCACATTCCAGAATGCTGCTTGGCTGGGCCCCTGTTTGCAAGCCAACAGATTCTGAGAACAGAAGCAGAGACTCAGCTGGCTCCAGTTCAGAACTCTCTGACTGCCTGGGCAATTTGACAGGCGGTGAACAGACAGATTGTTGCTCAACAGTGTTGTGGTCCTGAGAGGAGGTGGAAGCAATTGAAGTCGATGCATTGGCTGCCATCCAACCAACAACGGCTTCAATTTGTTCTTCCCGCAGCAGGGGGGTACGCCGAGCTCCTTCAAAACTGCACATAAAGGAACGCTCACGGGGAAAACTGGTGGATGCTGTGTCACTGGGGCGGAAGCAGCCACAGAATCCCCACGTCCTCTCCCTGCTGAAACTCCACGGCCACGACCACGTGCCTTACTCCCTGCCTTCTTCATCTTGGTAGATTGATAAAGAAAGTCAGAAAAGTTAAAAGGCCTAAGTGTTGTTATTCCGCAGAGACTGCAGTGAACACTGCAGACAACTGTTCACTAGCTGTGAAAGGCCCCTTTGTGTACTTCTATAGTGTTTGCAACCAATGTATTGTATACGGATGGAAGCGCATCACACTAATAGATTTGAGTTATTTGAAATAGAATGGAGCAGCAACAATTATAGAAAAATGACAAGGATGAGGCAGTGACACACGTTCAGCAGACTATAACCAGCAGTGGTTTAAGAACTAACTGGAGCGTGATCTGCACTCAGCAAAAAAAAAATATATCACAGACTAGAGTGAACACTGCAGTGCACACAACTGGTCACTATCTTTGAAAGGCTCCTTTGTGGACTTCTATAGTGTTTGCAACCAATGTATTGGATACGGATGGAAGCACGTCACACTATAATTTCAATTGAATGGAGCTGCAAGAATTACACTAAAGAAAAAAAAAAAAGAGTCTGTGAGTGACACGTGCAGATGCCTACAAACAGCGTTGGATGCAGAGCAAACTGCATCGCGTCACCTGCACTCACACACAGACCTTGCAGAGCTGTGAAAACAACACTGCAAGGCTAAAGGAAGCTTTACACAGCGGTTGTTAAACTAGCCTGCCTAAAGCACAGTACACAAAATCGCAATCTCTAACTGTCCCTCAGAGTCAGCAGAGCAGCGTTCTGTCCCTAACTGAATTCACAGCACAGTGACGCTAAAATGGCGGCGGCGCCTTTTATAGTCCATTCTGACATCATTTCAGCATCCAATCACAGCCATGCCATTAGTTAACATGACCGCAGCAGTACAGGATGTGCCCACACTTCTTAGGATTCCTCATTGGCTGACTAAAATCACATTGCCTCTCAAAAAATTATGGGAACTTCCGATTCCGGTATACGATATATGGAAAATATCGGAACTAAGTATCTAAAGTCCGATACAGCGAATATCGGCCGATATCCGATACTTGCGGTATCGGTATGCTCAACACTACTCCTGGTCGTTCATATTTGAAGGGTGCCATCTCCCAAAAGCAATTTTAAGATCACTCCACTGGTGTTTAATGGGATTTAGATTCAGACTTATTGCTGGCCAATGCAGAACTCTTCCATCATTTAATTTCCATCCATTTCAGGGTACTTCTTGAAGTATATTTGTAATCATTGTCCTCCTGGAAGACACATGACCCAGGACAAAAAACTCAATTTTCTGACACTGGGCACTACATTACGACCCAAAATCATTTGGTAATCTTCAGATTTCATGATGCCTTGCACACAGTCAAAGCAGTCAGTGCTAACGGCAGCTAAACTATGCAAAACATCTTTGAACATCCACCATATTTGACTGTAAATACTGTGTTATTTTCTTTGTAAGCCTCATTCCATTTTCAGTAAACAGTAGAAAGATGAGCATTACCAAAAGCTCTATCGTGGTCTCATCTGTCCACAATACGCATTCCCAGAAGGATTTTGGCTTACTCACATACAGTTTGACAAACTGAAGACTAGGTTTTTTAAGTCTCTGTGTCACCCATGCGGTGCTCCTGGGTCTTCGTCACAGCGTTTAATTTCCTTCAAATGTCAACAGATAGTTTGCGCTGACACTGATGCACCCTGAACCTGTAGGACAGCTTGAATTTATTTGGAACTTGATTTGGGCTGCTTATCCACCATCTGGACTATACTGCGTTTCAACCATTCATCAGTTTTTCTCTGCCGTCCTTGCCCAGGAAGATTAGCTACAGCGACATGGGTTGTAAACTTCTTGGCTATGCTGCGCACCATGGACAAAGGAACATCAAAATCTCTGGATATACACTCATAACCTTTAGATTGTGGATACTTTTTAACAGCTGTGGATCTCAAGTCCTCAGACAGTTCTTCTCTTTCTATTCTCCATGCTTAGTGTAGCATACACAGATACACAATTTAAAGATTGAGTCAACATCTCCTCTTTTCATCTGGTCTCATGTGTGATATTCATATTGCCCATATCTGTTAATTACCATAGATGAGTTTTAACCTGCATTACATTCTTGAAACAAAGTTGTTTACCCACAATTTTGGAAAGGTGCCAAAAAATTTTGTCCTGCCAATTTTGGGGTTTTCTGTGAATTTATGTCCAGTTTGCCTTTTTTTCTCTGTTTTTTTTGTGTTGTTCCAATGTACACAAATTAAATAAACATGTGTATAAAAAAAATATGCAATTGCAATAACTTTCTGGGAGAAATTCTTCAGTTTCTGGAGCAATTTCAAGGGTGCCAACACTTTTGACCATGATTTTATATACCAAGAGAGGGACATATATCAGTATTGAGGACATACATTTGTGTGAAAAACTGTTTGCCCCCTTCCAGATTTCCTATTCTTTTGCATGGTTGTCACGCTCAAATGTTTCAGATTACCAAACAAATTTAAATATTAGATAAAGATAACACAAATAAACACAAAATGCAGTTTTTAAATAAAGGACTTTATTAATAAGGTGTAAAAACCTGCAAGGGTCCTGTGTGAAAAAGTGATTGCCCCTAAAACCTAATAACTGGTTGGGCCACCCTTAGCAGTAGCAACTACAGTCAAGCATTTGCGATAACTGGCAATGAGTCTTTTACAATGCTCTGGAGGAATTTTGGACCACTAATCTTTGCAGAATTGTTGTAATTCAGCCACATTGGAGGGTTTCCGAGCATGAACCGCCTTTTTAAGGTCATACCACAACACCTCAATAGAATTAAGGTCAGGACTTTGACTAGGCCACTCCAAAGTCTTTATTTTGTTTTTCTTAAGCCATTCAGAGGTGGATTTGCTTGTGTGTTTTGGATCATTGTCCTGCTCCATAACTCAAGGTCGGACTTTCTCCTTAAGAATTTTTTGGTAGATAGCAGAATTCATGGTTCCATTTACCACAGCAAGTCTTCCAGGTCCTGAAGCAGCAAAACAGCCCCAGACCATTCACCATCCAAAAAGTTCAACTTTTGTCTTGTCAGTCCACAGAGTATTCTCAAAAGTTTTGGGATCATTAAAATATTTTATGGCAAAACTGAGATGAGCCTTTATGTTTATGGTTTTTGTTTTGGAACTCTGACATGCAGGCCAGTTTTGCCTAGTCTCTTTCTTTTGATGGAGCTATTAACACTGACCTTAACTGAGGCAAGTGAGGCCTGTTTTCTTTGGATGTTGTTGTGGAGACTTTTGTGAGCTCTTGGAGTCATGGCTGGGCTCTTTGGGTAATTTTGTTCGGCCGGCCTCTGCTGGGAAGGTTCACAACTGTTCCATATGTTCGCCATTTGTGGATAATGGCCCTCACTGTGGTTCAATGGAATCCTGGAGCTTAAGAAATGGCTTTAAAACCTTATCCAGACTGATAGATTTCAATTCATTTGTTTTTCATTTGTTCCAGAATTTCTTTGGATAGCGACACGATGTCTAGCTTTTGAGGAACTATTGGTCTTCTTCACTTTGTCAGGCAGGTCCTATTTAAGTGATTTATTGCTTGAGAACAGGTGTGGCAGTAATCATGCCTGCTTGTGGCTGGGGAATTTAAACTTGGCTTCCCAAAGATGTGATAAACCACAGTTAATTTAAGTGGGGGCAAAAACTTTTTCACACTGAGCCCTGTTGGTTTGGATTTATTTTCCTTTTAGTAATAAAGACCTTCATTCAAAAACTGCATTTTGTGTTTGCCTGTGTTATCTTTTTCTTTGTCTAATTTTTAAATTTGGTGATATGAAACATGCAAAAGAATAGGAAATAAGGACGGAGGATATATATACCAGAATGGGTGACATATATTTCAAGAAAAGACCCAGGATAGGGGACATATATATACCAGGATGAGGGTCATATATACTAGGAAGTAGGACATGTATACCAGGATGGGAGACATTAGTACAGGATGGAGATATTACTACATAGTAAAACGGAAGGTTTGAACATGTATGTCTTTATAGGATTTAGAATACTACAAGTGCCCATACATTTGACCCACCAACAGAGGGGTTCCAAGTCCAAATTTTGCACCGGAGCTCATCAGACTCTAGTTACACCACTAATTCCAAGATTCCTTTGATTCATAGTTTACATATTACGAACTACACAAACATTGCCAATATATTGCAAACATGGAGTAGCAAATGTACAATACCTGTTTTCCTAGATCTGACAACAAAATTTATTTCCTCAACCTCCTCTGGCTCTTTATAATTTATTTCTTTTAAGTATAGTGGGTTCGGGAAGTATTCAGACCCCTTTAAATTTGTCACTCTTTGTTTAATTGCAGCCATTTGGTAAATGCAAAAAAGTTAAATTTTTTCTCATTAATGTACACTTTGCACCCCATCTTTACTGAAAAAAAAGAAATGCAGAAATTTTTGCAAATTTATTAAAAAAGAAAAACTGAAATATCACATGGTCATAAGTATTCAGACCCTTTGCTCAGTATTAAGTAGAAGCACCCTTTTGAGCTAGTACAGCCATGAGTCTTCTTGGGAATGATGCAACAAGTTTTTCATATCTGGATTTGAGGATCCTCTGCCGTTCTTCCTTGCAGATCCTCTCCAGTTCCATCAGGTTGGATGATGAATGTTGTTGAACAGCCATATTCATGTCTCTCTAGAGATTCTCAATTGGGTTTAGGCAAGGGCTTAGTCTGGGCCAGTCAAGAATGGTCGCAGAGTTGTTCTGAAGCCACTCCTTTGTTATTTTAGCTGGGTGAATGGGGTCCTTGTCTTGTTGGAAGGTAAACCTTCGGCCAAGTCTGAGGTACGTCTGAGTTACAGAGCACTCTGGAAGAGGTTTTCATCCAAGATATCTCTGTACTTGGCCGCATTCATGTTTACTTCAATTGCGACAAGTCGTGCTGTCCCTACAGCTGAAAAATACCCCCATAGCATGATGCTGCCACCACCATGTTTCACTGTTGGGATTGTGTTGGGCAGGTGATGAGCAGTGCCTGGTTTTATCCACACATACCACTTAGAATTATCACCAAAAGTTCATATGTAAATTGCATCTTCAGAGAAAAAAGGACTTGAACTCTATAGCGCCACCTGTAGGAAGTAGCGATCCTACAAGTCACCATCAACCCTTTAACGAGTCTTGCTATATGACTTAGGATAAAAGCCAAATCAGTATCTGTTAGGGTTCGAGTTCCCACTGCTGCACAAGGGGAATCTCGAGCCATCCCCACTGCGGTCCCCATCCGTCTCCGGCTGCAGTGGAGCCTGCTCAGCAGAGACGTCGGTCCCAGCGTCTCGCCCAGTCTAATACTGTGCAGAGGATGACTGCTGCCTCCCCAGGTCCTGCCATTGTAACCAGTGCAGGTCAGCGGCAAGCAGACGTAGTTGGGACTAAGTCTTGTGTGTTCCCTTCTGAGCATGCTCAGGGTAAGATCTCTCATAGGAGATCAGGGGTCACATGGTCGGGTACTGCAGCGAAGCCCATTGGTCCTCCAGGAAGGTCCTGCAGCTGCTTTAGTTCTGGAGCAGCTTTCCCATTGGTCTTTTCTGGAAGGTCCTATAGCTGCTACTATAAAAGGTGTGCATGACTGCACGGCCGTGCGCTAGTATCAAATCTGTTTCGTGCTTGCGCCAGTGTGGTCATGTATGCATGTGGTTAGGTCCGGCTTAAATAAGCCCCTAGAATACCGGCACCTCCAGTGAGGAGTTTTGTATGCACATGTTCAGGGCTCGCTGAAAACGCCATTAGAATACCGGCTACTCCGGTGAGGAGATTATTGCTTGTGTTCTGATTGCATGACCACATACTGCAATCCGCTTAGCAGTCATCTGTGTCCCCTGTGAGTCTGACAGGACACAGTCTTTGTCACAGCAGCTCTGTGAATTAACAGAGTCCGCTTTTATCGCCGTATAGCACTACAGCATTTTAGTTAGCAACTCTGTGGAATAACAGAGTTTCCCCATACCGTCATATAGTGCTACGGCGTTTACATCTGCGACTCTGCGGGATAACAGAGTTCGCTCATACTGCCTATTTGGGCCATCTTAATAGCAGCAGGCTCTGCCTGCACGGTGGACCCCGGGCTGCGAACGCACCTCTCCTTAATATCTATTAGGTGCGTTCCGCAGGCCCTTAACAGTATCTCAATTTGCAGACATGGTGTTTCAGGCTATTGGCCCTCGTCAGTGCAAAGTATGAGAACTGATTTGACTACGTGAGAGGCTCTGAACTGAGGTCTAAGGGGTAAGGTTTCTCCTTGTGGAAGTGACTATACCACCTCTGGCTTGTCAAGGTAAGGAGGCTTATTCGCTGTGCAATGCTCTCTGGGTAATTTAATATGCAAATTGCCTCTTCAGAGAAAAAAGGACTTGAAACTCTATAGCACCACCTGTTGGAAGTAGCGATCCTACAAGTCACAATCAACCCTTTAATGAGTCTTGCAATAAGACTTAGGATAAAAGCCAATTCAGTATTCTCAATTTGCAGACATGTATTTCGGGCTATTGGCCCTCATCAGCGCAAAGTTCGATCTTCATCTCATCAGACCAGAGAATCTTATTTCTCAAAGTCTGGGAGTCCTTCATGTGTTTTTTTTTAGCATACTCTATGCGAGCTTTCATATATCTTGCACTGAGGATGGCTTCTATTGGGCCACTCTGCCATAAAGGCCCGAACTGGTGGAGGGCTCTCATCTCCCTACTGCATCTCTGGAGCTCAGACACAGTGATCTTGGGGTTCTTCTTTACCTCTCTCACCAAGGCTCTTCTCCCTCGATTGCTTGTTTGGCTGGATGGACAGGTATAGGAAGACTTCGGTGGTCCCAAACTTCTTCCATTTAAGGATTATGGAGGCCACTGTGCTCTTAGGAACCTTGAGTACTGCAGAAATTCTTTTGTAACCTTGGCCAGATGTACTTTAGGTCCAATATATTTGGACAGAGACAACATTTATTTAATTTTGGTTCTAGACATTACCACAATGAATTGTAAGCAAAAACAATTCAAAGCAGGAAGTCAGATTTCAGCTTTCTTTGGGGTACCTT
>JARQOD010000001.1:144830236-144982971 GCA_033576555.1 Oophaga sylvatica
GAACCGATTACCCCAAAATTTAGTTCTCGGGTGTAAAAAAATCAAAACGGCCATAAAAAAAACGAAAAAGCAAAGTACAAAATCAGGGCTGAAAAAAATTTGAGAGGGCAAAACCCCCCGGGGGGCCCCTAAGGGCCCCCACAGAATGCAGGACAAAATGCAAAAAAATAGCACAAACACAAAAGAAAAAATGTCTTATCTTTTAGCAGGGACAGACACGACACAGCGGCTACAAGGAAACGGGAAAAAAGGATTCGCCAAAAAAATTGATCCCCCCGGAAAACCCTGAGGGAAGGTGACCCCCCTTATAAACCTCAGTAAACACCTGTCCGCCCCCCCCCAATCTTCCTGGACAGACTGCACCGCTTTAACCCCCAAAGGGGGACCCCGTCAGAAATCTAAAACCCAATTTCACACTCCCCCCCCTTGAGGAGGTTCACCGCCCCTCTTTTTGAGAAAACCAGGTCTCAGGATGAGTTCTATAAAAACGCACGGATAAGTCTCCAAAGGGGATTCCAAGAAAACACCCAAATTGTCTTCCTGCCATAACCTCCCCTTTTTAACCCAAAATACTAAGTTTCCGCAAAAAAAACGAGAATCTAATATTTTCTCAACCCTACCCAGATTGCCCTCAACCAAAACAGGTCGAGCACAGCACAGGGCCACTGTCAACAAAAACCCTTTAACAAAGGCTTTTTGGAACCGTTTTGGATCTTTAAATTCCCTGAAGAAGCAAACGAAAAAAAAACAGGATTTAAAAATCTCCTGATCTTATAAGGGCCCAAAGAACCTAGGGTTAAATTTAGGAGAGTACTCTCATAGAAAATTTTTTGAGGGCAACCAAACCAACCCCCACTTTAAACCAGACCACATCCTAGCCGGTTAGCAAACCGCTGGGCCCTCCCTGGAAAAGGGGGAACCCTCCACACCCGATCCCAAAATATTTTGCAACCCCAACAGAGTCAAAAACCTGGGACAGACAGAACCTCCTCTGTCCTGAAGAAAATCGAGGGTGAAACCCAGAATTACAGAAAAACTGAGACATCAAAGTAGCAGAGCTAGCCCTATTATTAAGAGCAAACTCAGCCAAAGGCAAAAAAGAAACCCAGTCATCCTGATCAGCAGACACAAAGCATCTTAGATAAGTCTCCAATGTCTGGTTTGTTCTCTCAGTTTGACCATTGGTCTGAGGATGAAATGCCGAGGAGAAAGACAATTGAACACCCAGCTTAGAACAAAAAGTCCTCCAAAATCTGGAAACAAACTGGACTCCTCTGTCAGACACAATGTTCTCAGGAATGCCGTGTAAACGAACCACGTGCTGAAGGAACAACGGCACGAATTCAGAGGAGGAGGCAACTTAGGTAATGGCACAAGATGTATCATCTTGGAAAACCTATCACAAATTACCCAGATGGTGGTCATTCTCTGAGAAACAGGAAGGTCGGAAATTAAATCCATAGAGATATGGGTCCATGGTCTCTTGGGCACAGGCAATGGCATCAACAAACCACTAGAGCGAGAGCAAGGCTTGGAGCGAGAGCAAGTCTCGCAGGACTGCACAAATTCCCTGACATCACGAGACAAGGTAGGCCACCAAAAGGACCGACTAACCAAGTCTCTGGTACCAAAAATTCCGGGATGCCCAGCCAACTCGGAACAATGAATCTCAGACATCACACTCTTTTTCCACTGGTCCGGGACAAACAATTTTCCAACAGGGCAGCACTCGGGCCTATCCTCCTGACACCCCTCCAGAGCAAGTCTCAAATTGGGCGAGATGGCGGAAAGAACTACACCCCTTTCAAAATAACAGAAGTATCAGATAACTCAGGAGAGTCCGCAAGGAAACTCCTCAAGAGGGCATCCGCCTTAACATTCTTAGTGCCAGGAAGAAAGGAAACCACAAAATTAAAACGTGTGAAAAACAAGGCCCACCTGGCCTGTCTAGGATTGAGTCGCTTGGCAGATTCCAGATAGACCAGATTCTTATGGTCCGTAAGGACCACCACCTGATGTTTGGCTCCCTCCAGCCAATGTCTCCACTCTTCAAAAGCCCACTTCATGGCCAATAACTCCCGATTACCCACGTCATAATTACGTTCAGTAGGAGAAAATTTTCGAGAGAAAAAGGCACAAGGGTTACTTTTAGAGGTCTCTGGATCTCTTTGGGACAAAACGGCACCTGCCCCAATTTCAGAGGCATCAACCTCCACCTGAAATGGCAGAGAAACATCAGGCTGCCGTAGAACAGGAGCAGAAGTGAATCTCTGCTTAAGTTCCTGAAATGCAGAGACTGCCTCAGGAGGCCAATTCACCACATCAGAACCCTTTTTGGTCAAATCAGTTAATGGTTTAACAATAACCGAGAAATTACCAATAAATTTACGATAAAAATTGGCAAAACCCAAAAATCTCTGAAGAGCCTTTAATGAAGTAGGTTGGACCCAATCACAGATGGCCTGAACCTTGACCGGGTCCATTTCAATAACAGATGGGGACAAAATGAATCCAGAAATGAGATCCTCTGTACGCCAAAAAGACACTTTGATCCCTTCACATACAGAGCATTCTCTCTCAAAATCTGGAATACAGTTCGAACATGTTTCACATGAGAGTCCCAGTCATTAGAAAAAATCAAGATATCATCCAAATAAACAATCAGAAATTTATCCACAAAATCCCTGAAAATGTCATTCATAAAGGACTGGAAGACGGAAGGAGCATTAGTGAGCCCAAAGGGCACCACCAGGTACTCAAAATGCCCTTCAGGGTATTGAATGCCGTCTTCTATTCATCCCCGTGCTTAATGCGAATAAGGTTATACGCCCCCCTGAGGTCAAGCTTGGTAAACCAAGTAGCGTTTTTCACCCTGGAAAACAGGTCAGAAATCAAGGGTAACGGGTATTAATATTTCACAGTAATATTGTTCAAGAGACGATAATCAATACACGGCCTTAATGAACCATCCTTTTTGGCCACAAAGAAAAAACCGGCACCTAAGGGTGAAGAGGATGGTCTGATATGACCCTTCTCCAATGATTCCTTGATATAAGACCGCATAGCGTCATGTTCAGGTACAGACAAGTTAAAAAGGCGACCTTTAGGGAATTTACTACCCGGCACTAATTCAATAGCGCAGTCATAGCTCCTATGGGGAGGCAAGGATGCAGATTTACTTTCACTAAACACATCAGAAAAATCAATCAAAAAGTCAGGAACATCCTGAGCCTGGGGGGAGGCAGAAAAAACAGGAGTGTTGGTATTAACACATTGGCAGCCCCAACTGGTTAAAGACACAGATTTCCAATCCAAAACAGGATTATGAGACTGTAACCAAGGAAAACCCAGTACGATAATATCATGCAGATTATACAGAACCAAACATTTGCAGCACTCCTGGTGATCAGGTTCAACCCTCATTATCACCTGAGTAGAAAACTGGGGTTTATTCTCAGCCAAAGGGTAGAATCGATCCCCAGTAGGGGAATAGACTTCTGTAGGGGTATCAAGGGAAATCCACAACGTTTAGCAAAATCATAATCCATCAGGTTAATAGCTGCTCCAGAATCAACGAAAGCCTGAGCAGAGAATGAGGACAGAGAGCATATCAGAGTGACAGTTAATAAAAACTTAGTCTGAACACTACCCAAGACAACTGAGCGTGCAAAACGTCTTCCCCGCTTAGGGCAGACTGAAATAGCATGAGAGGCATCACCACAATAGAAACATAACCCATTGCGCTTTCGAAACTCATGACGCTGTGCCCAGACACCACTCTATCACACTGCATGGGTTCAGAAGCTGGTTCACAAGGCAACACCATTCCACGCATACTTCTCCGCTCACGCAAACGTCTGTCAATTTGAATCGCTAATGACATAGAATCATTGAGACCAGAGGGGACAGGGAATCCCACCATAACATCCTTTACATTATCTGACAGACCCTTCCGGAAAAGGGCTGCCAAAGCGTCGTCATTCCATTTGGTCAGGACTGCCCACCTACGGAATCTCTGACAGTATAACTCAGCGTCATCAAGCCCCTGATTTAATGCCAACAAGGCTTTCTCAGCTTGATCAGTGACATTAGGCTCATCGTACAATAACCCCAAGGCCTGAAAAAATGCATCAACATCACTCAAAACAGGATCCCCAGGTATCAGGGAAAAAGCCCAATCCTGAGGATCACCGCGCAGGAGAGAGATGATAATTTGAACCTGCTGCGCTGCGTTCCCTGAGGACTTAGATTTTAAGGCAAAAAACAATTTACAATTATTTTTGAAATTCTGAAACTTAGCTCGATCCCCTAAAAACAAATCTGGCATAGGAATCCTAGGTTCCACAACAGGCAACCCAGCAAGATAGATAGCAATACTCCGAACCTCAGTGGCAAGCTGATCCACACGGCCAGACAACTGTGCAAACTCCATTGAGAGAAAAGATCCTCCCCAGCACCCAGAGATACAGAGGGAAAAAAAAAAAATGCAACAAACAGAAAAATATCTCTGACAACTCTGACAATATTTTTTCCCTTCTGTGAGTACCATACAATTTTCAATTTTTAGGCCGGTGATACTGTTATGTTTCGGTAGCTGAGGAGTGCAGGTAAAAAAGGCAATACACCAGAGCAGTTGGAATCTATGAGATTGCAGTACCCTGACTAACCACCACAACTAGAGGCAGCCGTGGAGCGTTCCTACGTTGGTCCTAGACGCCTCGTCACAGCCTGAGAAACTAACTACACCTAAAGATAGATATAGGAAAGCTATCTGCCCCGGAGCAGAACCCCAAAGATAATAGAAAGCCCCCAAACATGTAATGGCGGTTAGACAAGATGAAATACTGACACAGAAAGAAAATAGTATGAGCAAACGCTGGGGCCCAAACTAACTAAATAGAAAAGGATAGGAAGGGTACTTACTGCAATCCCAGAAAACCCTGAAAAGCACCAACTCTACTAATTTCAAAAACACCTGAGATCACACGACCTCTACCACCTAAATTAGTTCTCTGGTGTAACAAAATCAAAACAGCAGCCACTGAAAAAACTGGAAAAAGCAAAAGTACAAACATCAGTGGCTGAACAAAACTGAGAGGGCAGAAGCCCCCGGAGGGGACCCTGAAGGCCCCCACAGAAGTGCAGGACAAAATGCAAAAATATAGCACAAACACAAAAGAAGAAAATGTCTTATCTGTTAGCAGGAGATGCAGACACGACACAGCATGCTACAAGGGAAACTGGAATAAAGGATTCAGACCAGAACAATTGATCACCGGTAACCCTGATGGGAAGGTGACTCCCTTATATAAGACCAGTCAGTAACACCTGATTCCCAGTCCTCACAATCTTCACTGGACAGACTAGCACCGCTTGTAACCACCAGAGGGAGCCTCTGCTCAGAACTCATCTCAAACCCATTCACAACAGATATCGTTTACAGTAAACAAATTTACAATGACAGACTGGTACAGAGGGGAGAGGACCCTGTCCTTGCGGACTTACACTCTAGGGGATAATGGGGAAGAAACAGTAGGTTGGGGGTGCTGCAGCTTTGGTGGTGGTGGCGGCGAGGCGGCAGCTCTGGTGGTGGTGGCGTGGCGGCAGCTCTGGTGGTGGCAGCAGCTCTGGTGGTGGCGGCGAGGTGGCAGCTAGGGTGGTGGCGGTGAGGCGGCAGCTCGGGTGATGGCGGCAGCTCGGGTGGTGGCGGCGAAGCGGAAGCTTGGGTGGTGGCGGCGAGGCGGAATGGTTATTGCAGGCTGTAGGCTTTCCTGAAGAGATGGGTTTTCAGGTTCCATCTGAAGGATCCAAGGGTGGTGGATAATCGTGCATGTTGAGGCATGGAATTCCAGAGGATTGGAATATTCGGGAGAAATCTTGGAGGCGGTTGTGTGAGGAACGAATAAGTGTGGAGGATAGTAGGAGGTCTTGGGAGGATCGAAGATTACGTGAAGGAAGATATTGGGAGATTAGTTCAGAGATATAAGGAGGGGACAGGTTGTGGACGGCTTTGTAGGTCAGTGTTAGTAGTTTGACCTGCATTTCCACTAATGCTTTTGTTATGACTTTGGCTAGGATAGTGGTGCTGTATGATGAGTGGGGGGATGTGTTTTATGAGAGGAGGGAGAGGAAGAGGTCAGAGGAGCAGCAGACTGTTATTTATTTATTTTTTCCATTAACTTAATGTGTGGAGATTCCGGAAGCCTATCAGGGAGCAGAAATCATCCACAACGTCTAAACACAAGGGCTTCTGTCATTAACTGTCAAAATCACATGTTCCTTTCCATATAAAAAGCAGAAATGTTGTTTTGGTGGCACCATTTTGTCAGAGTAACAGCCCAAAGAAGCTGCGAATTGTCAGATAGTTAGATAGGTGGTTTATTGTCAGCTACTTCAGCTAGATAAGATCCTGTGTGAAATTGACCTTCCATCATTTAACTCATTTGTGCTAATAGTGTGGCGCAGGCAGGAGGCCACATTCCCTAATCTAACTTGTTTGTGCTTGTGGTGCAGTGAGGAGGCTACTTTTCATAGCCTAACTTATTTGTGGTAATATTGTGCTGCAGGCAGGAGTCCTCATTTCCTAATCAAAATAGTTTGTGCTAATATTGGAGTGCATGCAGGTGGCGACATTTCCTAATCAAAATTGTTTGTGCTAATATTGTGGGGCAGGCAGGAGACCACATTTCCTAATCTACCTCGTTTGGGCTAATACTGTCTTGCAGGCGGGAGGCCACATTTCCTAATGTAAATGCTCTGTGATAATATTGTGGTGCAATCAGGAGGCCACATTTCCTAATCTAAATAGTTTGTGCTAATATTGTAGTGCACGCAGGAGGCCACATTTCCTAATCTAAATAGTTAGTGCTAATATTGTGCTGCAGGCAGGAGGCCACATTTCCTAATCTAAATCATTTGGGCTAATATTGTGGTGCAGGAAGGAGGCCACATTTCCTAATCAAAATTGTTTGTACTAATATTGTGGTGCATGCAGGGAGCCACATTTCTTAATCTACATTTTTCGAGCTCATACTGTGGTGCAGGCAGGAGGCCTCATTGAATCCTTTCTGCTAATAGTTTGGTCCACATACATTATCTAATCAAATCAATACTCATTGTTAATTTAGTGACAGGTGACTGACAGGTCTGGGCCTAGGGTTGTGAAACAGCTGTTTAAAAGAGGGAAGGGTACGTCCAACATGTGTGGGAAAAAGCGAGGTTGTGGTGGAAGGGGGAATAGGCTTGGTGAGCTTCTGAGCAAACACTTGTCCCATGCAAAGAAAACTGAAAACAACTGTTACTGGATGGGTTGCTCAACACCCTTTCTTTGGCAGCTGCACAGCGGTATGCTTTGTAGATGAGGGCCAGAAAGAGCATGTGCTTCAGTGGATGGGAAGCACTTCATGAAGTGGCCTCTCCTCCACCTTAACATCAGACACAGTACAATCCTCAAAGGTGGAACCCCAATTACTCTTGTTTCCCCCCATGTCACAACTATCCAACCTCCCAACTGACTTTGGGGAACCACAGATGGGTGAGTCTGCATAGCTGTTCACACATTCTATTCTATGGGCATTAGAGGTCTGCTCCAAAGATTCACAGAATCAAGAGGAGGAAAGCATCTGCACTGATTACAGGAGATCGAGGGCATAGTTTGGATTATTAGATCACTAAAGATGGCAAAACTGTGTGGTCTTTCATTTCATTAAAATACTTTATTCTGCCTGTATTTGTGTTTATTTAACCCTTTACAAACTTTAGGATTAGTGATGGATAGGAGTCTTATTGACACCTCTCCATTACTAAGCCAGGCTTAATGTCACCTTACAATAGGTGTCACCTTAATGTCACCTGTATGGCTCTTCAAAGGGGTATTGGGGTGCATCTACATTTGGTGCAGGGTAGGCCTTGCATTCACTGCATAGGCAAACAGTATGTGAGTACCAACTTCCTAATAATGGGGACATTGCTTTCAGGTGGCCCTCCTGCATGGTTCTTCAAAGGGGTATTGTGGTGAGTCCAATTTTGGGGCAGGTGCTGCATTCACTGCATAGGCAAACAGTATGGGAGTACCAACTTTCTAATAATGGGGACATTGCTTTCAGGTGGCCCTCCTGTATGGCTCTTCAAAAGGTTATTGTGGTGCGTCCAATTTTTAGGCAGGTGTTGCATTCTTTGCATAGGCAAACAGTAAGGAAGTACCAATTTCCTTTCAGTTGGCCCTCCTGTATGGGTCTTCAAAGTGGTATTTGGGTGCATCTACATTTAGTGCAGGGCATTTCTTGCATTCACTGCATAAGCAAATAGTATGGAAGTACCAACTTCCTAATAATTGGGACATTGCTTTCAGGTGGCCCTCCTGTATGGCTCTTCCAAGGGGTATTGTGGTGCGTCCAATTTTGGGGAAGGTGTTGCATTCACTGCATAGGCAAACAGTATGGGAGAACCAACTTTCTTATAATGTGGACATTGCTTTCAGGTGGCCCTCCTGTATGGCTTCAAAGGGTTATTGTGGTGCATCCAATTTTGAGGCAGGTGTTGCATTCAATGCATAGGCAAACAGTAAGGGAGTACCAGCTTCCTAATAATGAGGACATTGCTTTCTGTTGG
This sequence comes from Oophaga sylvatica, assembly GCA_033576555.1. NCBI lineage: Eukaryota > Metazoa > Chordata > Amphibia > Anura > Dendrobatidae > Oophaga > Oophaga sylvatica. Next base: position 144,838,847 of record JARQOD010000001.1, read on the forward strand.
CCCTCCTGTATGGCTCTTCAAAGGGGTATTAGGGTGAATCTACATTGTGGTGCAGGGCAGGCCTTGCATTCACTGCATAGGCAAATACAGTAGAATGGGAGTACCAACTTTCTAATAATGGGAGCATTGCTTTCACATGGCCCTCCTGTATGGCTCTTCAAAGGGGTATTGGGGTGTGTCTACATTTGGTGCAGGGCAGGCCTTGCATTCACTGCATAGTCAAAAAGTAAGGAAGTAGCAACTTCCTAATAATGGGGACATTGCTTTCAGGTGGCCCTCCTGTATGGCTCTTCAAAGGGGTATTGCAGTGCTTCCAATTTTGGGTCAGGTGTTGCATTCACTGCATAGGCAAACAGTATGGGAGTACCAACTTTCTAATAATGGGGACATTGCTTTCAGGTGGCCCTCCTGTATGGCTCTTCAAAGGAGTATTGGGGTGAATCTACATTTGGTGCAGGGTAAGCCTTGCATTCACTGCATAGGCAAACAGTAAGGGAGTACCAGCTTCCTAATAATGGGAACATTGCCTTCAGTTGGCCCTCCTGTATGGCTCTTCAAAGAGGTATTGGGGTGCATCTACATTTGGTGCAGGGCAGGCCTGGGCAGGCAAGGGTCGAGTTGGGTTTCGGACCACCCGACTTTTCCAAAAGTCGAGTCGAACGAAATCGGCCGACTATCGGAAACTTGAACCGACCCCAATGCAAGTCAATAGGGAAGAAAAGTCGGCAGTCAGGCAGTCAGTGGAGGACAGTAAACACACCTACAGTGCCCATTTCAATGCCAACGACATCAATTCTTATTACTTAAGCTTGTAAACCTTAATTTACTTTAAAATAATAGTAACGCATTGAAAACTGGGGTTATTTGGATAAAGTTGTGGGGGGGCAAAGCTGGCTCCAGGTTTTCGTGGGCCCAGGGCGAAAGAGACTCAGTGGGCTCCTTTAACACATACCACAATTCATGATGCTCCGATATGGCAGAGAAATATAGGTATAGTACAATGCCAAATACTTCACTTCTTACATTACATGAGTGATATCTATTGTAAATTCTACAATAGCTCAAAAACCGGACAGTATAGTCCTCCATACAGTATTATGGGCACCACATAGTGCGCCATACAGAATAATGAGCCCCATTTATTTCTCTATACAAAATAATGAGCCCCATACATTGCTCCATACAGAATAATGAGTCCCATACATGATGCTCCATACAGAATAATGGGCCCAATATAATGCTTCATACAGAATAATGAGCCCCATTTATTTCTCTATACAGAATAATGAGCCCATATATTGATCCATACAAAATAATGAGCCCCATATATTGCTCCATACATAATTTGTCCCATATAATGTTCCATACAGTATATGATGAGCTCCACATAATGCTCCAGTATATGATGGTCCCCATATAATGTGCCATACAGTGTAGGACTGTCCCGATAGAGTATAATGAGCCCCACATATTGCTCCATACAGTATAATGAGCCGCATATAAAGCTCCATACAGTATATGATGGGCCCCATATAATGCTCCATACAGAAGAGGTCGCATATGTGCTCCATATGATGCTCCATATATAAAGGGCCCTATATGATGCCCCATAAATAATCAACCACATACTGTATGATGCTCTAGTATATGATGGGTCCCATATATGATGCTCCAGCGTATGATGAGCCCCATATAATACTCCAAATATAATGGCCCCCATATATAATGCTCCATATATAATGAGCTCCATGTGATGCTCCATATATAATGTGCCCCATATGATGTGCCATATATAATGGGCCCCATATGATGCTCTAGTATATGATGGGCCCCATGGATGATGCTCCAGTGTATTATGGGCCTATATAATGCTCCAATATAATGGGCCCTGTATATGATGCTCCAGTGTATGATGGGCCCATTTATAATGCTCCAGTCTATGATGTGCCCCATATATAATGCTCCAGTGTATAATGGGCCCTATCTATGATGCTCAAGTTTATGATGGGCCCCATATATAATTCTCCAGTGTATAATGCTCCCCCTATATTGCTCCAAACATTAAAAAAAATGAAATACCTCTCCTCGCTGGCACTGCTCTACTGTGGACTCCTCAACGTCACCATCTTCCAGCTCCCTGCACTGTGACTGTTCAGGCAGAGGGCACACAGTCGTGATGTCATCATGCTCTCTGACCTGAATGTCACTGTCAGGAAATGCGGAAGACGTTACAGCGGTGGAGCAGGGAGAGGTAATTTATTGCAAGTGCTGGGGCCCTGAGCAAGCAGGGGGGGCCCACTCATGGGCGCCGTCACTGGCACAGGGCCTTCATAGTACGCCGGTGTCTCTGACGGCGAGTGGGCCCTCCCACCTGCTCAGGGCCCCAGCACTTGCCCAGGTGCGCCAGGTGCTTACGCCAGCCCTGGGGGGGGTACAGCCCAGTTAGGGAAGTGGAAAAACTGGCATATGTTGAGGTGTAGGCTGGACGTTCAGCAGCTGCAAATGGAGGAATTGGAGAAGTCGGAGGAAGAGGAGGACAAAGCGAGCCATTTTGCTGGCAACCTATGTGTCATCAGGGGAAGGTGGTACAAAATCCTTTGAAACCCAGGCATGGTTCATTTTAATGAAGGTGAATTCACCAACATTCTGGGTCGACAGCTGGGTCCTTCTTTCTTTCAGGATTGATCCAGTAGCACTGAAGACTCTTTCTGATAGCACACTACCAGCAGGGCAAGCGAGCTCCTGTATGGCATATTGTGCCAATTCAGGCCAGGTGTCCAGTTTACAGGCCCAGTAGTCAAAGGAGAATGAACTGTGAGGGAGAACATGGATAGGGGAGGAGAGGTAATTTTGAACCATAGTTGACAACTGCTGTCTCCGGTCTGTTGCAATCGATTCAGTATTAACAGTCGTGTGAGCAGTACTCAAGAAATCAGTCCACAACATAGTCATGAAACCCCTGTCTCCATCACCACTTCGGCTGTGTGCACCACGAACACCTCTTCCATGTTGCCCAGTACGACTCGTGGTAGAACCTGCACCGCTGCTGTGCTGGGAATGCCTCTAACAAATGGTTTACCACAGTTGCTTGTTTTTTCGCCAATATTAGCTGTAGGTCTCTCGTGTGTCATGATGTTCTGTAATTTGCCTTTATAGCGTGGATCGAAGATGCTGGCCAACCAGTAGTCGTCATCCTTCATAATTTTGGCAATGCGTGGGTCCCTTTTTAGGATCCGCAAGACATAATTACACATGTGGGCTAATGTTCCAAGTGTCAATTATGCACTGCCAGTGGTGGGTGTAGGAGCACTTTCTGTCAAATCCACATCCCTCCAGTCACGCACAAACCCTGTACCTGACCTTGGCAAGCCAACATTTTCTCTTGCCCCCTGAGAAGCATCCTCCTCCCAAAAATAATCATCCCCCTCATCCTCCTCCTCTTCCTCTTCTTCTTCCACCTCGTCCAGGACAGTTCCCTGAGCAGACAATGGCTGACTGTCATCAAGGCTTCCCTCCTCCTCCTCCTTTTCCTCCTCTGCTGCAGACGCCTGATCCTTAATGTGCGTCAAAGTTTGCATGAGCAGACGCATAAGTGGGATGCTCATGCTTATGATGGCATCGTCTGCGCTTACCAGCCGTGTGCATTCCTCAAAACACTGAAGGACTTTATAGAGATCTTTCAGCTTTGACCACTTCACACCCGACAACTCGATGTCTGCTCTCAAACTGCCTGCCCGTGTATCCTCCCACAAATGCATCACAGCCTGCCTCTGTTCGCACAGCATCTCAACCATGCGCATGGTGGAGTTCCACCTTGTTCCAACGTCTATGATTAGGCAGTGCTTGGGGAGGTGGAGCGATCGCTGCAGCCTCTGCATACGACTGGAGTCTACGGGCGAGCGACGGATGTGCAAGCACAGTCTTCGCACCTTATGGAGCAGGGCTGGTAACTCCGGATAATTATTTATGAAGCACTGCACCACCAGGTTCAAGGTGTGAGCCAGGCAAGGTATGTGTCTGAGTTTTGCCAGGGCAATGGCTGCCACAAAATTACGGCCGTTTTCACTGACTGCCTTGCCTGACTCAAGATGTAGCCTGCCCAGCCATGACTCAGTTTCTCGCTGCAAGTAGTCAGCCAGTACCTCCGTGGTGTGTCTGTTGTCACCCAAAGACATCATCTTTAAAACAGCCTGCTGATGCTTACCACTAGCTGTTCGATAGTGGGACACCCCGTGTGCAACACTGGCAGCTGCGGATGGAGTGCTAGTGCAACTGTGCTCTGTCGACGAGCTTTCGCTTCTGGAGGAGGAGGAGGGTCGAACGCCTACAGCCAATTGTTTCCTATACCGTGGGCTAGGCAGCACTGTCCCACCGCCGCTGTCCCCTGTGGACCCTGCATCCACCACAATAACCCAGTGCACAGTGATGGTCACGTAACGGCTCTGGCCATGCCTACTGGCCCTTGCATCTGTTGTGAGGTGCACCTTTCCACTCACTGATTGTTTGAGTGCATGGACAATGCGGTCTTTCACATGCAGGTGGAGGGCAGGGATGGCTTTTCTAGAAAAGAAGTGCCGACTGGGTAGGTCATAGCGTGGGACAGCGTAGGCCATGAGCTCTCGGAACGCTGCGCTTTTAACCAAACCGAAGGGCATCATCTCTAATGAGATCAGTTTGGCAACGTTGGGGTTCAAAGCCAGTGTATGCGGATGAGAGGATGAGTACTTTCTTTCCTACTCAGAGTGTCTGCTAGGGTGAGCTGGACTTGAGAGCTGCATACGGGGAACTAGCGGTGGACATGGCAGACTGAGGGGTGTTGGTGATCGTGATGGTGGTGGTGATGGCCTAGATTCAGTCTTTCATTGGAAAAACCTTGTGATTCCCTGACTGCTTTGTCCTTGCGACGACACCTCAACATTTCTTGCTGGTGGTGTGCTAACCGGTGGGCTTACAGTGGGGGAAGCGATGTAGCATTGCTGGCTACCTTCAGTCAGAGCAGGTGCACATGTGCTACCTGAGGTTTTGTAGTCCATCCACTCTTGCAAGTGCATGGTGTTTAAATGTCTAAGCATGCAACTGGTATTCAAATTTCAGAGATTTTTTTCCTCGGCTAAAGGTCCTTCCGCACTTCTTACAGATAACCTTTACCTCATCAATAGGATTTTGGTCAAAAAAGTGTCACACTGCACTCTTCCTACTATGTGATAAATTTACAGGGCTTGCACGTTGTGCTAATTTGACCGTCTGGCCAAGCTGTCCTGCAACTCTTTTTGTTTTTCTAACACTTTTTGGACTGCTACGGGCCGGCCAGATAACCGCAGCTGCTATGTCGATGCCTGCTGCGGATCCTCCTCCTCTTCTGAGCTATTGCCAGTGGCACCCTCTTCCCTCAATGGATGCCCATCTGGGTCAACAACTGGGTCATCCATCACCTCCTCTTCAATTTCATCTGCACCTTCCTCTGTGTCACCGTGTAAGGTGGTAGAGTATGCGGGCAGGGGCACCTGAGTTTCATCAGGGTCAGAATCTGGCTCAGTAGACTGTGAGGGCAAAGCAGTGCTCTGGGTGAATGTACCAGCAGAATCATATAGCAGTGGCTGTGCATCAGTTCACTCCATGTCATATTCATCTTGAACTGGAGAATTCAGGATTTCACTTGATAACCCATGCATGGTATGTGAAAAGAGCTCCAGGGTGTAATCTGAATTGTGGCCTGCGGCATCTTTCACTTTTGTTCGGGGTGAAGGACACAAGGAAAGGTGTCGTTCCTGACCAGGAGCCTGCACTGACGACTCAGTGTTTGCAGTTTTTGAAACTTCAGAAGAGGAGGCGATAGAGCTGGAGGCTGTTTCGGCAATGTAAGCCAAAACCTGTTCCTGATGCTCCGGCTTCAAGAGCGGTTTACCTACTCCCAGAATAGGGAACCTTCCAGGCTTTCTGGAGCCAGACAATGACGCAGGCTCAACACCTCCTGCCTTAGGTGCTATTATGCTTTTGGCACTACCAGCAGATGCACCACCACCATCAGTACCAGCTGGCCTCCCCCGCCCATGTCCGTGGCCTCTTCCACCATACTTCCTCATGTTTGGGAAAATGTACCAAAAATGCCAGCAGATATATGGTACTGAAGGAGCAATCCCAAACATTTCTGCACATACCACCATCATCCTTCACTCTGTTCATGACCTGCAATTACTCTCATATATATTTATGGTTGCTGCATTTTCTACTACTGCTGTTATTATAAACAATATACTGTTCTAAATATATTATTATTAGGTCAGTGATTGGCTCATTATTGTGTCAGCGACTGGCTTTGGGATTGTATTATACTGAATTTGCTTATCACTTAAAATTCTATTCTGTCATCTCATTGATGGTGTAGCGGTGTGTGCGCGTGCGCTCTGTTGCTCCCTTGTCCTGTGATGCTGGAGACGTCTCTTTGGCCCCATACATGTGCGCTGGTCACATCCTGCTTACGTGTCTGGGTTATGACGTCTTCTTGCTTCCAGGACCTGTGGCGCGCATAGCACATGCGCCGCTTCCAGCGCTGCTATTGGTCCGGATTATACCATGTGACTAGATCACATGTGGTTATAAGGTCCTCGTACCACTATGGTTAGATTCCCCTTGAAAAAGTGGTGCTTCCTGCACGCAAAATGTGCGTCGGGGTCTTTATACCCGTCCCAGGGACACCCATGGTGCTTCACTTCATCTGGTGAGTTACTTGGCGTTTTGGCTCCTGTTTTTTACATAGACACTGTTGCCTCTATTGCTACCTAGGACCTAAGCACTAGTAACTCTGCCTGTTTAATCATGCAGCAACTTATGCACTTGCACTTTTAACCCATATTTATTCTGATATGCTGTATCATGCATGTAATTGCACTGTGGGTTAACTTCCCTGTGGTACATTGTGGTTCCATCTTGTTCTGTCTCTTTGCAATACTGATTGTGATATATTTTATTGATGTATTTTTTTGAATAAAGATTGACTATACTTGATTCACCTAGTTGCTCCTTTGTTTTCTACTGTTACACATGTCTCTCTGGAGCGGGTGTCTTTTCTTCCCTGTTTGGGACTTTTGGTATCGTACCAACCGGCTTATTTGCCTTTGGGTTTTTTGTGTATAGATATATGGTACTGTATCAGAAGCGTACAGCTGCATACAGTGTAGGGGAAAATTTAAATCTCTGTATAGATTTCCGGAGTCACACACAGACGCTTACTCAGTATGGATTTGACCAGAATACAAAAAGCAGAAAAAAGATACTGTATCAGAAGCGTACAGCTGTATAAAGTGTAGGGGAAAATTTAAATCTCCGTATATATTTCCGGAGTCACACACAGACCCTGTTATGTTTCGGTAGCTGGGGAGAAATAGCAAAAATAGCCAAAGTAGCAATACACCAGAGAGGCTGGAAACTACTGGGTTGCAGAACCCTAAACTAACCGCAATACTAGAAGTAGCCGTGGAGCGTACCTACAGTGATCCTAGACGCCTCGTCACAGCCGGAGAGATAGCTACACCTAAAGGCAGAAAGATGAAAGCTATCTGCCCTGTAGTAGAATCCCCAAAGAAATTGGAAGCCCCCAAACATGTAATGGCGGTTAGACAAGAAGAAAATACGAACACAGACAGAAAATAGAATGAGCAAATGCTGGGGCCCAATACTGTCTAGATAGAAAAGTATAGGAAAGAATTCTGACTGCAACCCAAAAAAACCCTGACAAAAATACCAACACTTCTGATTAACAAAACAACCTGAGATCACACGATCTCTACCACCTAAATCAGATCTCTGGTGTAACACACAGCAATTCAGCAAATAAAAAGTGACACAGGAACAGAGCAAAAGTGCAAACAAAACTGAGCACAAATGCAGCGCCAGGCCCCAAAAAGGGACCAGGCTGAAGTCCACTGCTAGGCAGCAAATCAGCAAGGAAAATACAACCAGAGGAAAGAAAACACAGCATGTCACTTATCTGAATGGAAGCAGGAATGCAAGCTGAGCTCCAACCAAGACCTGGAAGAACAATTGATTACCGGCAAGGCTGATGGGAGTTCAGGTCACTTAGATCAGACCATTCGGACCCAGCTGAAAGCCATTCAGCAATTGGTTCACCACCCTCAGGAACCACCGGAGGGAGCCCCAGCTCCGAAGTCGCCTCCAACGTGTTCAAACAGTACCCCCCTTGAGGAGGGGTCACCGAACCCTCACTTGTGCAACCAGGACGATCAGGATGAGCTCGATGATAGGCACGGATCAGTCTCCTAGCATGGATGTCCGAAGCAAACACCCAAGAATTGTCCTCTTGACCATAACCTCTCCACTTAACCAAATACTGGAGTTTCCGTCTAGAAAAACGAGAATCCAATATTTTCTCAACCACATACTCCAAATTGCCCTCAACCAAAACAGGGTCGGGAGGCGCAGCCAAGGAACCACTGGCTCAACAAACCTCTTCAATAAGGACTTGTGGAACACGTTATGGATCTTAAATGTCCCTGGAAGAAGCAAACGGAAGGAAAACGGATTAAGAATTTCCATGATCTTATAAGGTCCAATGAACCTTGGCTTAATTTTTGGAGACGCACCTTCATAGGGATATTTCTTGAGGACAACCAAACCAAGTCCCCCACTTTAGAACGAGGACCCTCAGTCCTATGCCGGTTGGCAAACCGCTGGGACTTCTCAGAGAGAGCGACAACCTCTCCACTACCTGGTCCCAAATCTGCTGCATTCGCTCCACAATAGAGTCAACCCCCGGACAGACGGTAGCCTCCGCCTGTCCTGAAGAAAATCGAGGGTGAAACCCAGAATTGCAGAAAAATGGAGACATCAAGGTGGCAGAGCTAGCCCTATTATTAAGAGTAAACTCCGCCAAAGGCAAAAAAGAGACCCAGTCATCTTGATCAGCAGACACAAAATGTCTCAAATAAGTCTCCAAGGTCTGGTTTGTTCTCTCGGTTTGTCCATTGGTCTGAGGGTGAAATGCAGAGGAGAAAGATAACTGAACACCAAGTTTAGAACAAAATGTTCTCCAAAATCTGGAAACAAACTGGACTCCTCTGTCAGACACAATTTTGTCCGGAATGCCATGTAACCGAACCACGTGCTGAAAGAACAAAGGCACCAATTCGGAGGAGGAAGGCAACTTAGGTAATGGCACAAGATGTATCATCTTGGAAAACCTATCACAAATCACCCAGATAACGGTAATTCTCTGAGACAGGGAGGTGGGAAATAAAATCTATAGAGATATGGGTCCATGGCCTCTTGGGCACAGGTAATGGCATTAACAAACCACTAGAGCGAGAGCAAGGCTTGGAACGAGAGCAAGTCCCACAGGACTGCACAAAGTCCCTGACGTCACGAGACAAAGTAGGCCACCAAAAGGACCGACTCACCAAATCTCCGGTACCAAAAATACCGGGATGACCAGCCAACGCGGAACAATGAATCTCAGACATCGCACTCTTCTTCCACTGGTCTGGGACAAACAATTTCCCAACAGGGCAGCATTCAGGTTTATCTTCCTGACACCCCTCCAGAGCCAGTCTCAAATTGGGCGAGATGGCGGAAAGAACTACACCCTCTTTCAAAATAACAGCAGGATCATTTAACTCTGGAGAATCCACAAAGAAACTCCTCGAGAGGGCATCCACCTTAACATTCTTTGTGCCAGGAAGAAAAGAAACCACAAAAATTAAAACGTGTGAAAAACAAGGCCCACCTGGCCTGTCTAGGATTATGTCGCTTGGCTGATTCGAGATAAACCAGGTTCTTATGGTCCGTGAGGACAACCACCTGATGTTTGTCTCCTTCCAGCCAATGTCTTCACTCTTCAAAGGCCCACTTCATGGCCAATAACTCCCGATTACTCACGTCATAATTACGTTCAGTTGGAGAAAATTTTGAGAGAAGAAGGCACAAGGGTTACTCTTAGAGGTCTCTGGATCCCTTTGGGACAAAACGCACCTGCCCCAATCTCAGAAGCATCAACCTCCACCTGAAACGGTAGAGAAACATCAGGCTGCCGTAGAACAGGAGCAGAAATGAATTTCTGCTTAAGTTCCTGAAACGCAGAAACTGCCTCAGGAGGCCAGTTCACCACATCGGAACCCTTTTTGGTCAAATCAGTCAATGGTTTAACAATACCGAAGAAATTAGCTATAAATTGACGATAAAAATTGGCAAAACTCAAAAATCTCTGAAGAGCCTTCAATGTAGTAGGTTGAACCAATCACAGATGGCCTGAACCTTGACCGGTTCCATTTCAATAACACACCTAGACAAAATGAATCCCAGAAATGAAACCTTCTGTACGCCATAAAGACACTTTGATCCCTTCACATACAGTGCATTCTCTGTCAAAATCTGGAACACAGTCCGAACATGTTTCACATGAGAGTCCCAGTCGTTGGAAAAAATCAAGATATCATCCAAATAAATGATCAGAAATGTATCCACAAAATCCCTGAAAATATCATTCATGAAGGATTGGAAGACGTAAGGGGCATTAGTAACCTCAAAAGGCATCACTAGGTACTCAAAATGCCCCTCTGGGGTATTAAACGCTGTCTTCCATTCATCCCCATGCTTAATGCGACTAAGGTTATACGCCCCCCTGAGGTCAAGCTTGATAAACCAACCAGCACCTTTCACTCTGGAAAATAGGTCAGAAATCAAGGGTAACGGATATTGATATTTAACAGTGATTTTATTCAGGAGGCGATAGTCAATACACGGCCTCAATGAACCATCCTTTTTGGCCACAAAGAAAAACCCGGCGCCCAAGGGTGAAGAGGATGGTCTGATATGACCCTTCTCCAAAGACTCCTTAATATAAGATCGCATAGCATCGTGTTCAGGTACAGATAAATTAAAAAGGCGACCTTTAGGAAATTTACCACCAGGCACTAACTCAATAGCGCAATCATAGCTCCTGTGAGGAGGTAAGGATGCAGACTTACTCTCACTAAACACATCAGAAAAATCAGTCAAAAAGTCAGGGACATCCTGAGACTGGGGAGAGGCAGAAAAAACAGGAGTGTTAGTATTAACACATTGGCAGCCCCAACTGGTCACAGACACAGATTTCCAATCCAAAAGAGGATTATGAGTCTGTAACCAAGGAAAACCCAGTACAATAATGTCATGCAGATTATGCAACACCAGAAATTTGCAACTCTCCTGATAATCTGGTTCAACCCTCATTATCACCTGAGTAGAAAACTGGGGTGTATTCTCCGCCAAAGGGGTAGAATCAATGCCAAGCAAAGGAATAGACTTCCACAGGGGTATCATGGGAAACCCACAACGTTTGGCAAAGTCAAAATCCATCAGGTTAATAGCTGCTCCTGAATCAACAAAAGCCTGAGCCGAAAATGTGGACAGGGAGCAAATCAGGGTAACAGTCAACAGAAATTTAGTCTGAACACTACCCAAGACAACTGAGCGCGCAAAACGTCTTCCTGGCTTAGGGCAGACGGAATTAGCATGAGAGGCGTCATGACAGTAGAAACACAACCCAATGCGCTTTCGAAACTCATGACGCTGAGCCCCAGAAGTCACACCATCACACTGCATGGGCTTAGGAGCTGGCTCACAAGGCAACACCATCCCAAGCATGCCTCTGCGCTCAAGCAAATGTCTGTCAATTTGAATAGCCAAAGACAAAGAATCATTGAGACCAGAGGGAACCGGGAATCCCACCATAACGTCCTTTACATTTTCTGACTAACCCTTCAAAAAAGGGCTGCCAAAGCATCATCATTCCATTTGGTCAGGACTGCCCACTTTCGGAATTTCTGACAGTACAGCTCAGCGGCTTCACAACCCTGATTTAATGCCAACAAGGTTTTTTCAGCTTGATCAGTGACATTAGGTTCATTGTACAATAACCTCAGAGCCTGAAAAAATACATCAACATCATTCAAAACAGGATCCCCAGGTGTCAGGGAAAAATTTGCCAAATCCTGAGTGTCGCCACGCAGCAGAGAGATGACAATTTGAACCTGCTGTGCTGCGTTCCCTGAGGACTTAGGCTTCAAGGCAAAAAACAACTTACAGTTATTTTTGAAATTCAGAAATTTAGACCGATCCCCCAAAAATAAATCTGGTATGGGGATCCTAGGTTCCACAACCGGTAACCTAGCAAGATAGGTAGCAATACTCTGAACCTCAGCGGCAAGCCGCTCCACACGGCCAGACAACTGTGCAAACTCCATTGAGGACAAAGAAAAAATTCCTCCTAAGTACCCAGAGAAAAAGAGGGAAAAAATGCAACAAACAGAAAAAAAAAATTCTGACAACTCCCCTTTTTTTTTTCCCTTTTTACTATTTTTCCCTTCTGTTGAGTACCATATAATTTTCAGTTTGGCCAGTATTACTGTTATGTTTCGGTAGCTGAGGAGAAATAGCAAAAAATAGCCAAAGTAGCAATACACCAGAGAGGCTGGAAACTACTGGGTTGCAGAACCCTAAACTAACCGCAACACTAGAAGTAGCCGTGGAGCGTACCTACAGTGATCCTAGACGCCTCGTCACAGCCGGAGAGATAGATACACCGAAAGACAGAAAGATGAAAGCTAACTGCCCGTAGCAGAACCCACAAAGAAACAGGAAGCCCCCAAACATGTAATGGCGGTTAGACAAGAAGAAAATACAAACACAGACAGAAAATAGCATAAGCAAACGCTGGGGCCCAATGCTGTCTAGATAGAAAAGTATAGGAACGAATTCTGTCTGCAACCCAAAAAACCCTGACAAAAATACCAACACTTCTGATTAACAAAAACCTGAGATCACACGATCTCTACCACCTAAATCAGATCTTTGGTGTAAACACACAGCAATTCAGCAAAAAAAGTGACACAGGAACAGAGCAAAAGTGCAAACACAAACTGAGCACAAATGCAGCGCCAGGCCCCAAAAGGGGACCAGGCTGAAGTCCACTGCAAGGCAGAAAACCAGCAAGGAAAATCCAACCAGAGGAAAAAAAACAGCAAGTCACTTATCTGAATGATAGCAGGAATGCAAGCTGAGATCCAACCAAGATCTGGAAGAACAATTGATTACCGGCAAGGCTGATGGGAGTTCAGGTCACTTATATCAAACCATTCGGACCCAGCTGAAAGCCATTCAGCAGTTGGTTAATTACCCTCAGCAACCACTGAAGGGAGCCCCAGCTCCGAAGTCGCCTCCAACGTGTTCACAACATGAAGGCATACTGAACCAGCATGGATACCATAGCATCTTGCAGCGGTATGCTATTCCATTCCGTTTGTGTTTAGTTGGACCATCATTTATTTTTCAACAGGACAATGACCCAAACACACCTCCAGGCTGTGTAAGGGCTATTTGACCAAGAAGGACAGTGATGGGGTGCTACCCCAGATGACCTGGCCTCCTCAGTCATCAGACCTGAACCCAATAGAGATGGTTTGGGGTGAGCTGGACCGCTCACCGCTTCAATTTTGAATAAATGCCCAACAGTGTCACCAGCAAAGCACCCCCACACTATCACACCACCTCCTCCATGCTTCACGGTGGGAACCAGGCATGTAGAGTCCATCCGTTCACCTTTTCTGCGTGCAAAGCAGTAATCAAAGCAAAAGGTGGCTACTTTGAAGAACCTAGAATATAAGACATATTTTCAGTTGTTTCACACTTTTTTGTAAAGTGTAATGTCTAGTTCCACATGTGTTAATTCATAGTTTTGACACCTTCAGTGTGATTCTACAATTTTCATAGTCATGAAAATACAGAAAAATCTTTGAATGAGAAGGTGTGTCCAAATTTTTGGTCTGTACTGTATATAAATAAAAATAGGTTCCAAGTGAAGATTATCTCCCCATTGGTATCCTTACTTTGATCTTTTTTATATGAATGTTTTTATATAATCTAATAAAGTATTATATGTTTTTAGTATATTTGTGTTGTTTTCATGACTCTATATAGCCAAAAGCTCAAATCTTACTAATGCATGTGCTTTTCTCAAAAATGTTTAAATCAATTGCAACTTAAAGAGAATCTGTAATCAAATTTCACATGAAAACAATTGCATTATTAAATAGATCACTTAGACCTGTTTAGGCCGGTATACTTACTATGAAAATCTATTTCAGAACAGCTTTATAATCCTGATATTAATATGAGATTTTTATGAGTCCAGTGACAGTTCTACACCAACTATGCTTATTTTAGTAGCAAAAGGTAAAACTTTCAAAAAAGATTATACATCCATTCTGATGTTGATTTTCATAGTAAGCACCTGCATCATCAGGTGTGACATCAATTTAATAATGTATGTGGTTTGTATTGTGAAATCTGACAGATTTGCTTTAAAATATGCCAATTTGTTTTAATCACTTTTCTTTGTTATAATTAATAATAATGAACAATTACTTGCATTAATCCCTTATTTTCAAAGTGAGTAATTATATGGAATCATATAAACTAAGTGAATCAATCACTTATAGCATACAAAAATCTTAGTTGTGGCAATATAACAAGACATAGATGCTGATTTATAGAAGTAAAATACTTAAAGTCTAATCTTTGTGAATTAATTTAAAAGGTTTTCCAAAGAAAGTCTTAATAGTGACCTACATGCTTTAATATAGAAGGGAAAAGGAAAGCATGACAAATTCTTTTCATTACACCCTGCTGTTCTAATGCCCTGGAGAAGTATTTGTGGAGTTTGAAGATACACTGCTGTGTAATTCGCTTTTATTGACTATTAAAATCTTACAATGACCTCACCCACCTCTGTGGAGCGCAAGTGAATTAGATGTTACAACAGCCCTTTGGAAATTATTGCCTATAGGTTAATTACAAAACCAACTAAATGAAACATCTGTTTGTTTTTATGCCCAGCACTACTGATAATTAATGTGTGAAATTCAGCAAAGTGGTTCAGTTTATTACATCGTATTCACTTTTGTGGTTTTCCAAGTGCTGCATTTGGGTAACGTTACTAACGTCGATAGCACTGGTGTCTTGGTCATTGTTCAGAGCAATTCCTCAACAAGTCATAAACCTGAGAGATGTCACGAATATGTATGTTTTAGCCCATGGGAAATTCGAGAGGACATTTTTAGTCTGAAAAAAGAAGCGTTATAACAATGACATTTGGTGCTCTGGCATGTTAATAGTTACTATTATTTAAGCCAGAAATTGTCTTAAATTACAGTACAGACCAAAAGTTTGGACACACCTTCTCATTCAACGATTTTTCTGTATTTTCACGACTATAAAAATTGTAGAATCACACTGAAGACATCAAAACTATGAATTAACACATGTGGAATTAAACATTACACTTTACAAAAAAGTAAACTGAAAATATGTCTTATATTCTAGGTTCTTCATAGTAGCCACTTTTTGCTTTGATTACTGCTTTGCACGCAGAAAAGGTGAACGGATGGACTCTACATGCCTGGTTCCCACCATGAAGCATGAAGGAGGAGGTGGTGTGATAGTGTGAGGGTGCTTTGCTGGTGACACTGTTGGGGATTTATTCAAAATTGAAGGCATACTGAACCAGCATGGCTACTACAGCATCTTGCAGCAGCATGCTATTCCATCCGGTTTGCGTTTAGTTGGACCATCATTTATTTTTCAACAGGACAATGACCCGAAACACATCTCCAGGCTGTGCAAGGGCTATTTGACCAAGAAGGAGAGTGTTGGGGTGCTACGCCAGATGACCTGGCCTCCACAGTCACCAGACCTGAACCCAATCGAGATGGTTTGGGGTGAGCTGGACCGCTCACCGCTTCAATTTAGAATAAATCCCAAACAGTGTCACCAGCAAAGCACCCCCACACCATCACACCACCTCCTCCTTCATGCTTCATGGTGGGAACCAGGCATGTAGAGTCCATCCGTTCACCTTTCTGCGTGCAAAGCAGTAATCAAGGAAAAAGGTGGCTACTTTGAAGAACCTAGAATATAAGACATATTTTCAGTTGTTTCACACTTTTTTGTAAAGTGTAATGTATAATTCCACATGTGTTAATTCATAGTTTTGATGCCTTCAATGTGAATGTACAATTTTCATAGTCATGAAAATACAGAAAAATCTTTGAATGAGAAGGTGTGTCCAAACTTTTGGTCTGTACTGTACGTCAGGAATTAATGTTAGGTTATAGTTGGTATAGATTTTGATTTGTGGAGCACAGACATACAGGTCCAATAAATCTAGTGAGATGCATGTGGCTCTTCAGTACTTACATAGTGCTGTGACTGCTTTATTTGACCAAATAGAAGGGTAGTGATAGTAAAGGGTATGCCACACTAAACAGCGTCGCTAACGAGATCGCTAAAATACGTCACTATTTAGCGATCTCGTTCGTGACGCTAACGTGTGTGTCATGTAGCAACTATGTGGCCCCTGCTGTGATCTCGCTGATCGTTCACTAGAGTTCTGGACCGTATTTAGATCGTTGGCGTCCCGCTGGTGAGCCTATATCGCTGTGTCTGGCACCTTTTGTGAGCGATGTGCGCTGTTTTTTACATCGCAATGACCGTTAAAGTCGTTAATGAGATCGCTAACCGCTTATGCGTCGTTAACGAGATCACTAAGTGTGGCAGCTACTAGCGACATTAAAACGATCACAAAAACGATCTCATTAGCTTGCGTCGTTATTGAGATCGCTAACGAGATCACTAAGTGTGGCAGTACCTTTAGACTCATATAGATAAGGAACTAAAGGCAAATCCAAGCCACCACTTACTAATAAAGATGAGGGATACTATTTCATGCGAATAGAATTTGTGATGATTTTGAGATATTTGCTGAAGCCAACAAATTCAAACCATTAGCTAATCTAGACTAGAATTGACTTGCAAAACGTATACCGTATTTATTTATTCAGTGCATAACAGAACCGACGTTTCAGGCCATGTTTCGGCCTTTATCAAGGTTATATAAACAAAAGTGCAAAAATAATAATAGTCAGATAATATGATAAACATGTAACGTCAAATATTAAGACACAGGATTGACATTAATTAAGGTATCATATATTAAACAATATCTTAAAGGGAATCTGTCACTCTAAATTGGCGGGATATTTAAATGATGGCAGTCAGGTCAGATGGGTGGCGTTTTGGGTACTTGCCTTAACATGTTGTTCGCCGCTGTCTCCATTATTTCTGAGAATTGTAGTAGTTGCCCTCCATATAACGCGCCTGCACATTGCAATCTGTGGGCAAAGCATACTGAGCGTGCGCAATTCAAGATTGCAATGCGCAGATGCGTTATATGGAGGGCAACGACTACAATTCCCAGAAATAATGGAGACAGCGGCGAATAACATGTTAAGGCAAGTACCCAAAACACTGCCCATCTGACCTGACTGCCATCATTTAAATATCCCGCCAATTTAGGGTGACAGATTCCCTTTAAACAATATATTATAGGAGCTTTCTTTATTGTCAAGAGAATCATGGAGCTGAAAAATAAATAAATATATTATCTCAGGGACAACCTGACATGTCAAGATAAGTGTAATAATATTATCATAATATGATATCTTGATGTTACAAAAAGATGCAACATTCAAGCACAAAAGGGCTGAAACCACACAATAATGAATAAACAGTCTTATGACCATCAGGTATCAGAATAAGTGTGTAAAGAATAGTTGAGTGGTAGAGACACAAATTGGGGCAACAGATGAGAAAAGCAGCGGCAGGTCAGAAGGCCATACCTGTTATATGTAAACGGTTAAGAGTGCAATCTGAATAGACAGATAAACAACATTAGGGTGGCATAAAGAAGATAAAGTCAAAAGGGTCACAATATAAAAGTCAAACAGTAAGAAAATACCTTGAAGCAAGGTAAACACGGTTTAAAAAAAGGAAGGCATGAAAGGGAAATGCAAGACAGCTGCACTGTGTATTACTGTGGTTGCGCAAAGCCAATGACTTAGGAGCTGCGCATGTGCTTAACAAAGAAACCAGTTTACCAGTGAGAAGGGCGGAAGGGAATAGAAGTGTCTCCAGCGCATGCGCGAGCATCACATATCGGCGCATGCGCGAGCGTCACATATCGGCGCAGACGCATAAGAACAAAAATGACCACAGCGGAGGGCAGAAATATGTGAGTACGACGCGGGTACATGCGATAGGGAAATGCACGATATAAGGACAAACAGGATCTAAAGAAACAAAGTGAGCATTCGCTAATAAAGAAGCAGTGGTGGTGTATGCCTGCCAGGCATAAATAATGTACTGGAGACATGTGAATGAGCTGTAAACAGAAAATTGACCACAAAATTAGCAGAAGGGTAGAATTAAGAAGGGGAAACAACTAGAGAGTAAGAAAAGGAGAGGGAAAAGAAGAGAGGGAGGAGGGGGGAAATAGAGAAAGGGAGAGAGATGTTGTGAATGTTTTGGAAATGAATTCTGAGCAGAAGCTCCCTCTGGTGGTTACAAACAGTACTGAACCATTCAATGAGGATTGGCAATCAGGAGTCACAGACTGGCTTGATATAAGGGAGGTTCCCTACCATCATGGTTGCCGGTGATCAATTGTTCTTGTCTCAACTGTGGTTCCTGGTTCACTTGGAAGCTTGCTGAGTCTTGCCTCTTCTTCTGCTTTCAGATAAGATATTTTCTGTTTTTGTTTTTGTGCTTACCATTTGCATATTTCTCTGCATTTCTGTGAGGTTAGCCAGGTTCCCCCCGGGGGGGCTTGGGCTCCTCTCAGTTTCGCTGGAGCCATTGTTATTTGTTCATTTGCCTTTTCCAGCTTTTTCAGTGGCTGCGGCTTAGTTTTGTTACACCAGAGAACTGCTTTAGGTGGTAGAGGTCGTGTGATCTCAGGTGTTTTTGCAATCAGTAGCGTTGGCATTTTTTAGGGTTTTTTTGGATTGCAGTGAGTATCCTTTCTATCCTTTTCTGTCTAGGCAGATTGGGCCCCAGCGTTTGCTCATACTATTTTCTGTCTGTGTCTGTATTTCCTCTTGTCTAACCGCCATTACATGTTTGGGGGCTTCCTATGTTCTTTGGGGATCTGCTCCGGGGCAGATAGCTTTCCTCTTTCTATCTTTAGGTGCAGTTAATCTCTCAGGCTGTGACGAGGCGTCTAGGACCAACGTAGGAACGCTCCACGGCTGCCTTTAGTTTTGGTGGTTAGTCAGGGTACTGCAATCCAATAGATTCCAACCTCTCTGGCGTATTGCCGTTTTTGCCTGATTCCTCAGCTACCAAAACATAACAGAGAGAGCAAAAAAACAAGGAAAACAAGCAAGATGGGAAATAAAAAAAATAGAGAATAAAGCAGAAAAGAATAAAGGGGGAAAAGGGGGAGAAAACAAAAAAAGGAGAAAAGAGAAAGAGAAGGGAAAGAGGATAGAAAAAAAAAGAAAGGGGGAAGGGGAAAAAAAGGGAAAGTAAAAGAAAAGAGGAAAGAAGGGAAGAAGAAAAAAGAAGAAAAAAAGAGAAGGGAAGAAGAAAAAAATGAAAAAAGAGGAAAAATTAAACAAGGGGAGAAGAAAAGAAAAAAAACCAAGAATAAGTAGGAAAGAAAAGTGTGTAATAGAGATACCTGATGTGATGTAATCAGACCTACGAGAATGAAAGAAATAAAACATAATTAGAAAGGGATAATAGGCAAAAATAAACATGTAATTTGAGACTAGATTAATAAATAAGGCAGATTAGTAGAGGACCTCATATTCCCTATTCAGCCCATAGGGTTCAAGGGTTTTTAAGGTATAAATACAATATGCCTTTTTTCTTTAAGTTTCTGTATCCTATTGGCTCCTCTCTTGACTGAAAGAATGAATTCAATGACTTGGTAACGTAACTGTGCAACCTTATGATTAAAGGCAACAAAATGAGCTGTAATGGGCAGCATAGTCCGCTTACACCAAATCGTTGACTTGTGTTGTAAAATTCAATCTCGAATATGATGGGTAGTCTCTACAGCATATCCGAGAATGCAGGGACACTTGATAAGGTAGACAACATATGTGTTAGAACTCTCTGTTAGGTTTTTTCTATCTTGCTGGTCACATGACCTTTGTTGCCTATTTAATCCTGCTCCACCCTTCTGGCTTTGCTGGACTTCATTGTAATTTCTACTCTTAAGCTAGCCGGGTGCTTTGTTACCTTTTTATATTAGTTTTGCCTGGTCCTTTGACCTCTATGTTCTATGTTGTTTGTTTTTCTTTTTACTGCTACAACTTCTGTTAGGAGGTGTCCATCTTTTCTACCAGTCCCTAGTTCTTGTAGGGATCCCTCCCTCGCATCTATAGGTCTTCGTACAGACTAGCTGAGGACTTTAGCGGGTCTGATCGCAGGATCAGGTTCCCCGTTACATCGTAGGGATCGAGCTTAGTTCTATCGTAGGGACAGATATCCCTTTCTTTCCTTAGTGTTTGTAGCAGAACATAACAGTAAGTCCAGCCAAGAAAAATATCTCTAACGAAAGATTTCCTGTTTCCCTAATGGTGTCGGTTCAGGAGTTGACTCAACGCCTGCAGGGACTCTCTTGGAGGTGTCCGAGCTTCAGCAACACGTGAGTAGCTGTTCTGGAGCACATTTCGCGGAGCCATAGGTACGTTTGCCTGATTTATTTTTAGGTGAACAACAAGATTTTTTTTCTTTTAAAAATGCTTGCTTGTTGTATTTTCGTTTGAGACCCAGATCCTCTGGTGATGAATCACAGCGCATAGGGTTCATAATGTCACTTTTGCACAAAGAACCTCAGGAGTGGGCCTTTTCTCTGCAACCTAGTGATCCATGCTTTAGATCAGTGGATAGTTTTTTTTCTGCTTTGGGGTTATTGTATGATGATCCTGATCGTGTCTCATCAGCTGAGACAGAATTGAGACGTTTGAGGCAGGGATCAGGTAATGTGGAAAAATATTGTACTCACTTCCGCCGGTGGTCTACTCAGGTGGGGTGGAACGATTCAGCTTTGAAAAGTTTGTTTCTTGCAGGGCTAAGTGAAAGGGTTAAAGATTTGCTGATTGCTTATCCCATACCTGGTAACTTGCAAGAGGCTATGCAATTAGCTATACGGGTGGATAGGAGACTGCGTGCAAGGGTTAATGAGAGTAAATCCTCTGTCATGTCAGCTCCAAGTCTTGAGAGGGTCTGCATTGACATTGGAGAGCCGATGGAGACTGGAGCGATGGCACCTCGCTCTCAGGAAAAAGACCGCAGGTTTTCTGAAGGTTTGTGCTTTTATTGCGGCAAATCTGACCATTTCATTAAGAACTGTGTGCTTCGTATGAACAAAGAGAAAAAAAAGGTCAGTTCCGCCCGTATAGCCTGTTTAAATACTAAGGGCGTCTTTCTTTCTGCCACTACTACTGCGGCTCAGGAAGAATTAATGGATTTTTGGGTATTTGTCGATTGTGGTTCTACTCTGAATGTGATTGATGGGGGATTCTTGGAAAAACTTAAATTAAAACCCAAACCTTTGTCATCCCCTATTGCCATGGTTTCTGTTGATGGCTCTCCCTTGAAGAATGTTACTCACAAGGTCTTTGAATTTCCCCTTACTATTAATGGTGTTCATCAAGAGAATTTGGATTTGGTAGTATTGAATAATTTACCTTCTCCGGTGATTTTGGGGTTACCCTGGTTAAAATTGCACAATCCTGTTCTGGATTGGTCTACCAATGAAATTAAGTCCTGGAGTTCTAAGTGTTATGACAAGTGTTGTAACGGGCGTATTGCTGCTGTGGATAAAGTGGAACTACCTGTACCTATTCAGGATTTTTGGAAAGTTTTTTCTGAGAAGTAATCGCAGATTTTACCTCCCCATAGAGACTATGATTGTACTATTGAATTTGTCCCTGGAGCGACTCTTCCTAAAAGTCGTTTATTTAATCTTACTATTCCTGAGAGAAGGGCTTTGGAGGAATACATACAGACAAGCTTGGCCGCCGGTCACATTAGGCCTTCCAAGTCTCCTGTGGCTGTTGGATTTTTTTTTGTTAAAAAAAAGGACGGCGGTTTACGTCCTTGTCTGGACTTTCGTGAGATTAATAAAATTACTGTACGCAATCCTTACCCACTGCCATTGATTCCTGATTTGTTTAACTAGTTAGCGGGGGCCAAGTGGTTCTCTAAAATTGATCTTCGGGGGGCATACAATTTGTTGCGCATGAAGGAGGGTGACGAATGGAAGACTGCTTTTAACACTCCTGTGGGTCATTTTGAGAATCTGGTTATGCCTTTTGGCCTTACCAATGCTCCTGCATTTTTTCAGAATCTTATTAATGACATCCTTAGACCTTTGATTGGCAAAAATGTGGTTGTGTATTTGGATGACATTTTGATTTATTCGCCGGATCTGGAGTCTCATTAGCGGAGCGTTCGTGAGGTATTACAGTTATTGAGTGACAATTCGCTTTTTGCTAAGCTGGAGAAATGTGAGTTCGCTGTACAGAGAATTAGTTTTTTGGGCTACATTATCTCCAGCAAAGGTTTTGAGATGGACCCGGTGAAAGTTCAAGCTGTGCAGGAATGGCCTAGGCCTATTGGTTTGAAATCGTTACAGAGGTTTTTGGGTTTCGCCAATTATTATAGAAAATTCATTAAAAAATTTTCTATTATTGTCAAACCACTGACCGATCTCACCAGGAAAGGTGCTAATGCGGTTCAGTGGACTACTGAGGCCATTGAAGCTTTTGTGTTTTTAAAGGAGAAGTTCAGCTCTGCCCCATCCTTATGCAGCCTGATGTGTTGTGAATGGACTTGAAATGAGTTCTGAGCAGAGGCTCCCTCTGGTGGTTACAAGCGGTACTGGACTGTCCAGTGAAGATTGTGAGGAGTGGGAATCAGGTGTTACTGACTGGTCTTATATAAGGGAGTCGCCTTCCCATCAGGGTTGCCGGTGATCAGTTGTTCTGGTCTCAATCCTTGAGTCCTGTTTCCTTTGTAGCCTGCTGTGTCGTGTCTGCATCTCCTGCTAACAGATAAGACATTTTCTTCTTTTTGTTTTTGTGCTTGATTTTTGCATTTTGTCCTGCACTTCTGTGGGGGCCTTCAGGGTCCCCTCCGGGGGCTTTTGCCCTCTCAGTTTAGTTCAGCCACTGATGTTTGTACTTTTGCTTTTTCCAGTTTTTTCAGTGGCTGCTGTTTTGATTTTGTTACACCAGAGAACTAATTTAGGTGGTAGAGGTCGTGTGATCTCAGGTGATTTTGAAATTAGTGGAGCTGGTGCTTTTCGGGGTTTTTTGGGATTGCGGTGGGTGCCCTTCCTGTCCTTTTCTATTTGGGTAGTTTGGGCCCCAACGTTTGCTCATACTATTTTCTGTCTGTGTCAGTATTTCATCTTGTCTAACCGCCATTACATGTTTGGGGGCTTTCTATGTTCTTTGGGGATCTGCTCCGGGGCAGATAGCTTTCCTCTTTCTATCTTTAGGTGTAGTTAGTTTCTCAGGCTGTGACGAAGCGTCTAGGACCAACGTAGGAACGCTCCACGGCTGCCTCTAGTTGTGGTGGTTAGTCAGGGTACTGCAATCTCATAGATTCCAACTTCTCTGGTGTATTGCTTTTTTACTTGCACTCCTCAGCTACCGAAACATAACAGTATCACCGGCCTAAAAATTGAAAATTGTATGGTACTCACAGAAGGGAAAAAATATTGTGAAAGAAAAAAGGTTGTCAGAGTTGTCAGAGATATTTTTCTGTTTGTTGCATTTTTTTCCCTCTGTATCTCTGGGTGCTGGGGAGGATTTTTTTTTTCTCTCAATGGAGTTTGCACAGTTGTCTGGCTGTGTGGATCAGCTTGCCACTGAGGTTCGGAGTATTGCTGCCTATCTTGCTAGGTTGCCTGTTGTGGAACTAGGATTCCCATGCCAGATTTGTTTTTAGGGGATCGAGCTAAGTTTCAGAATTTCAAAAATAATTGTAAATTGTTTTTTGCCTTAAAATCTAAGTCCTCAGGGAACGCAGCGCAGCAGGTTCAAATTGTCATCTCTCTCCTGCGCGGCGATACTCAGGATTGGGCTTTTTCCCTGACACCTGGGGATCCTGTTTTGAGTGATGTTGATGCATTTTTTCGGGCTTTGGGGTTATTGTACGATGAGCCTAATGTCACTGATCAAGCTGAAAAAGCCTTGTTGGCATTAAATCAGGGGCTTGGTGACGCTGAGTTATGCTGTCAGAGATTCCGTAGGTGGGCAGTCCTGACCAAGTGGAATGACGACGCTTTGGCGGCCCTTTTTCGGAGGGGTCTGTCAGATAATGTAAAGGATGTTATGGTGGGATTCTCTGTCCCCTCTGGTCTCAATGATTCTATGTCATTAGCGATTCAAATTGACGGACGTTTGCGTGAGCGGAGAAGTATGCGTGGAATGGTGTTGCCTTGTGAACCTGCTTCTGAACCCATGCAGTGTGGTGGAGTGGTGTCTGGGGCACAGCGTCATGAGTTTCGAAAGCGCAATGGGTTATGTTTCTACTGTGGTGGTGCCTCTCATGCTATTTCAGTCTGCCCTAAGCGGGGAAGACGTTTTGCACGCTCAGTTGTCTTGGGTAGTGTTCAGACTAAGTTTTTATTAACTGTCACTCTGATATGCTCTCTGTCCTCATTTTCTGCTCAGGCTTTCGTTGATTCTGGAGCAGCTATTAACCTGATGGATTATGATTTTGTTAAACGTTGTGGGTTTCCCTTGATACCCCTACAGAAGTCTATTCCCCTACTGGGGATCGATTTACCCCTTTGGCTGAGAATAAACCTCAGTTCTCTACTCAGGTGATAATGAGGGTTGAACCTGATCATCAGGAGTGCTGTAAATTTTTGGTTCTGTATAATCTGCATGATATTATCGTACTGGGCTTCCCTTGGTTGCAGTCTCATAATCCTGTTTTGGATTGGAAATCTGTGTCTGTAACCAGTTGGGGCTGCCAATGTGTTAATACCAACACTCCTGTTTTTTCTGCCTCCCCCAGGCTCAGGATGTTCCTGACTTTTTGATTGATTTTTCTGATGTGTTTAGCGAAAGTAAATCTGCATCCTTGCCTCCCCATAGGAGCTATGACTGCGCTATTGAATTAGCGCCTGGTAGTAAATTCCCTAAAGGTCGCCTTTTTAACTTGTCTGTACCTGAACATGACGCTATGCGGTCTTATATCAAGGAATCATTGGAGAAGGGTCATATCAGACCATCCTCTTCACCTTTAGGTGCGGGTTTTTTCTTTGTGGCCAAAAAGGATGGTTCATTAAGGCCGTGTATTGATTATCGTCTTTTGAACAATATTACTGTAAAATATCAATACCCGTTACCTTTGATTTCTGACCTGTTTTCCAGGGTGAAAAACGCTACTTGGTTTACCAAGCTTGACCTCAGGGGGGCATATAACCTTATTCGCATTAAGCACGGGATGAATGGAGGACGGCATTCAATACCCCTGAGGGGCATTTTGAGTACCTTGTGATGCCCTTTGGGCTCACTAATGCTCCTTCTGTCTTCCAGTCCTTCATGAATGACATTTTCAGGGATTTTGTGGATACATTTCTGATTGTTTATTTGGATGATATCTTGATTTTTTCTAATGACTGGGACTCTCATGTGAAACATGTTCGAACTGTATTCCAGATTTTGAGAGAGAATGCTCTGTATGTGAAGGGATCAAAGTGTCTTTTTGGCGTACAGAGGATCTCATTTCTGGGATTCATTTTGTCCCCATCTGTTATTGAAATGGACCCGGTCAAGGTTCAGGCCATCTGTGATTGGGTCCAACCTACTTCATTAAAGGCTCTTCAAAGATTTTTGGGTTTTGCCAATTTTTATCGTAAATTTATTGGTAATTTCTCGGTTATTGTTAAACCATTGACTGATTTGACCAGAAAGGGTTCTGATGTGGTGAATTGGCCTCCTGAGGCAGTCTCTGCATTTCAGGAACTTAAGCAGAGATTCACTTCTGCTCCTGTTCTACGGCAGCCTGATGTTTCTCTGCCATTTCAGGTGGAGGTTGATGCCTCTGAAATTGGGGCAGGTGCCGTTTTGTCCCAAAAAGATCCAGAGACCTCTAAAAGTAACCCTTGTGCCTTTTTCTCTCGAAAATTTTCTCCTACTGAACGTAATTATGACGTGGGTAATCGGGAGTTACTGGCCATGAAGTGGGCTTTTGAAGAGTGGAGACATTGGCTGGAGGGAGCCAAACATCAGGTGGTGGTCCTTACGGACCATAAGAATCTGGTTTATCTGGAATCTGCCAAGCGACTCAATCCTAGACAGGCCAGGTGGGCCTTGTTTTTCACACGTTTTAATTTTGTGGTTTCCTTTCTTCCTGGCACTAAGAATGTTAAGGCGGATGCCCTCTCGAGGAGTTTCCTTGCGGACTCTCCTGAGTTATCTGATCCTTCTGTTATTTTGAAAGAGGGTGTAGTTCTTTCCGCCATCTCACCCAATTTGAGACTTGCTCTGGAGGGGTGTCAGGAGGATAGGCCCGAGCGCTGCCCTGTTGGAAAATTGTTTGTCCCGGACCAGTGGAAAAAGAGTGTGATGTCTGAGATTCATTGTTCCGCGTTGGCTGGGCATCCCGGAATTTTTGGTACCAGAGACTTGGTTAGTCGGTCCTTTTGGTGGCCTACCTTGTCTCGTGATGTAAGGTTCTTTGTCTCTGTTGACATGTTCCTTGAAACTCAGTTTTCCGTCAGCCATTTTGCTTTCTGTCTTTCTGCAGCTCTTGCCCTCAGTTAATATGGAGTTTCCAGTTTTCATGTTCCCGCCCTGATTCTTCCCTCTTGCTTCTTAAGCAGCCTCAGCTGAACAATCAGTGCTCCTGAATCAAGCCTCAGTCAGTCTGTGTCCTGACTTCTGGAAACCTTGGACTTGTACTCCAGCTATTCCCTACTGAGGAACCTTGGAACACTTATTGACTCTGGAAACCTGCTGTTTGGTGAATCCATGTTTGCAGAGGAATTACGGTACAGAGAAGAGATCCTGAACCTGCTTTGGAGATTTATTGTAGTGCTTGAAGTTACTCTGGCCTGCTGTGTCTCCTGTCTCTATTCCTGCAAACTGTGTGAACTTTTCAGCATGCTTGTATGAAGTAATACAAGTAGTGTTGAGCGATATTGCTCGATATCTAAAAATATCGTATCGAAATTGTATCGCCGATAGCACTAAATATCGTCGATATCCGATTTCGATAGCGGAAGTCCCATGTAAGTCTATGGGAACAAAATATCGAAATTAAAAAAAAACTTTATTTCCTTGTAAACACTAAATATACACACATAGAATACATATATATATATATATACATGTCATTGTGACATATATATATACATATATTTATAGTTTATACACTTCTACATAGTAAAATCGACTCTAATTCAATTACCGGGTAAAGACGTGACATACCCCATAGAAGTCGACGGGCTCGGTGCCGAGTACCCCGAAAACCTCTGGCTCTGTGCGACTCAACTTGGGCGTCACGAACAGGATTCTGTAGCTCGCTATAAGCGAGTCCTGTGTGCCTGAATTGCACTGGTTTTGTGCTTGAGAATTGCTAAAATCATCAGAGAATGTATTTGCCATTTTTCCGCCATATCTGCGTCACGACGAGGCACTGGTGAAGAAGAAGGGCGTGCTCTTCGTGGGTGTCACTCACTCAGTGGCGTGAAAACGATGGCCGACCACTCTAAATGGTACTGCAATGTAAGATCGTGCCCCACAGCTCTTCAGTTCCGCCTCCTCATTCTCCTCAGTGTGCGGAAACTAACACGAAGGTCCCGCCTCACTACAAAAGAGGGGCCCTCTCCAGATGCTAATGACACATGTGACTTGGCAGAGATGGCTAATGGACACGACGAGCAGAAGTGGGAAGGGATGGAGCAGTCAGAGCTCTCCCCCCACGGAAGCGACCCGATCGCCACAGAATCACCGTTGGGCACCCGGCCTGTAAACCCTCCTACGCTGCAAGAAGCGGAGGATACCCTAAGAGGCCTGGCCCGGCACCGGGAGGAGGTCGCCAGGATGGAAGCCAGCTGGCGTGCCCTAAAAATAAACTTGGAGCGGCGCCAATCCCTCTTACCTGAAGTGTCTGTACCGGAAGGTGAGGCACCCGTTCTAGTAGAGGAGTCCTTGCAATGTGATCCGGTTGACGTTGTCGCAGTGGAGGCACCCGTTCCTGCAAAAAACGCAGCACCGTCAGCAGCACCCCAGATCCCGCTGTCTGCCCCCGTCGCTGAGACAGAAGAAGCGACACCCGTCCTCATGGAGGAGGCCGCGCAGGCACCAGAGCACTACCGGCCTGTACCGGAGCCCCGACTGTCATCTGATTTAGAGCCGACTGCTTCCTCCGCAGGGGAGCGCCGCCAGGACTGGTGGGCGACAGGAGAGCTGCCGCAAACCGGACACTGTAAGCTGCAGTTTCATGGTGGAGACATGGAGCAGCTGGTGGAGGAGAATTACAACCGGCGTCAGGAGGAAGAGTGGAGACGTTGGGAGCGGGAAGCAGAGCGACAAAGGGAGCAGCGAGAAAACCTAAAACTTCGCCAACGTCAGGTGGAGAAGGACCGGGCAGATAAGGACCGGATGAGAAAAGATAAAGGAACCCTGAGGGAGCCGCGGCGTAAGGGTGCAGTATGGAACTTTAAATTGAAAGGTGGTTGGGGCTTCATCCAGGAGCCTGGACTTTATTTAGAAGTCTTTGTGACCCGGCGGGACGTGGAGGCTCACCTCCCAGAAGGACACCCGGGGAGGGACCTGTTGCCAGGAGACTTGGTGACTTACACCCAACACTGGGGTTACAATGGGTGGTACGCCCTAAAAGTTACCAGGTGCGACCCTACTCCCCAGTGTGTGAGGAACCTGTGAGACCCTCGAAGCCTTCAGCCTCCCACATCCAGGCCTCTGCAAAAGTGCCCACCCCACGCCGTAAATCTCCCCA
Organism: Oophaga sylvatica; assembly: GCA_033576555.1. Classification (NCBI taxonomy): domain Eukaryota; kingdom Metazoa; phylum Chordata; class Amphibia; order Anura; family Dendrobatidae; genus Oophaga; species Oophaga sylvatica. The sequence goes on from JARQOD010000001.1 coordinate 144,867,731, forward strand.
GCCTCCCTCAGTGGTCTCCTCAGCAGACCCACCCATGGACATGATCCAGTTACGTGGCCCGTACCCGGTGCCTGTTAGGCCCCCTGGGGTTCGTTCAGTCCGTGACATAGGGCTCCAGACCCGGAGGGAGATGAAAGAGGTGGCCACACAGACCCAGATAGCGGGTACGACGTCACTGTACAGGCCACACGACGTCATCAGGTCCTGGTGGTCCTTGGTGCCTCGGATGTTTGGCAATCTCAAGAAGAGTACCAGGTGGTACCTGGAAGAGGCCAGCCAAAGAAGTCTAAATAACCCGGACAGGGTCCCTGTATGTAAATAGTTAAATTGTTTATGTACCCGGACGGGTGAATGTTCCTAAAAAAGTTTTTTAATTTAATAAAAAAAAACAAAACACAGTTTTCATTTCTTTTATTACTGTCTCATCCTGCGACGCCATCGATCTCCTGTAAAAAAATGAAAAAAAAAAAAAAAAGTATACCACCTGACCGACGCAGTCCATAGTAACGAGTGTCCCACGACGATCCAGCTCTGCTACATCAGAATGACAGGCAGAGCCTGTCATCCCGGCGCAGCACAGCTGATTACCTGCTTCCTCGGCGGTGACGTCATCGGACTGACTGCTTTACGACCGGGATTACCCAGCAGTCACTGCAGTTATCGCGAAAAACTGCATGTGACCGCCAGGGAGAAGATAATGGCGGCCATCAAGCAGTCCAGGACGTGACCGCCGGAGATCTTCTGCCAGGTAAGTGCCGCTGACTCCTGACAGACCCGACCGACGGACACTCACAGTGACAGTGACAAATCCGATTCCGGTATTCGATAAGACGAAAATATCGAAACGAATTATCGAAAGGCCGATAGAGCTAATATCGGCCGATAGCCGATATTTGCATTATCGTATCGCTCAACACTAAATACAAGTCATTTCATTTCAACCTATGTCTCCTGTGTTTTCCTCGCACCCAAGCACAAGACGCTATAGGAACTGTACACTATACATGACAAGATTCAGGAGCCAATGTTTAGTGTCTGCTGGGTCTGGGAAAGCCGTGTCTGCTGTGACTGTGGATATCAGATGTCCGTTTAATACCTTATGTGATGACAGTGGTTGTGACTTCTCACAACCATTCCAGGTGAGCGCATTCCCTTAAAATTTTACTCTGGAGTGTTACCACAGGTAAACACTATTGTTTTTTTTTTTTTTTCCTTTCCTCTTCTCCTTCCAGCACTTCTGCCTTACAAAAAACCTGGAAGATGGAGGCCCGCATAAAGGAACTTTGCGGAGTGACTGATACAATCCTTTCAGATGTACAGACTTTAAAAACCCGTTTTGCAAGCCTACAGGACCTGACTAATCATAATTTGCAAGTGTTTGGACAGACTACCCAGGAATTGCGAGCCAGGATTGAGGCTCTAGAGGAACGAGCCCAGGCTCCTGCCATAACCCCGAGTTCTGGGATCCCCAAATTACCTCCTTTTCGTTTTGGCGGTGAACGTGAGAAATTCAGGGGATTTATTAATCAATGCAATTTATTTTTCTCTGCACATGCTTCACAATTTCCCACTGAACGATCCAAAGTGCTTACTATAATCATGTTGCTTACCAATAAGGCTTTGATGTGGGCAAACCCTCTGATTGAGACTGAGGATGATTGTTTGAATCACCTTGATGCTTTTATTTCAGCCATGGGGCAGGTGTTTGATGACCCCAATCGAGGTGCAACAGCTGAAGCAGCCATGTTAACTTTGCGCCAAGTTAAGCGTTCAGTAGCCGAATATGCCCTGGATTTCAGGAGATGGGCTCTTGATACCACTTGGGACACTTCCGCTAAAAAATCTATTTTTCGGAAAGGGTTGTCTCCACTGATTAAGGATGAACTTGCTTGTGCCGACCCTCCCACTGCGTTAGGTGACTTTATTAACTATTGTATCCATATTGATGCTCGTCTGACTGAACGCAGACAAGAGAGATGGTTCGAAAATAATCGCACTAACCTTTTACTACCTCCCTCCTCAGCTAAGGAACCTTTGAGTAGGATCACAAGGGAACCAGAACCTGAACCCATGCAGGTGGACTCTTTACAAAGACGGGTTAGTGATGCACGCAAAGAACTGTTATGTTACGGTAGCTGAGGAGTGCAGGTAAAAAAGGAAATACACCAGAGCAGTTGGAATCTATGAGATTGCAGTACCCTGACTAACCACCGCAACTAGAGGCAGCCGTGGAGCGTTCCTACGTTGGTCCTAGACGCCTCGTCACAGCCTGAGAAACTAACTACACCTAAAGATAGAAATAGGAAAGCTATCTGCCCCGGAGCAGAACCCCAAAGATAATAGAAAGCCCCCAAACATGTAATGGCGGTTAGACAAGAGGAAATACAGACACAGAAAGAAAATAGTATGAGCAAACGCTGGCGCCCAAACTATCTAAATAGAAAAGGATAGGAAGGGTACTTACTGCAATCTCAGAAAACCCTGAAAAAACACCAACTCTACTAATTTCAAAATCACCTGAGATCACACGACCTCTACCACCTAAATTAGTTCTCTGATGTAACAAAAACAAAACAGCAGCCACTGAAAAAACTGGAAAAAGCAAAAGTACAAAACACAGTGGCTGGACTAAACTGAGAGGGCAGAAGCCCCCGGAGGGAACCCTGAAGGCCCCCACAGAAGTGCAGGACAAAATGCAAAAATATAGCAAAAACACAAAATAAGAAATTGTCTTATCTGATAGCAGGAGATGCAGACACGACACAGCAGGCTACAAGGGAAACTGGAAAGAAGGATTCAGACCAGAACAATTGATCACCGGCAACCCTGATGGGAAAATGACTCCCTTATAAAAGACCAATCAGTAACACCTGATTCCCAGTCCTCACAATCCTCACTAGTACCGCTTGTAACCACCAGAGGGAGCCTCTGCTCAGAACTCATCTCAAACCCATTCACAACAAAGAACATCGTATAAAGGAAAATCTATGTTTCTACTGTGGTAAGTCAGGGCACTTCATTTATAAACTGCCCCAGCCGTTCTCGTAAGACTACTGCAGCAGTCATTCACTGTGAGTGTTGCGAGAGGAGCTCTGTCATGTCCGAGCCTCAGGCTCCAGAGAGATCTGCTGCAAGAGATCTTGATTTCTCGGACTTAAACTCTGTTAGTTCTGGGGACGATGACGGTATAAACGCTGCAATTTTTCAAGTTTCCTCAGCGGTGTCCCAGCTGAGTTGTAAAAGAAACAATTCTCATTGCTTCCTTTCCATCAAACTCTGGGTTGACTCAGTCTGGGTGTCTAGCTCTGCTATGATCAACTCAGGAGCAAGTGGAAATTTTATGGATATCTCCTTTGCTCTGAAACAGGGGATACGTTCAGTGAAGAAGGCTACTCCAGTACAGATGGAGACTGTGGATGGCTCTCTACTGACTTCTGGACCAGTGGATCAAGAAACAGAGCCTTTGAGGGTCCTTATGGGTAAAGATCATCAGGAGAAAATGTCTTTTATGCTTATCTCTTCTCCCCACTTTCCCATTATTCTAGGGCTACCATGGCTGCAGGCGCAGAATCCTACGATTAACTGGGCGACCAAGGAATTACACTTTCCGGAGAAACAGATGAGTCAAGGAGTTTCAGCTTGCTCTGTTCCTAAAGGAACCATGTCAGTCCCTGAACTACCAGCTGTATACCAGGACTATGTGGATTTATGTGACAAGAAGAACGCTGATCAGCTTCCTCCTCACCGTCCATATGATTGTCCAATTGAATTATTGCCTGGAGCCGAGATACCTTTTGGTAAGATCTACCCCCTAGCGGGGCCCGAGCTAAAAGCTTTGAAGGATTATATAGACGAAAATTTAGCCAAGGGCTTCATACGCCCCTCTTCATCTCCCGCAGGTGCACCCATCTTCTTTGTGAAGAAGAAAGATGGATCTCTGAGACCCTGCATAGACTATAGGGAACTCAATAAGGTTACTATTAGAAACCGTTATCCATTGCCTTTAATCCCTGAGTTGTTGGAGAGAGTGCGGCATGCCAAAATTTTCTCTAAACTGGATCTCCGTGGGGCCTATAACTTGGTCCGTATTAGACCTGGGGATGAATGGAAGACTGCTTTCAGGTCACGCTATGGACACTTTGAATATCTAGTTATGCCTTTTGGTCTGAGTACCGCCCCAGCCACTTTCCAACACTTCATGAATGATATCTTCAGGGATCTCCTAGATACATTTGTGGTGATTTATCTGGATGATATTCTAATTTTTTCTAACTCCACAGAGGAACATCATGGACATGTGAGAATGGTCTTAGAACGCCTAAGACAAAACCATCTCTACATCAAACTTGAAAAGTGTGAATTCCATAGGACCGAAATTCAATTTCTGGGGTATGTACTATCTACGCAAGGGATTAGTATGGATGGAAGCAAGACCCAAGCCATCAAGGATTGGCCAATTCCTAGAAATGTGAAGGAGGTGCAGCGCTTCATCGGGTTTGCCAACTTCTATAGACGTTTCATTAAGAATTTTTCTGAGGTAGTGTCACCTATCACCCAACTTACCAGGAAACAGTCTAGGTTCTCCTGGACCCCGCAAGCTCAGGAAGCATTTTCCTGTTTAAAGGATAAATTTACCACCGCACCTATCTTAGTACATCCCAACCCCGAGCTTGCCTTCATAATAGAGGTGGATGCTTCAGACTGTGCCGTTGGAGCTATACTCTCTCAGAGAACAGGTGAGAAGAATGTCTTGCATCCCTGTGCCTTCTTTTCCCAGCAGTTGTCTTCGGCTGAGAGGAACTACGATGTGGGCAATAGAGAATTGTTGGCCATTATTGCCGCCTTCAAGGAATGGAGACACCTTCTTCAGGGAGCTGCACAGCAAATAGTCGTCCTGACAGACCATCGTAACCTTGAATTTATCAGGTCGGCTAAAGGTACTGCCACACTAAACAATCCCGCTAGCGATCACGATAACGACGCATACTAATGCGATCGCTAGCGGGATTGTTTCTATATCGCCAAGTGCGGCCACATTTAGCGATATAGTTAACGACGCTATCGCCGTTAGCGATCTTCTTAACGACTTTAGCGGTACAAAAGTACCGCTAAATCGCTAAGAAAAGGTGCCACACTAGCGATATATACTTACCCAGCGGGAGCGCCGACGAGAAAATAGGTTCCGGAACGATTCCAGCGACGAGCGAGATCACAGCAGGAAGCTCGTCGCTGGCAGCTGCCGCACTGAACATCGCTAACGGGATCGCTAAATAGTGACGTTTTTTAGCGATCCGTTAGCGATATTGTTCAGTGTGGCATACCCTTAAGTGCCTGACTCCTCGCCAGGCTCGATGGAATCTTTTCCTAAACCAATTTAATTTTGTCATTTCTTATAGACCAGGATCGCGCAATGGAAAGGCTGATGCACTCCCTAGGATTCATTCAGCAGAGACACATCCACTTACTCCTTCTAAGACTATTCTTCCTGACTCTAGATTCCTGGGAGTGATTCATAATCAAGACCTACTTAAGGACATCAAGGAAGCATACCATGCGGATTCTTTGTTGGCTCAACCCTCAAGGGACGTAAGTCTTGTCTTTAAGAATGGTGTGTGGATTCAGGGACAACGTCTGTATATACCTGAAACAGTCAGATTGAGAGTATTGCAACTGATCCACAATTCCAAGATAGCCGGGCATAGGGGAATTCTAAAGACACAAGAATTTCTTTCTCGTTTCTTTTGGTGGCCCACTTACAGGAAAGATGTCTTAAACTATGTCACTTCATGTGAAGTCTGTGCAAGATGCAAAACACCTCGCTCCTCACCAACTGGTCTGTTGCAACCTCTTCCCACCCCGTCCCGCCCGTGGGGATCCATTTCTATGGACTTCATTGTGGAGTTACCAACCTCTCAAGGGAAGAACACCATTCTAGTGGTGGTTGACCGTCTAACAAAGGCAGCTCATTTTATCCCTTGTGTCGGCTTACCCACTGCAAAACAGACATCAGACTTGATGATTAAGAATGTGTTTCGCTTACATGGAGTACCGGATGAGGTCATTTCGGATCGAGGGGTGCAATTCACTTCAAGGTTTTGGCAAAATTTCTGTGCAGCATTGGACATTAAAGTAAACCTTTCTTCTGCTTTTCATCCCCAGACTAATGGACAGACAGAACGAACCAATCAGACCCTGGAGCAGTATCTCCGCTGTTTTATCTGCCACCTACAGGATGATTGGGTGGATCTACTTCCACTGGCTGAGTTCTCTTATAACAACTCTCAGAGCGCCTCCACTAAGCAGTCTCCTTTTTACTCCAATCTAGGTTATCATCCTAACATTCTTCCTCGATTTCCCATAGATACGCCCTTGCCGGCAGTGGCTGAAAGAATCACTTCTTTACAAAAGAATATGGATCTTCTAAAGGAAAATCTAGAATTGGCTCAGGAAAGGTACAAGAAAGCAGCAGATAAATTTCATAAACCTGCACCAGCTTTCAAGGTAGGAGATTTGGTCTGGCTGTCAACCAGAAATCTTAAATTAAAGATTCCATCGTCTAAATTGGGACATAAGTACATTGGACCTTATAAGATCAGTAAGATTATAAGTGCTGTTGCTTGTCGTCTTCAACTGCCCAGAACTATGAGAATCCACCCTGTCTTTCATGTATCCCTACTAAAGGCTGCAATACCCAATACGTTTCCTGGACGTTCTTCTCCTTGCCCTGACCCAGTGCTGGTCGATGGTCAGGAAGAATTTATGGTGGAAAGGATTCTAGATTCCAGGTTGTACAGAAATCAGTTGCAATATTTGATTAAATGGCAGGGCTACCCAGTGGAGGACAACTCATGGGAACCAGTCAATAATGTAAATGCTCCTCGCCTGCTCCGCCAGTTTCATCAGAGGTACCCTGACAAGCCTGGTCTGAGGTCATCCGGAGGTTGTCCCTAAGGGGGAGTAATGTAAGGTTCTTTGTCTCTGTTGACATGTTCCTTGAAACTCAGTTTTCCGTTGGCCATTTTGCTTTCTGTCTTTCTGCAGCTCTTGCCCTCAGTTAATATGGAGTTTCCAGTTTTCATGTTCCCGCCCTGATTCTTCCCTCTTGCTTCTTAAGCAGCCTCAGCTGAACAATCAGTGCTCCTGAATCAAGCCTCAGTCAGTCTGTGACCTGACTTCTGGAAACCTTGGACTTGTACTCCAGCTATTCCCTACTGAGGAACCTTGGAACACTTTTTGACTCTGGAAACCTGCTGTTTGGTGAATCCATGTTTGCAGAGGAATTACGGTACAGAGAAGAGATCCTGAACCTGCTTTGGAGATTTATTGTAGTGCTTGAAGTTACTCTGGCCTGCTGTGTCTCCTGTCTCTATTCCTGCAAACTGTGTGAACTTTTCAGCATGCTTGTATGAAGTAATACAAGTCATTTCATTTCAACCTATGTCTCCTGTGTTTTCCTCGCACCCAAGCACAAGACGCTATAGGAACTGTACACTATACATGACACGTGATGTCAGGGAATTTGTGCAGTCCTGCGGGACTTGCTCTCACTCCAAGCATTGCTCTCGCTCTAGTGGTTTGTTGATGCCATTGCCTGTGCCCAAGAGACCATGGACCCATATCTCTATGGATTTCATTTCCGACCTCCCTGTTTCTCAGAGAATGACCGTCATCTGGGTGATTTGTGATAGGTTTTCCAAGATGATACATCTTGTGCCATTACCTAAGTTGCCTTCCTCCTCTGAATTGGTGCCTTTGTTCCTTCAGCACGTGGTTCATTTACACGGCATTCCTGAGAACATTGTGTCTGACAGAGGAGTCCAGTTTGTTTCCAGATTTTGGAGGACCTTTTGTTCTAAACTTGGTGTTCAATTGTCTTTCTCCTTGGCGTTTCATCCTCAGACCAATGGTCAAACTGAGAGAACAAACCAGACATTGGAGACTTATCTAAGATGCTTTGTGTCTGCTGATCAGGATGACTGGGTCTCTTTTTTGCCTTTGGCTGAGTTTGCTCTTAATAATAGGGCTAGCTCTGCCACTTTGATGTCTCCATTTTTCTGTAATTCTGGGTTTCACCCTCGATTTTCTTCAGGACAGACGGAGGCTTCTGTCTGTCCAGGTGTTGACTCTGTTGTGGAGCGTATGCAACAGATTTGGGACCAGGTAGTGGAGAGGTTGTCCCTCTTTCAGGAGAGGGCCCAGCGGTTTGCTAACCGGCATAGTACTGATGGTCCTCGGTTTAAAGTGGGGGACTTGGTCTGGTTGTCCTCAAGAAATATTCCTATGAGAGTGGCATCTCCTAAATTTAAGCCTAGGTTCATTGGACCTTATAAGATCATGGAGATTCTTAATCCTGTTTCTTTTCGTTTGCTTCTTCCAGGGACATTTAAGATCCATAACGTGTTCCACAAGTCCTTGTTGAAGAGGTTTGTTGAGCCAGTGGTTCCTACTGCTTTGCCTCCTGACCCTGTTCTGGTTGAGGGCAATATGGAGTTTGTGGTTGAGAAAATATTGAATTCTCGTTTTTCCAGACGGAAACTCCAGTATTTGGTTAAGTGGAGAGGTTATGGTCAGGAAGACAATTCTTGGGTGTTTGCTTCGGACATCCATGCTAGGAGACTCATCCGTGCGTATCATAGAACTCATCCTGACCGACCTGGTTGCTCAAGTGAGGGTTCGGTGACCCCTCCTCAAGGGGGGGTACTGTTGTGAATGGACTTGAAATGAGTTCTGAGCAGAGGCTCCCTCTGGTGGTTACAAGCGGTACTGGACTGTCCAGTGAAGATTGTGAGGAGTGGGAATCAGGTGTTACTGACTGGTCTTATATAAGGGAGTCGCCTTCCCATCAGGGTTGCCGGTGATCAATTGTTCTGGTCTCAATCCTTGAGTCCTGTTTCCTTTGTAGCCTGCTGTGTCGTGTCTGCATCTCCTGCTAACAGATAAGACATTTTCTTCTTTTTGTTTTTGTGCTTGATTTTTGCATTTTGTCCTGCACTTCTGTGGGGGCCTTCAGGGTCCCCTCCGGGGGCTTTTGCCCTCTCAGTTTAGTTCAGCCACTGATGTTTGTACTTTTGCTTTTTCCAGTTTTTTCAGTGGCTGCTGTTTTGATTTTGTTACACCAGAGAACTACACTGTGTTCCAAATTATTATGCAAAAATTGTTTAGGAGTGATAAGGTAAGAATTTTTTTGTCTGTCAGGTAAACTCATTGATGGTGATGTGTGTCAGGGCTCTTTATATCACTGTAAGCAATTGCAGACACCTGTGCTAATTATTTTGGCAGGTGTGTCCAATGAAAGGCAAGACTACTTAAGAAGGCTGTCCTACATTATTAAGCAGCCTACATTTTCTGCCAAAATGGGAAAGAAAAAGGATGTGTCGGCTGCTGAGAAGCAACAAATTGTGGAGTGTTTAGGTCAAGGCATGACTACAATCAACATTGCCAAGACACTTCATCGAGATCATCGCACAATCAAGAAGTATGTAGCTGATTCACAGTACACACGTGTGCGTGCTGATAAGGGAAAATTGAGGACTCTTTCCTACAGGCAATTACATCAGGTTAAAAGAGCAGCGGCAAAAAAGCCTTGTCATAGCAGCAGACAAGTTTTTGAAGCTGCTGGTGCCTCCAACGTCCCCCGAACAACAAGATGCAGGGTCCTTCAGAGGTTTGCAGCTGTGCGTAAACCATCCTGTCGACCTCCTCTATCCACTGCACACAAGCAGAAACGGCTCCAGTGGGCCAAACAATACATGAAGACTGACTTCAAAACTGTTTTGCTCACCGATGAGTGCCGTGCAACGCTCGATGGTCCAGATGGATGGAGTGGAGGATGGCTGGTTGATGGACACCCCATGCAAAACACGGCTACGGCGCCAACAAGGAGGAGGTGGAGTAATGTTTTGGGCTGGAATCATGGGGAGAGAGATTGTCGTCCCCTTTAGGATCCCTGAAGGGGTAAAGATGAACTCCATAGTGTATGTTGAGTTTCTCAAACAGCACTTCCTGCCATGGTCAAGAAGAAGAACCGTGCATTCTGCAGCAAGATCATTTCATGCATGATAATGCACCGTCTCATGCTGCACATAACACATCTGCATCTCTGGCTGCTATGGGCATAAAAGGGGACAAACTTATGGTGTGGCCCCCATGCTCCCCTGACCTCAACCCCATTGAGAACCTCTAGAGCATCATCAAAAGGAGTGTCTATGATGGCAGTTCACATCTAAGCAACAGCTCTGGGAGGGTATTCTGTCCTCATGCAAAACAATTGAAGCAGAAACCATCCAAAACCTGACAAATTCAATGGCCGAGAGAGTTCAGAAGCTCCTTTCCAACAAGGGGTCCTATCTGCAAATGTAACATCACCTAGAATAAAGTTTTGAGTTTGTAATAACCTGCTAATGCTTATAATTTCAGAAATGACCATTTTTTTGTTCTTTATTAAAATGAAAAGGTAGAAAACTCTGCTGTGCATAATAATTTGGAACATGCATTTTGAGTGCAGTTTGAGTGTTTTATTTTTTAAAAAATATACTGTTATCATAGGCAGTTTATACAAAAACCTTTCAATTGTACTCTAATATGTATTTGACTGGAAAATTACAATGACTGCAATTCATATAGGTAATTTGGGAAAATCTGAGAAAATATTATTTGCATAATAATTTGGAACACAGTGTAATTTAGGTGGTAGAGGTCGTGTGATCTCAGGTGATTTTGAAATTAGTGGAGCTGGTGCTTTTCGGGGTTTTTTGGGATTGCGGTGGGTGCCCTTCCTGTCCTTTTCTATTTGGGTAGTTTGGGCCCCAACGTTTGCTCATACTATTTTCTGTCTGTGTCAGTATTTCATCTTGTCTAACCGCCATTACATGTTTGGGGGCTTTCTATGTTCTTTGGGGATCTGCTCCGGGGCAGATAGCTTTCCTCTTTCTATCTTTAGGTGTAGTTAGTTTCTCAGGCTGTGACGAGGCGTCTAGGACCAACGTAGGAACGCTCCACGGCTGCCTCTAGTTGTGGTGGTTAGTCAGGGTACTGCAATCTCATAGATTCCAACTTCTCTGGTGTATTGCCTTTTTTACTTGCACTCCTCAGCTACCGAAACATAACACTGATGTGACTAAACCATTTTTGGTTGAGGTTGATGCTTCTTCTGTGGGGGTCGGCGCGGTGTTGTCTCAGGAAAACACGGATGGAGTACATCCTTGTGCATTTTTTTCAAAAAAATTTTCTGAGACTGAACTGAATTATGATATTGGTAATCGGGAATTGTTGGCCATTAAACTCGCATTTGAACACTGGCGGAAGGTGCTGAATTTCCCGTTCAGGTTTTCACTGATCATAAAAATCTGATCTATCTTGATGCTGCCAAACGCTTGAATGCCCGTCAGGCTAGGTGGGCACTGTTTTTCTCGCGATTTAATTTTTCCGTTACTTACATCCCAGGTACTAAGAATGTGAAAGCCGATGCTTTGTCTTGCAGCTTTTCTCCCATGGTTGGTGCTGAGGAGGAGGAGAACATTTTACAAGAAGGGTTGTGATTGCTGCTTTGGACTCTGTGTTGGAAGATGAGATTCTTAACCCCTCTCTGCCATCAGACGTACTATTCCGTCCATGTGACCCTGGACCTAATTCCCATGGACGGAATAGTACGTCAAATGCGATCAACAGCGCTCCCGGGGGGAGCGTAGATGATCGCGGCCAGGTGTCAGCTGTATATCACAGCTGACACCCAGCACTATGTGTCAGGAGCGGTCACGGACCGCTCCCGGCACATTAACCCCTGGCACACCGCGATCAAACATGATCGCGGTGTCCCCGGGGCACAGGGGAGGATCGCGCAGGGTGGGGGCTCCCGGCGCGCTCCCCTGAGACCCTCAGAGCAGCGCGATGTGTCGCGCTGTTCCGAGGGTCCGTCCTCCCTCCAGGTCCCCGGATCCAAGATGGTGCCGGGGTCCTGCAGGGAGGCGGCTTCCTCAGTGCCTGCTGAGAGCAGGCGCTGAGGAAGCCTGCAGCGATACCAGAGCGATCGCTGGTGTGACAGAGTGCTGTGCACACTGTCACACCAGCGATCTGCTAAAATACAGTGATGTCCCACCCTGGGACAAAGTAAAAAAGTAAAAAAAATAAAAATAAAAAGTGGTAAAAAAAATCATAAAAAAAAAAAAAATATTCCCCAATAAATTAATTTCTTCCTGTAAATAAAATAAACAAAACAATAAAAGTACACATATTTGGTATCGCCGCGTCCGTAACGACCCCCCCTATAAAACTGTCCCACTAGTTAACCCCTTTAGTGAACCCCTTAAAAAAAAAAAAAAAAACTAAGCAAAAAATCAATGCTTTATCATCATACCGCCGAACAAAAAGTGGAATAACACGCGATCAAAAAGACCGATATAAATAAATATGGTACCGCTGAAAACGTCATCTTGTCCCGCAAAAAACGAGCCATCATACAGCATCATCAGCGAAAAAATAAAAAAGTTATAGCTCGCAGAATAAAGCGATGCAAAAATAATGATTTTTTATATAAAATAGTTTTTATTCTATAAAAGCGCCAAAACATAAAAAAATGATATAAATAAGGTATCGCCATAATCGTACTGACCCGAAGAATAAAACTGCATTATCAATTTTACCACACGCGGAACGGTATAAACGCCCCCCCCAAAAGAAATTCATGAATTGCTGATTTTTGTTCATTTTAACCTCCCAAAAATCGAAATAAAAAGCGATCAAAAAATGTCACGTGCTCAAAAATGGTACCAATAAAAACGTCACCTCATCCCGCAAAAAATAAGACCTCACATGACTCTGTGGGCCAAAATATGCAAAAATTATAGCTCTCAAAATGTGGTGATGCAAAAAACTACTTTTTGCAATAAAAAGCGTTTTTTAGCGTGACAGCTGCCAATCACAAAAACCCGCTATAAATAGTAAATAAAACCCCCCTTTATCACCCCCTTAGTTAGGGAAAAATAATAAAATAAAAAAAAAGTATTTATTTCCATTTTCCCATTAGGGTTAGGGTTGCGGCTAAAGTTAGGGTTAGGGTTGGCGCTAACGTTAGGATTAGGGTTAGGGTTGGGATTAGGGTTAGGGGTGTGTTAGGGTTAGGTTTGTGGTTAGGGTTGGGACTAGGGTTAGGGGTGTGTTGGGGTTAGGGTTGGAGTTAGAATTTGGGGGTTTCTGCTGTTTAGGCACATCAGGGGCTCTCCAAATGTGACATGGCGTCTGATCTCAATTCCAGCCAATTCTGCGTTGAAAAAGTCAAACGGTGCTCCTTCACTTCTGAGCTCTGCCATGCGCCCAAAAAGTAGTTTACCCCGCATATGGGGTATCAGCGTACTCTGGACCACAAGAGTTATTGTGCAATTTGTCCTATTTCTTCTGTTACCTTTGGGAAAATAAAAAACTGGGGGCGACAAAATCATTTTTGTAAAAAAAAAATGATTTTTTTGTTTTTACGGCTGTATGTTATAAATTTTCTGTGAAGCACTTGGGGCTTCATAGCGCTCACCACACTTCTAGATAAGTTCCTTGTGGGGTCTATTTTCCAAAATGGGGTCACTTGTGGGGGGTTTCCACTGTTTAGGCGTATCAGGGGCTCTCCAAATGCGACATGACGCCCCAGATCATTCCATCAAAGTCTGCAATCCAAAACGTCACTACTTCCCTTCCGAGCCCAGACGTGCACCCATACAGTTGTTTTCTCACACATGTTGGGTATCAGCGTACTCAGGACAAATTGGACAAAAACTTTTGGGTCCAATTTCTCCTGTTACCCTTGTGAAAATAAAATATTGGGGGCGAAAAAATCATTTTTGTAAAAAAAAAAAAAGATTTTTATTTTTACAGCTGTACGTTATAAACTTCTGTGAAGCACTTCGGGATTCAAAGTGCTCAACATACTTCTAGATGAGTTCCTTGTGGGGTCTATTTTCCAAAATGGGGTCACTTGTGGGGGGTTTCCACTGTTAAGGCGCATCAGGGGCTCTCCAAATGCGACATGACGCCCCTAGACCATTCCATCAAAGTCTGCAATCCAAAACGTCACTACTTCCCTTCCGAGCCCAGACGTGCACCCATACAGTAGTTTTCTCCCACATATTGGGTATCAGCGTACTCAGGACAAATTGGACAACAAATTTTGGGGTCCAATTTCTCCTGTTACCCTTGTGAAAATAAATATTGGGGGCGAAAAAAATCATTTTTGTAAAAAACAAAAGGATTTTTTATTTTTACGGCTGTACGTTATAAACTTCTGGGAAGCACTTCGGGGTTCAAAGTGCTCACCACACATCTAGATAAGTTCCTTGTGGGGTCTATTTTCCAAAATGGTGTCACTTGTGGGGGTTTCCACTGTTTAGGCACATAAGGGGCTCTCCAAATGCGACATGACGCCCCCAGACCATTCCATCAAAGTCTGCAATACAAAACGTCACTACTTCCCTTCCGAGTCCCGACGTGCGCCCATACAGTAGTTTACTCAGACATATTGGGTATCAGCGTACTCAGGACAAATTGGACAACAACTTTTGGGGTCCAATTTCTCCTGTTACCCTTGTGAAAATAAAATATTGGGGGCGAAAAAATCATTTTTGTAAAAAAAAAAAAAGATTTTTTATTTTACGGCTGTACGTTATAAACTTCTGTGAAGCACTTTGGGGTTCAAAGTGCCCACCACACATCTAGATAAGTTCCATGAGGGGTCTAGTTTCCAAAATGGTGTCATTTGTGGGGGGTTTCCACTGTTTAGGCAGATCAGGAGCTCTCCAAACACGACATGGCATCCAGCCAATTCTGCGTTGAAAAAGTCAAACGGCGCTCCTTCCCTTCCAAACTCTGCCATGCACCCAAACAGTGGTTTACCCCCACATATGGGGTATCAGCGTACTCAGAACAAATTGCACAATAACTTTTGGAGTCTTGTTACCCTTGGGAAAATAAAAATTGGGGTGAAAAGTTCAATTTTGTGGAAAAAATATGATTTTTTAATTTTACGGCTCTACGTTATAAACTTGTGTGAAGCACTTGGGGGTTCAAATTGCTCACCAAAGATCTAGATAAGTTCCTTAGGGGGTCTAGTTTCCCAAATGGGGTCACTTGTGGGGGGTTTCCACTGTTTAGGCACATCAGGGACTCTCCAAATGCAACATGGCGTCCAATCTCAATTCCAGCCAATTTTGGTTGGAAAAAGTCAAATGGTGCTCCTTCCATTCCGAGCTCTGCCATGCACCAAAACAGTGGTTCCCCCCACATATGGGGTATTAGCGTACTCAGGACAAATTGGACAACAACTTTTGAAGTCCAATTTCTCCTGTTACCTATGGGAAAATAAAAAATTAGTGACTAAGAGATAATTTTTGTGGGAAAAAAATAGGATTTTTTATTTTCATGCCCGGGCATTATAAACTTGTTGTAAGCACTTGGGGGTTCAAAGTGCTCACCAAAGATCTAGATAAGTTCCTTAGGGGGTCTAGCTTCCAAAATGGGGTCACTTGTGGGGGGTTTCCACTGTTTAGGCTCATCTGGGGCACTGCAAACGGAACATTACCCCCATCAATGTTTGCATTCCAAAACGTTACTGCTTCCTTTCCAAGCCCTGCCGTGCGCCCAAACAATTCCCCCCCCCCACATATGGGGTATCAGCGTACTCAGGACAAATTGGACAACAACTTTTGGGGTTCAATTTCCTTGGGAAAAATCAAAAATTTGGGACTAAAAAATCATTTTTGTGGAAAATTGTTTTTTTTTTTTCACACCCAGGCATTATAAACTTTTGTGAAACACTTTGGGGTACAAAGTGCTCACAACAGATCTAGATAAGTTCCTTAGGGGGTCTAGTTTCCAAAATGGTGTCACTTGTGGGGGGATTACACTGTTTAGGCGCATCAGGGACTCTCCAAACACGACATGGCGTCCAATCTCAACTCCAGACAATTTTAGTTTGAAAAAGTCAAACGGCGCTCCTTCCCTTACGAGCTCTGCTGTGTGCCCAAACAGTGGTTTTCCCCCACATATAGGGTATTGGCGTACTCAGGAGAAATTGCACAACAACTTTATCTGCCCATTTTCTCCTTTTACCCTTGTCAAAATAAAAAAAAGTTTGTAAAAGATCATTTTTGTGGCTAAAAAGTTAAATATTCATTTTTCCTTCCACGTTGCTTCAGCTCCTGTGAAGCATCTGAAGAGTTAATAAACTTCTTGAATGTGGTTTTGAGTACCTTGAGGGGTGCAGTTTTTGGAATGGTGTCACTTCTGGGTATTTTCTGCTATATAGACCCGTCAAAGTGACTTCAAATATGAGGTGGTCCCTAAAAAAATGGCTTTGTAAATATTGTTGAAATAATGAGAAATCACTGGTCAACTTTTAACCCTTATAATTTCCTAACAAAAAAAAATTTTGGTTCCAAAATTGTGCTGTTGTAAAGTAGACATGTGGGAAATGTTATTTCTTAACTATTTTGTGTGACATATTTCTCTGTTTTAAGGGAAAAAAAATTCAAAGTTTGAAAATTGCAAAGTTTTCAAAATTTTCGCCATATTTGTGTTTTTTTCAAAAATAAACGCAAGTTATATCGAAGAAATTATACTTCTAACGTGAAGTACAATATGTCACGAGAAAACAATCTCAGAATCGCGAAGATCCGTTGAAGCGTTCCAGAGTTATAACCTCATAAAGAGACAGTGGTCAGAATTGTAAAAATTGGCCCGGTCATTAACGTGCAAACCACCTTGGAGTGAAGGGTTAAAGCACAGGAGAATGCCCCATCTAACACTCCCCATGGGATGTTGTTTGTGCCTGGACCTTTAGGAGAGATTTGTTGTTGAGTGTCATGAGTTTCGGTTGGCAGGTCATCCTGGAATCTCTGAGACCAAAAGACTTGTGGGTCGCAGTTTTTGGTGGCCTGGATGGCAGAAGGAAGTCATTAAGTGGGTGCGTCAATGTACTGTGTGTGCTAGATCTAAGTCTTCACATACTCCTGCTGCGGGGTTGCTTGCCCTCTGGAGGTTCCTAGTGCTCCTTGGACACATTTGGCTATGGACTTTATTACTGACCTTCCCCCTCTGAGGGTTTCACTGTCATCTGGGTGGTCGTGGACCGTTTTAGCAAGATGTGTCACTTGGTTCCTTTCATCAAACTGCCGTGCGCTAAGACTCTCGCTAAGGCCTTTGTCAAGGAAATTATCAGACTACATGGCGTTCCTATTGACATTGTTTCTGATAGGGGACCTCAGTTCGTGGCTCGTTTTTGGCGCGCCTTTTGTGACAGGTTGGGAGTTCATTTGTCGTTTTCATCCGGATATCATCCTGAGTCTAATGGCCAGACACAAGGAAAACAAGGATGTTGAGCAGTTCTTGCATTGTTTTGTGGCAGACAATCAAGAGGGGTGGTCGGAGTTTCTGCCACTTGCTGAATTTGCTTTTAACAACCATACATCCTCTTCTGCTGGTTGTTCGCCTTTTTTTTGTTGTACTGGGAGACATCCGTCGTTTGGGTCATTCTCCAAATTGGTGTCGGCCGTGCCTGAAGAGGAGAATTTGTTGTTTTCATCCGGATATCATCCTGAGTATAATGGCCAGACAGAAAGGAAAAACCAGGATGTTGAGCAGTTCTTGTGTTGTTTTGTGGCAGACAATCAAGAGGGGTGGTCGGAGTTTCTGCCACTTGCTGAATTTGCTCTTAACAACCATACATCCTCTTCTGCTGGTTGTTCGCCTTTTTTTTGTTGTACTGGGAGACATCCGTCGTTTGGGTCATTCTCCAAATTGGTGTCGGCCGTGCCTGAAGAGGAGAATTTTTCTGGTGATTTGGAGAGAGGTTGGACGGATGTGAGTGGTAATCTTCAGGAGGCTAACAGAAAATCTAAAAGGTACTTTGATAGGAAACGGCAAGAGGTTTTGTTTGCTATTGGTGACATGGTTTGGTTATCCTCTAAGAATCTGAGGTTGAGGATTCCTTCTAAAAATTGGGTCCCAAGTTTGTAGGGCCCTTTAAGGTGCTTCAGGTTGTTAACCAATCGGCTGTAAGGTTGGAGGTTCCTACCTCCTGGAAGATTAATCCGATGAATCATGTTTCTCTGTTGAAAAGAGCTGATGTGTCGGATGGAGACGCCTCTGCCACTGTTCCCCCGATGGTGGAGGACGGGGAATATGAAATTTCCCGCATCCTAAATTCTAGACGGTATAGAGGGAGTTTGCAGTATCTCATCGCTTGGAAGGGTTTTGGACCCGAGGATAACTCATGGTTGAGGGCGGATGATGTTTCTGCGTCCAGACTTGTCAGAGCGTTTCACAAGAGGTTTCCGGGTAAGCCTGGGCCTAGGGGATCCGGAGGATCCTCTTAGAAGGGGGGGTACTGTTAGAACTCTCCTGTTAGGTTTTTTCTATTTTGCTGGTCACATGACCTTTGTTGCCTATTTAATCCTGCTCCGCCCTTCTGGCTTTGCTGGACTTCATTGTAATTTCTACTCTTAAGCTAGCCGGGTGCTTTGTTACCTTTCTATATTAGTTTTGCCTGGTCCTTTGACCTCTATGTTCTATGTTGTTTGTTTTTCTTTTTACTGCTACAACTTCTGTTAGGAGGTGTCCATCTTTTCTACCAGTCCCTAGTTCTTGTAGGGATCCTTCCCTCGCATCTATAGGTCCTTGTACAGACTAGCTGAGGACTTTAGCGGGTCTGATCGCAGGATCAGGTTCCCTGTTACATCGTAGGGATCGAGCTTAGTTCTATCGTAGGGACAGATATCCCTTTCTTTCCTTAGTGTTTGTAGCAGAACATAACAATATGAAGAGTCACAAGTATGAAAGCCCCTAATAGGGAACCTTTTACTTAACCTCAGATGCATGAACAAATCCTCCTTGTTGACATTGGAATATTGAAGACAATGTAAACAGGGGAAAATGCCCTTACGTTGTGGAGCTAGGAAAATTTGTGAATTGTCCCTAGAGGGGGAACTTATATCGGTTCTGACTAACACATTTCTCAAATTTTGTGTTTTTTTGTGACATATGAGTGGTGAAATTTGGAATTCCAGTGTTGGTGGATATGCATTTCCAAGTAGCGACCAGTGTTTGCAGATAATCTGATGGAAACTACGCATAAAAGCATTGTAACTATTCACAAAAGTGATTCTTGGACCATCAACACGTCGAGTCGGTGTGGGAGAGGGGGAAGCAGCCAGAAGTGAATAAGGATATCCACAAATTCGGAATTTTACCTTCATTTCATCCAGACGGAGGTTATGTGTGGAGGTATCTGAAACAATCTGATCAATTCTACAGAATTGGGACCATGTAAGGGATCTTTTGATGTGAATCGGATGACAACTGGTAAAATGGAAAAGGCTGTTCCTATCTGTTGGTTTCACGAATAGATCAATGGAGAGCCGTCCGTATTTTTGATAGACACAACTGTGTCTAAAAAATCAATGGTGGTAAAATGATAGTGCATGGTGAAAGTGAGTTTATCAATGTATTGGTTGATGTCAGTATAGAATTCCACCAAAGAAGTAACGTCACCTCGCCAAATTAAAAAAATATTGTCTATATATCTCTTCCAGAGCAGCGCTTGCTGTTGCAAGAGAGAATTGGTGTAAATAAATTCCAATTCAAACTATGCCATTGGCATAAGCAGGTGCAACATTCAATCCCATCGTTGTCCCTGTTCGTTGCATGAAAAATTTGTTATCAAACAAGAAAAGTTCTTAGTGAGGATTAAGGTTAGAAGGGAAATACAAAACAATTTCTTATTGACGAGGAAAGATGTAACCTCATCCAAGAATGCCTTAACCACATTAATATCTTTACCATGTTCAATATTAGTGTACAGACTGTTCACATCCAGTGTAACCAATATACAGTTAAAAGGGACCCTATCAAATTCATGAACGTATTACAAAAAATGTGATGTATCACGTAGATAAGAGGGGATATGCAACAATAGAGGGAAAGAATCTTTTCTAGAACTATTGCTAGTGGGGATAACAGGCAGTTAGTGGAAGCCACGATAGGTCTACTGTTGGGAACGCTCTGGATTCTGAGTTGGGCCTCCCTCTGGTGGTTGCTGATAGTAATAAAGCTGCTTTGACTGACAGAGGCCCTTCAGCTGAGGATTCAGCTGGGGATGATTGGCAATCTGGGAGTGCTGACTGGGGAGATATAAGTGAGCAGCTTTCCCATGATCCTTGCCGGTAATTAGTTCTTCCTGGTCTCTTTTGAAAGTCAGCTTGCTGCTTGCCTTGTCCTGCATCTTTCAGATAAGTCTTTTGCTGTTTACTTCAGTGGCTTGTGGTTTTGTCTTTCTCAGTTTTCTGCCCTATTGGATTGTACAGCCAGGTTCCTCTGTGGGGGCCTGTGCTGGACACTGCCTCTCTTTTGCCATTGTTTATGCTTTTTCAGTTCCCTGTTATTTCTGCACCCGCTGAATTGCTACCTGTTCACACCAGAGACAGTTTATGTTTTTTCAGTTCTCTGTTATTTCAGTATCTGCTGTTTTGTTACCAGTGCACACCAGAGTCTGATCTAGCGGGGGAGAGATCATGTGGTCTCAGTATTTTTGTGTATCAGAAGTGTTGGAGTTTTTATAGTGTTTTTTCTGGATTGCAGACAGTATTTCTTCCTGTCCTTTTCTATCTAGACAGTTTGGGCCCCAGCGTTTGCTTGTACTATTTTCTGCCTGTGTACGTTTTTCATCTTGTCTCACCGCCAATATATGTTGGGGGCTACCTATTCCTTTGGGGGTCTACTCCGGGGCAGTTAGCTTTCCCCTTTCTCTCTTTAGGATTAGTTATCTCTCCGGCTGTGTTGAGGCGTCTAGGGCACCGTAGGCACATCCCACGGCTACTTTTAGTTATGCTGGCAGTTCAGTTGTCTGCAATCTGCCAGGTACCAACCTCTCTGGGTGCTGGTCGCTTAGCCTGTTTTTTGCTGCTGTCAGCCACGGGCTACAAATCATAACAGTCTACCTGGTGGGCAGGTGAGGTTTTTGTGAATTTTAGGTAAGGCTTAAAGCCCCTGGTGTAAATCCCACTGAATGTGGGTTGGTGGAGCCAACATCTAGCTGACAAAGTTACTATTATTTAAGCCAGAAATTGTCTTAAATTATGGCAGGAATTAATGTTAGGTTACAGCTGGTATAGATTTTGATTTGTGGAACACAGACATACAAGTTCAATTTATCTGGTAAGATGCATGTGGTTCTTCAGTACTTACATATCACTGTGACTGCTTTATTTGACTGAATGGAAGGGTAGTGATAGTTGGACCCATATTGATAATGAAGTAATGGCAAATCCAAGTCACCACTTACTAGTAAAGATGAAGGAAACTATTTGGTGCGAATAGAATTTGTGACAATTTTTGATATTTGCTGAAGTCAACAAATTCAAACCATTGGCTAACTTGTTCATGAATCACCAAAAATTGCCCATCACCATATTACACAAAATAGAAGATTTCACAAGCTAGAGAAGGTTCACGTGACTTCAGATGCAGTGGAGCAAGCTCCCCCTTAATGCCTTACAGTAAGGGTGCACAACCTTTTTTAGTCCAAGGGTCGCATTGTCATATTTGCAACATAATCTTAATTAAATGCTAACCGCTCACTGTGGAAAATCTTTAATCTCTTGCTCGATATATAAGGTTATGTACTTTTATAGCAGTGGTAACTAGGGGGCCTGAGCATGTTGGATTGCTAGTGTCTATGTAATCCACAGGTTAAGAATGCATGTGTTTTTAGTCAGTTTCTGATGCACATGACTGTATCAATTTGGTTTTGTCAAAGCCAAATACTAGAAAGTATCAAATACAAAGCAGCTTTATTCAAAACATGACAGACCAAAACAAGACAAAAACGCTATGTCAAGAAAGTCTTAATTGGTGCAGAAATAATGGAGAAAAATCACATTAAACTACTAAAACCTCACCAAATACTCATTGGAACCAAGCCTTAAATTTTTTTTTTAATATTTGAGTGCCCTTATAATTTGAAGCAGGCTACAAAACAATGTTTTGTTTTGAAAAAACAAAACATAAAGACTGACCAGCACCTCCGAGCAAAACAGAGCTAGTGTGAACTGATGCAAGCTGCCATGACTTCACAATATACAAGCAAAAGAAAACAGCAGCCTCTGAAAGTGCTACGATAAATACAAACATTGAATATATGAGATTACAAATGCATAACTGCGATATAGAATATACTTACAAAAATTAAGGTACTTAGCACATAAATTGGCCAACGGTTGATGGGCACACATGGATTGGCCAATTTATGCGCTAAGTACCTTCATTTTTATAAGTATATTCTATATCGCTGTTATGCATTTTCAATCTCATATGCGCTCCTATCTCCTGAGCAGTGCATCTCTAGAGAATGGAGCTGTGGGTTTGAGTGATCAGTAGGGTACCAAGACCCAGACCCACCGATCTGGTAGTGATTTAAAGGGCACTCAAATAGAAATCAATTTGTAAAGGTTTATTTACTCTTAATGGCCTGTTTAGACAGACCAACCAAATTCCATGGAGCAATTGTTTCATGACCACAGAATATGAACAACAAATCTGAATTTATACAGGTTGATGTGCCTATGAGAATGATGATTTTTTTTAACTTGCACATGACAAATGACTGTATAGCTTGTTTGTTGGCTGATTGCTGTCTAGAAAAGCTGACTGGGTTCACACACTGTCTTTTTTTCTACTGCAATTATGGTGGAGCTGAAGCGGTTGCTATAATTTTATAATTCCTGCAACACTGAAAATGCTACATGGCTGCAATATTTGAATATAATCTTAAAGGCATAGTCCAGTGAAAAGAAATTATTACTTATCCAAAGAATAGGTGATAACTTACTAATCAGTGGGTGTCTAAGTGCTGGGACCCACACCAACTGGTAGAACAGGGAATTTATATCCCCGACAGTGAACTTTTATACCTGGTACATACTGGCATAGCAGGTCAGACTCCCCACCATCGCTCCATTAATTCCCTATGGAGCTGTTCCTGAAAAATGCTGAATTCAGCATTCGGCAACATTATAGCGAATGAATGGAGCAGTGTTGGAGCATGATCACTGCTGCTTCATTAAAACTGGGATGAAAGTAGTCAGTTCTGCCAATTGGTGTAGATCCCATCAATCGGACACCTACCGATCAATAACGTCACCAACTGTGGGCTTTAACCAATTAATTGTTCATTATCTTTGTGAGACACAGCAGATGAGTGTGACTATTGCTTTGTGTGACGGATAGTAACACGGCACTCAAAAATAGGTTTGTGGTGCACAAGTAGGGTATCCAGTCCAACAATAATAATAATACATAACTTGGCACTCAATAAGAAATTAAGGTAGAGGGTAGAAATAATTTGCTGTGGTTTCTTTTATTGTCATCCAAACAAAATAGATACGTAGTGGTTAAACGTTTTCGGCCTAACAACATTGGCCTTCATCAGAACAGAATTGACAAAAGCTGAAAAATAACAAATAAACAGACACAAACATGTCAAATAGATAGGAGGATCCTTCAGCGGTTACATGGTACCGCTCATTAAAGTCATGAATAGGCACATATTCATGACTTTAATGAGCGGTACCACATGACCGCTGTAGGAAGGAATAGCTGCCGGAGACCGAGGGAGAAGCGGGGCTGCAGAGACTGCGCCAGGAGGGGGTGAGTGTAGGCGATATTCACCTGTCCCCGGTCCACCGCTGCAGCGCCGCACTGACCTCCTCATCCTCTGGCTGTGATGTTCAGACAGAGGGCGCGATGACGTAGTTAGTGCGCGCTGCGCCCTCTGCCTAAACCTCACTGACAGAGGTCCCGGAAGATGGAGCGGCGCACAGCAGTGGATCGGGGACAGGTGAATATAGTTGGTGCTGGGGCCCTGAGCAAGCGGTGACACCGGCACCTGGCACCCATAGCGCGCCGTGTCCCCGCCTGCTCAGGACACCGGCACCTGGCCCCCAGCAACAAGAGGTGAGTATGTCATTTTTTTTATTTGCAGCAGCAGCATATGGGTCATAATCTATGGAGCATTTTATGGGGAATAATCTATGGAGCATCTTATGGGGGGCATTATCTATGGAGCATCTTATGGGCATAATCTATGGAGCATTTTATGGGGCATAATCTATGGAGCATGTAATGAGGCATAATCTATGGAGCATCTTAAGGGGCATAATCTATGGAGCATCAGATGGGACATAATATGGGAGCATATTATGGGGCCATTATTAACCTTTGTGCAGCATTTATGGGGAGTATTTTGTATGGAGCATTATATGGGGCTCCTGATTCATTATGGATATTCAAAAACATTTAACCTACTGAAGTCTCAATTAATTTTACTTTTATTGGTATCTATTTTTATTTTTGAAATTTACCAGTAGCTGCTGCATTTTCCACCCTAGGCTTATACGCGAATCAATAAGTTTTCCCATTTTTTTGTGGCGGATTATACTCGGGTCGGCTTATACATGAGTATATACGGTAAGTCTGGGGTCGGTACCCTCCCCTCCGCCCTCCGCAAGACATCATACTCACCTCCTCCAGCAGTGCCTGCAGCTCCAATGGTCTCCGGTGCCAGTATCTTTTTCCTGTGTGAGCGCGCGGTCATGTGGTACCGCTCATTAAGGTCTTGAATATGGACGCCACTGCACTCCCTAGGCGTGGCGCCTATATTCATGATCTTAATGAGCGGTACCACGTGACCGCGTGCTCACACAGGAAAAAGATACCGGCGCCTGGCTGGACATGGACATACATGATGCAGGGACCGCGCCAGGACTCAGGTGAGCAGCGTGCCCAGCCGGCACGCAGCCATGCATACAAAGGGGCGTGAGGATGATGAGAATGACTCGTCCTGGGGGAGAATGAGCCGGGTTGAGAATGAGCAGCGGCGGGGGGAATGAGCCGGGGAGGAGAATGAGGGGGAATGAGCCTGGCCCCCGGGAGAGATGAGAATGAGCCCGGGGGGATGAGCCCAGTGGGGGAGATGAGAATGAGCCCGGGGGGGAAATGAAGAGGTTGAACAAGAAATTACATCACAATTCTATTTTTTTTGGTAAATAATAGATCTTTATTTAGCCTACAAAAATGCATACAAAACCGCATTAAAAAATGCTTGAAAATCTGCATAAAAAACGCACAGATTTTTACCTGCATTTTCGGGTATGTGCACACGTTGCGGATTCTGCTGGGAACCGCAGTGGATTTGGCCCTGTGGATCCGCAGTAGATTCTCCTGCATTGTACAGTGCCATTATAGTCTATGTAAAATAAAAAACGCTGTGCACATGCTGCGGATAAATCCGCAGCATAAAAGCTGTGTGTTCATTTCCGCAGCATGTCAATTCTTTGTGTGGATCTGTAGCGTTTCTGCACCAATTGACTTGCATTGAGTCGGGTGCTATCACTCATGTAAGAAGTGAAATCTGGCAATGTACTATACCCATATTTCTCTGCTGTATCTGTGCATCATGAATCGTGGTATGTGTTAAAAGGGGGCCCACTGAGACTCTTTCGCCGGGGCCCAAAAAAACCTGGAGCCGACCCTGGATTACACGACTTATTCTTCAGGTTGGTGCAATTACAGCGGTACCAGATTTATATTGTTTTTTCTATTTGGCTGCTATCACACACTAAAAACTGCCTTTTATTGCAAAAACTGCATCGCCATATTTTGAGAGCTATAATTTTTCCATATTTCTGCTGACAAAGTCATGTGACAGCTTGTTTCTTGCGGGACGGGTTGACATTTTTATTGGTATCATTTTTTAGCACATTACATTTTTTGATCGCTTTCGATTCCGATATTTGTGATGCAGCATAAACAAAAACCAGCAATTCAGGAATTGTTTGTTTGAATTATGTGTTGTCGCTTTTACACAATAAAAACTATTTTATGGAAAAAATAATTATTTTTGCATCGATTTATTCTGAAAGCTATAACTTTTGTATTTTTCAGCTGATGTAGCTTTTTTGTAGTACAAGATGACATTTTCAGAGGTACCATTTTATTTACATTCATCTTTTTGATCGTGTTTTATTCCACTTTTTGTTCAGTAGTATGATGATAAAGCAATGTTTTTTGCCTCTTTTTGTTTCTTTTTTTACGGTGTTCACTAAAGGGGCAACTTGGTGGGACAGTTTTATAGTAAGGCTGGAGTCACACTAGCAAGAAATATGGACGAGTGTGAAGCGCAAAAACAACGCATTGCATTTGGACCAATGTTAATGTATGGGGCAGCTCCCATCAGCCGATTTTTTCTCGGCCGTATTATACGGGCTGAGAAAATCACTGCATGCTGCGATTGTCAGAGTATTACGGCCGTAATACGCCAATGCAAGTCTATGGGGGCGAGAAAACTACGGATTACACACGGACCAGACGTGTGACTTGCGAGAAATACGCAAGATTTCTCCAGGTGACAGGAAATTGACTTAGCCATTATCTGGAAGCTTTGACATGCTAATTTGCTTATAAAGTGCCCCAGACATCCCAGAACGACTCCATGGAGTCAACCATCATGTCCACTTACGTCAACATGGAAATGCTTATCATTCTGGTCCAAGAGAGGCCAGAACTGTGGGACCTGAGGGACGCACATTATTCTGACCGGGCCCGAAAAGAGGCGGCATGGAGGAGGATCTGTGTCCAAATGTTTACTGATTATGAGGACAGGCCACGTAAGAGCCAGCAACAAATTAGTAAGTTCTATCCATTTTTAAAAATCATATTAATGCGCAAAATAACCTGTTTTCCCATTAGACCATAAAATAATAATATGTATAGGTTTTGGCCATTCTGTGTAATATATCTGATGTTTAAATGTCACCTTACTAGGCCATATGACACTGTAGAATATATGTTAAAGTGTTCTGAAAATTGGGCAATGTCCTAATAAATTATTGTGTCACATTGCAGTGGAAGATGTCATGAGATGCTGGTGCAGCATCCGCGACCAATATAGGCGGGAATGTCAGCAGCGGGCCAGGAGTGGGGATGCAGCAACAACCAACAGAAAATATATTTATTATGACCGGCTGTCCTTTCTGGCTCCCATTCTGGATTTCAGACCGTAAGTACATACATCACACAACATTTCACATATGCTGTTTAGGGTCACATCTACAATGTTTTTTTTCACATTTAAAAACAGTCCAACCTCACTGAGAGGGAGTCAGGGTCTGATTCGGAGGCCATTATTGATCCAGTCGGGGGAAGTGAAGAGGTGGCTGGCCTATCTTCTGAACCTTCCAGATGCATCCCACAACCTCCATCAGCACCAGCCTTAGCACCAGACCCAGCACCACCAGTGGCATTATGCAGCCTGGATGTACAGTCATGGCCAAAAGTTTTGAGAATGACACAAATATTAATTTTTACAAAGTCTACTGCAATTTTTCTAATGGCAATTTGCATATACTCCAGAATGTTATAAAGAGTGATCAGCTTAACAGCAATACTTGCAAAGTCAATATTTGGCTAGAAAATGAACTTTATCCCCCAAAACACATTTCAACATCATTACAGCCCTGCCTTAGAAGGACCAGCTAACCTCTTTTCAGTGATTGTCAGGGCCGGCGTCAGCACCCGGCACACCCGGGCAAGTGCCGGGGCCCTGAGCAGGCGGGGGGCCCACTCGCCGTCGGGCACTCCCGCGCCCATTAGCGGAGGAGAGCGGTGTCAGCGCCGCCACTGGGCCCCCCCCGCTTGCTCAGGGCCCCAGCATCAGCTGGCACAATACTTACCTCTCCCGTGCCTCCACTGCCGCAGCTCCGGGCTCCAGGGGGCGCCGGCGCTTCCTCTCACAGCAGCGCCGCTGAATGACGTCATCATTCAGCGGCCGGCTGTGGCAGAGAGCGCGGACGCTGGACAGGTGAGACGTGTGTGTATGTGTCTGTGTGTGTCTGTGTGCATGTAGTGCGATGCTTTGTGTGTGTGTGTGTGTATGTATGTGAGAGAGTGCTTGTGTGCTGTGGTGCTGTCTGTGTGTGATGATGGGCAGGCATTGATGATAATGGGGAGGCATTGATGATGATGGGGAGAAGATGATGATAATGGGCAGGCATTGATGATAATGGGCAGGCATTGATGATGATGGGGAGGAGATGATGATGATGGGCAGGCATTGATGATAATGGGCAGGCATTGATGATGATGGGGAGGAGATGATGATGATGGGCAGGCATTGATGATAATGGGCAGGCATTGATGATGATGGGGAGGCGATGATGATGATGGGATGCCATGATGATAATGGGCAGGCATTGATGATGGGGAGGAGATGATGATGATGATGGGCAGGCATTGATGATGATGGGGAGACGATGATGTTGATGGGCAGGCATTGATGATGATGGGGAGTCAATTATGTTGATGGGGAGGCAATCATGATGATAATGGGGAGTCTTTCCACAGCGCCCTTTCCTGAGCCGTAACAGTGCAGAACGCAGTACAGCGCAGAGGAGAGCTCCATATTTTGTATGGAGCATTATATGGGGACCAGAATCCTGTATGGAGCATTATATTGGGTCCAGTATTCTGTATGGAGCATTATTTTGGGTCCAGTATTCTGTATGGAGCATTATATGGGGATGGTGGGTGACATCCTGCATGTGGTATTATATGGGTGATGAGGGGGAGACTGTGGTGCCCATATATTGTATGGAGGACTGTACTGTCCACTCTGTACTGTGCGCTGTGAGGATTTGGCGGTTTTTGAGCTATTGTACAATTTACAATAGATATCACTCATGTAATGGAAGAAGTGAAGTATTTGGCATTGTACTGTACCCATATTTCTCTGCTGTGTTGTGAATGTGTTAGAAATGAATTCTGAGCAGAAGCTCCCTCTGGTGGTTACAAACAGTACTGAACCATTCAATGAAGATTGTGAAGATTGGCAATCAGGAGTTACAGACTGGACTTATATAAGGGAGGTTCCCTCCCATCAGGGTTGCCGGTGATCAATTGTTCTTGTCTCAACTTTGGTTCCTGGTTCACTTGGAAGCTTTCTGAGTCTTGCCTGCATATTCTGCTAACAGATAAGATATTTTCTGCTTTTATTTTTGTGCTTGCTTTTTGCATTTTTTCCTGCACTTCTGTGGAGGTCAGCCAGGTCCCCTCCGGGGGCTTGTGCTCCTCTCAGTTTATCTGAGCCACTGTTATTTGTTCATTTGCCTTTTCCAGTTTTTTCAGTGGCTGCGGCTTAGTTTTGTTACACCAGAGAACTAATTTAGGTGGTAGAGGTCGTGTGATCTCAGGTGTTTTTGCAATTAGTAGCGTTGTTTTTTTTTTTAGGGTTTTTTGGATTGCAGTAAGTGTCCTTCCTATCCTTTTCTTTCTAGGAACATTGGGCCCCAACGTTTGCTCATACTATTTTCTGTCTGTGTCTGTATTTCCTCTTGTCTAACCGCCATTACATGTTTGGGGGCTTCCTATGTTCTTTGGGATCTGCTCCGGGGCAGATAGCTTTCCTCTTTCTATCTTTAGGTGTAGTTAGCCTCTCAGGCTGTGACGAGGCGTCTAGGACCAACGTAGGTACGATCCACGGCTGCCTTTAGCTGTGGTGGTTAGTCAGGGTACTGCAATCCAGTAGATTCCAACCTCTCTGGTGTATTGCCGTTTTTGCCTGCTCTCCTCAGCTACCAAATCATAACAGTATCACCGGCCAAACTGAAAATTATATGGTACTCACAGAAGGGAAAAATAGTGTGGAAAAAAAAGAAAGTTGTCAGAGTTGTCAGAGATTTTTTTTTTTGTTTGTTGCATTTTTTTTCCCCTCTTTTTTCTCTGGGTGCTGAGGATTTTTTTTTCTCAATGGAGTTTGCACAGTTGTCTGGCCGTGTGGATCAGCTTGCCACTGAAGTTCGGAGTATTGCTACCTATCTTGCTAGGTTGCCTGTTGTGGAACCTAGGATTCCCATGCCAGATTTGTTTTTAGGGGATCGAGCTAAATTTCTGAATTTCAAAAATAACTGTAAGTTGTTTTTTGCCTTAAAACCTAAGTCCTCAGGGAACGCAGCACAGCAGGTTCAAATTGTCATCTCTCTCCTGCGCGGCGATCCTCAGGATTGGGCTTTTTCCCTGACACCTGGGGATCCTGTTTTGAGTAATGTTGATGCATTTTTTTGGCTCTGGGGTTATTGTACGATGAACCTAATGTCACTGATCAAGCTGAAAAAACCTTGTTGGCATTAAATCAGGGGCTTGAGGACGCTGAGTTATACTGTCAGAAATTCCGAAAGTGGGCAGTCCTGACCAAATGGAATGATGATGCTTTGGCAGCCCTTTTTCGGAAGGGTCTGTCAGAGAATGTAAAAGATGTTATGGTGGGTTTCCCTGCTCCCTTTGGTCTCAATGATTCTATGTCATTAGCGATTCAAATTGACAGACGTTTGCGTGAGCTTAGAGGTATGAGCGGAATAGTGTTGCCTTGTGAACCAGCTTCTGAACCCATGCAGTGTGATAGAGTGGCTTCTGGGGCACAGCGTCATGAGTTTCAAAAACGCAATGGGTTATGTTTCTACTGTGGTGATGCCTCTCATGCTATTTCAGTCTGCCCTAAGCGGGGAAGACGTTTTGCACGCTCAGTTTTCTTGGGTAGTGTTCAGACTAAATTTCTGTTGACTGTTACCCTGATTTGCTCCCTGTTCACATTTTCTGCTCAGGCTTTTGTTGATTCGGGAGCAGCTATTAACCTGATGGATTTTGATTTTGCTAAACGTTGTGGGTTTCCCTTGATACCCTACGGAAGTCTATTCCCCTACTGGGGATTGATTCTACCCCTTTGGCTGAGAATAAACCCCAGTTCTCTACTCAGGTGATAATGAGGTTGAACCTGATCATCAGGAGAGTTGCAAATTTTTGGTGCTGTATAATCTGCATGACATTATTGTACTAGGTTTCCCTTGGTTACAGTCTCATAATCCTGTTTTGGACTGGAAATCTGTGTCTGTAACCAGTTGGGGCTGCCAATGTGTTAATGCCAACACTCCTGTTTTTTCTGCCTCTCCCCAGGCTCAGGATGTTCCTGACTTTTTGACTGATTTTTCTGATGTGTTTAGCGAAAGTAAATCTGCATCCTTGCCCCCCCATAGGAGCTATGACTGCGCTATTGAATTAGTGCCTGGTAGTAAATTCCCTAAAGGTCGCCTTTTTAACTTGTCTGTACCTGAACATGACGCTATGCGGTCTTATATCAAGGAGTCATTGGAGAAGGGTCATATCAGACCATCCTTTTCACCCTTGGGTGCCGGTTTTTTCTTTGTGGCCAAAAAGGATGGTTCATTAAGGCCGTGTATTGATTATCGTCTCTTGAACAATATCACCGTGAAATATCAATATCCGTTACCCTTGATTTCTGACCTGTTTTCCAGGGTGAAAAGTGCTACTTGGTTTACCAAACTTGACCTCAGGGGGCGTATAACCTTATTCGCTTTAAGCACGGGGATGAATGGAAGACGGCATTTAATACCCCTGAGGGGCATTTTGAGTACCTAGTGATGCCCTTTGGGCTCACTAATGCTCCTTCCATCTTCCAGTCCTTCATGAATGACATTTTCAGGGATTTTGTGGATAAATTTCTGATTGTTTATTTGGATGATATCTTGATTTTTTCCAATGACTGGGACTCTCATGTGAGACATGTTCGGACTGTGTTCCAGATTTTGAGAGAGAATGCTCTGTATGGGAAGGGATCAAAGTGTCTTTTTGGCGTACAGAGGATCTCATTTCTGGGATTCATTTTGTCCCCATCTGTTATTGAAATGGACCCGGTCAAGGTTCAGGCCATCTGTGATTGGGTCCAACCTACTTCATTAAAGGCGCTTCAGAGATTCTTGGGTTTTGCCAATTTTTATCGTAAATTTATTGTTAATTTCTCTGTTATTGTTAAAACATTGACTGATTTGACCAAAAAGGGTTCTGATGTGGTGCATTGGCCTCCTGAGGCAGTCTCTGCGTTTCAGGAACACTTCTGCTCCTGTTCTACGGCAGCCTGATGTTTCTCTGCCATTTCAGGTGGAGGTTGATGCCTCTGAAATTGGGGCAAGTGCCGTTTTGTCCCAAAGAGATCCAGAGACCTCTAAAAGTAACCCTTGTGCCTTTTTCTCTCGAAAATTTTCTCCAACTGAACGTAATTATGACGTGGGTAATCGGGAGTTATTGGCCATGAAGTGGGCTTTTGAAGAGTTGAGACATTGGCTGGAGGGAGCCAAACATCAGGTGGTGGTCCTCACGGACCATAAGAATCTGGTTTATCTGGAATCAGCCAAGCGACTTAATCCTAGACAGGCCAGGTGGGCCTTGTTTTTCACACGTTTTAATTTTGTGGTTTCCTTTCTTCCTGGCACTAAGAATGTTAAGGCGGATGCCCTCTCGAGGAGTTTCCTTGCGGACTCTCCTGAGTTATCTGATCCTGCTGTTATTTTGAAAGAGGGTGTAGTTCTTTCCGCCATCTTGCCCAATTTGAGACTGGCTCTGGAAGGGTGTCAGGAGGATAAACCCGAGCGCTGCCCTATTGGGAAATTGTTTGTCCCAGATGGTGGAAAAATAGTGTGATGTCTGAGATTCATTGTTCCGCGTTGGCCGGTCATCCCGGAATTTTTGGTACCAGAGACTTGGTTAGTCGGT
This sequence comes from Oophaga sylvatica, assembly GCA_033576555.1. NCBI lineage: Eukaryota > Metazoa > Chordata > Amphibia > Anura > Dendrobatidae > Oophaga > Oophaga sylvatica. Next base: position 144,900,374 of record JARQOD010000001.1, read on the forward strand.
CCTTTTGGTGGCCTACTTTGTCTCGTGACGTCAGGGAATTTGTGCAGTCCTGCGGGACTTGCTCTCGCTCCAAGCCTTGCTCTCGCTCTAGTGGTTTGTTGATGCCATTGCCTGTGCCCAAGAGACCATGGACCCATATCTCTATGGATTTCATTTCCGACCTCTCTGTTTCTCAGAGAATGACCGTTATCTGGGTGATTTGTGATAGGTTTTCCAAAATGATACATCTTGTGCCATTACCTAAGTTGCCTTCCTCCTCCGAATTGGTGCCTTTGTTCCTTCAGCACGTGGTTCGGTTACACGGCATTCCTGAGAACATTGTGTCTGACAGAGGAGTCCAGTTTGTTTCCAGATTTTGGAGGACTTTTTGTTCTAAACTTGGTGTTCAAATGTCTTTCTCCTCGGCTTTTCATCCTCAGACCAATGGACAAATGGACAAACTGAGAGAACAAACCAGACATTGGAGACTTATCTGAGATGCTTTGTGTCTGCTGATCAGGATGACTGGGTCTCTTTTTTGCCTTTGGCTGAGTTTGCTCTTAATAATAGGGCTAGCTCTGCCACTTTGATGTCTCCATTTTTCTGCAATTTTGGGTTTCACCCTCGATTTTCTTCGGGACAGACGGAGGCTTCTGTCTGTCCATGTGTTGACTCTGTTGTGGAGCGTATGCAGCAGATTTGGGACCAGGTAGTGGAGAGGTTGTCCCTCTCTCAGGAGAGGGCCCAGCGGTTTGCCAACCGGCATAGGACTGATGGTCCTCGGTTTGAAGTAGGGGACTTGGTCTGGTTGTCCTCAAGAAATATCCCTAAATGTAAGGTTCTTTGTCTCTGTTGACATGTTCCTTGAAACTCACTTTTCCGTCAGCCATTTTGCTTTCTGTCTTTCTGCAGCTCTTGCCCTCAGTTAATATGGAGTTTCCAGTTTTCATGTTCCCACCCTGATTCTTCCCTCTTGCTTCTTAAGCAGCCTCAGCTGAACAATCAGTGCTCCTGAATCAAGCCTCAGTCAGTCTGTGACCTGACTCCTGGAAACCTTGGACTTGTACTCCAGCTATTCCCTACTGAGGAACCTTGGAACACTTTTGGACTCTGGAAACCTGCTGTTTGGTGAATCCATGTTTGCAGAGGAATTACGGTACAGAGAAGAGATCCTGAACCTGCTTTGGAGATTTATTGTAGTGCTTGAAGTTACTCTGGCCTGCTGTGTCTCCTGTCGCTGTTCCTGCAAACTGTGTGAACTTTTCAGCATGCTTGTATGAAGTAATACAAGTCATTTCATTTCAACCTATGTCTCCTGTGTTTTCCTCGCACCCAAGCACAAGACGCTATAGGAACTGTACACTATACATGACACTATGAGAGTTGCATCTCCTAAGTTTCAGCCTAGGTTCATTGGACCTTATAAGATCATGGAGATTCTTAATCCTGTTTCCTTTCGTTTACTTCTTCCAGGGACATTTAAGATCCATAACGTGTTCCACAAGTCCTTATTGAAGAGGTTTGTCGAGCCAGTGGTTCCTATGGCTGCGCCTCCTGACCCTGTTTTGGTTGAGGGCAATCTGGAGTATGTGGTTGAGAAAATATTGGATTTTCGTTTTTCTAGATGGAAACTCAAGTATTTGGTTAAATGGAGAGGTTATGGTCAGGAGGACAATTCTTGGGTGTTTGCTTCGGACATCCATGCTAGGAGTCTGATCCGTGCGTATCACAGAGCTCATCCTGACCGACCTGGTTGCCCAAATGAGGGTTCGGTGACCCCTCCTCAAGGGGGGTACTATTGTGAATGTGTTAGAAATGAATTCTGAGCAGAAGCTCCCTCTGGTGGTTACAACAGTACTGAACCATTCAATGAAGATTGTGAAGATTGGCAATCAGGAGTTACAGACTGGTCTTATATAAGGGAGGTTCCCTCCCATCAGGGTTGCCGGTGATCAATTGTTCTTGTCTCAACTTTGGTTCCTTGTTCACTTGGAAGCTTTCTGAGTCTTGCCTGCATCTTCTGCTAACAGATAAGATATTTTCTGCTTTTATTTTTGTGCTTGCTTTCTGCATTTTTTCCTGCACTTCTGTGGATGTCAGCCAGGTCCCCTCCGGGGGCTTGTGCTCCTCTCAGTTTATCTGAGCCACTGTTATTTGTTCATTTGCCTTTTCCAGTTTTTTCAGTGGCTGCGGCTTAGTTTTGTTACACCAGAGAACTAATTTAGGTGGTAGAGGTCGTGTGATCTCAGGTGTTTTTGCAATTAGTAGCGTTGATTTTTTTTAGGGTTTTTTTGATTGCAGTAAGTGTCCTTCCTATCCTTTTCTTTCTAGGAAGATTGGGCCCCAACGTTTGCTCATACTATTTTCTGTCTGTGTCTGTATTTCCTCTTGTCTAACCGTCATTACATGTTTGGGGGCTTCCTATGTTCTTTGGGGATCTGCTCCGGGGCAGATAGCTTTCTATCGTCTTGTGTAGTTAGCCTCTCAGGCTGTGACGAGGCGTCTAGGACCAACGTAGGTACGCTCCACGGCTGCCTTTAGTTGTGGTGGTTAGTCAGGGTACTGCAATCCAGTAGATTCCAACCTCTCTGGTGTATTGCCGTTTTAGCCTGCTCTCCTCAGCTACCAAATCATAACACTGCTGTATCTGTGCATCATGAATCGTGGTCTGTGTTAAAGGGGCCCACTGAGGCTCTTTCGCCCGAGGCCCATAAAAACCTGGAGCCGGCCCTGGTGGGTGTTGATGAGGACATGGCTGGAGATCAATCTGTCATGATTAAGTAAGAATGACACCACTGGACACTTTAAAAGGAGGCTGGTGCTTGGCATCATTGTTTCTCTTCTGTTAACCATGGTTATCTCTAAAGAAACACGTGCAGTCATCATTGCAATGCACAAAAATGGCCTAACAGGGAAGAGTATCGCAGCTAGAAAGATTGCACCTCAGTCAACAATCTATCGCATCATCAAGAATTTCAAGAAGAGAGGTTCCATTGTTGCCAAAAAGGCTCCAGGGCGTCCAAGAAAGACCAGCAAGCGCCAGGACCAGCTCTTAAAAGTGTTTCAGCTGCGGGTTCGGGCTACCAGCAGTGCAGAGCTTGCTCAGGAATGGCAGCAGGCAGGTGTGAGTGCATCTGCACGCACTGTGAGGCGGAGACTCTTGGAGCGAGGCCTGGTCTCAAGGAGGGCAGCAAGTAAGCCACTTCTCTCCAGAAAAAACATCATGGACAGACTGATATTCTGCAAAAGGTACAGGCAGTGGACTGCTGAGGACTGGGGTAAAGTTATTTTCTCTGATGATTCCCCTTTTCGATTGTTTGGGACATCAGGAAAACGCCTCATTTGAGAAGACAAGGTGAGCTCTACCAACAGTCTTGTCTCATGCCAACTGTTAAGCATCCTGAAACCATTCATGTGTGGGGTTGCTTCTCAGCCAGGGGAATCGGCTCTCTCACAGTCTTGCCTAAAAACACAGCCATGAATAAAGAATGGTACCAGAATGTCCTCCAAGAGCAACTTCTCCCAACCCTCCAAGAGCAGTTTGGTGATCAACAATGCCTTTTCCAGCATGATGGAGCACCTTGCCATAAAGCAAAGGTGATAACTAAATGGCTCAGGGAACAAAACATAGAGATTTTGGGTCCATGGCCTGGAAACTCCCCAGATCTTAATCCCATTGAGAACTTGTGGTCAATCATCAAGAGACGGGTGGACAAACAAAAACCTAAAAATTCTGACAAAATGAAAGTATTGATTGTGCAAGAATGGACTGCTATCAGTCAGGATTTGGTCCAGAAGTTGATTGAGAGCATGCCAGGGAGAATTGCAGAGGTCCTGAATAGAGTTGAGCGATACTTTCCGATATCCAAAAGTATCGGAATCGGAATGGTATCGCCGATACCCATAAAATATCGGTGATACCCGATACCGATACCGGAAATCCAATGTAAGTCTATGGGAACAAAATATCGGAATTAAAAAAAAACCATTCTTGCCTTGTTGGTTAATTGTACATGAAGGAAAACAACAAAGAGTAATGTAGAATGTATTGGGGAAGGTTGAGGAGACATTAAAGGCATAGATGTTTAACCCAATCAATGATGAATAAGATTAGCATTACAATTTTTATTTTTTCTATTTAATAGATTGCTTTCCTGATTTGACTCGAAGAAATTGACAGTAGTTACGTTTTTTCATTCAAATGTATATTTCAACTTCACTCTTCTTTTCTTTTGTAAACTTTCTTCTTTTCAGCAGCATCTTTTTTTCAAATTATCTTCTCTTCATTCTTTATCTTCTTCTTAAACTTCTTGCTATTCATCTTTTTGTTAACATTACTCATATTCTTCTTATTAAACTATTATTCTTCTTCATATTGTACTTCATCTTCTTCATCATATTCTTATTTGTGACAGAGATTCCTGTACTTGTAATCTGTAAAAGTATGAATTTTTCATCCTTCCGTTCTTGCTGTCACAAAAGATTTAAATTACAACAGTATTTGTCCGTGTTCAGTTTAGCCTGCAGCAGCAGGCATTTTCCAGGGGCACCACGAGGAGGAACGGACTCACCCCCATACACTGCTTAGTCTTCTTCTGCTTATAATTTAGAGCATATATTTTGCTATTCATTTTGGTCTTATACTTCATGTTCTTCTGCTTTTTGATCTTATGCTTATTGTTCTTCTGTTTCTTTTTCTGTATCTTGTAGTTTGTCTTAACTTTCTTTGTCCTGTTGGTGATCTTCTTCTGGGTAATCTTTTATTTCTTCTTTGTGATGGTGTTCAGGCTGGTTGGCTTGATGCTCGTCGTCCTTGTGGTCGTCATCTTCTTCGGGGTGGTCATCAGGGTCGTCGTCTTCATTTTTGGAGATCCAGAGTGATTACCCAAAAAAACATTTAAAAAATCTTCAATTTGTAAATGTAGCTGAAGGTACAAGAAGGCTGACTAACTTCCGAGAACCAGCTGACGTTACTGGAACCCGGACCGGTATCAGATGGTACAAGAGACAATGGAAGTAACGAGGACCAGCTGAGTGTGCTGGAACCCGGAGGGGCAGCAGAAGGAAAAGAGCCAATGGCACAACCGAGGACCAGCTGACGTTACTGGGACACGGTTACTAAGCAGGAGGTACCTGTGCTCCAAAGCACTACCAAGGACCAGCAGACGTTGCTGGAACTCGGATACCGAGATGGAGGCACCTAGGCCAAAGGCACTGCGGAGAACCAGTTGACGGTACTGGAACCCGGACGGGTAGCAGAAGGTACAAGAGCCAATGCAAGTAACGAGGACCAGCTGACTGTGCTGGAACCCGGACGGGTAGCAGAAGGTACCCATGGAAATTTAAGTTGACAGGCCGCGAGTCGGCCGCAGTTACCGAATCCCACAGTCCTACAGTGGGTGATTGTCCTATTGTCACAACGGAAACAGCCTTTATTTACATATCCCGCAGCACACATAGGAAGCACCTAAACTACAGGCACCAAAGAGTCGGCTAACCCGACCGCAACACGACAGGACAACTTATTGTAGGCTAAGTGACGTTTACACTGACAGGAAACAGCTGGCGTGCTGTAACCAGTCTGGGCAGGAGTGAGTACCCGTGCCAATTACACTTCCGACCAACAACTGTTGGTGTTGGAGCCCAGGGATGAGACGACAACAGAGTGGAGGCAGCAGGACTTTTTGCCGTTCACACAGCAGGGGAACAGCTGACATTACTGAACCCCAGTAACACAGGAGCAAGTGTTGACTGTGCTAACAGCACTTACAGGCAACAACTGGCGGTGTTGGAGCCCAGGGATGAGAAGAGAACAGGGTGGAGGCAGCAGGACTTTTTGACGTACACACAGCAGGGGAACAGCTGACATTACTGAACCCCAGTAACACAGGAGCAAGTGTTGACTGTGCTAACAGCACTTACAGGCAACAACTGGCGGTGTTGGAGCCCAGGGTCAAGGAGGATGTTTAAATAGTAGATCAAGTAATTTCCTTGTTACCTGTCAATTTTAAATGTCTATACTTCAAACAAGAGAAAGATAACCTTTACTACCATAAGATGATGATTTCATTTAAACTAATATCTAGATAAATAAAGAATTGACAAACATAAACACATACATTAACATGTTGAACAGCAATGCAAACCACAAAATAAATTAGTTAAGGAATCTGCTATACGGTTGTACATAAAAGCATACAAGTACATATCTGAATCCATTAATGATGGATAAGTAACAGTATGTACACCATTTTTATTGTATAGACAATGAATGTCTGACTTCAAAACATCATCAGCATTACAAGTTATCTGTGACATTACTAAAATGTTACATTTGCTGAATAATGTCACTAAACAGTTTATACAAAATTATACAATTTCCATCATGTAATACTCATAATATGTGGCAATAATCATTTTTATTAACAAACATAACCTTTAAAAAGTGCATAGTGCATAGTGAAAATTGCTATTTATGCCTGACTGTCGACTTGCAAGCATGACAACGGATAGATAAGGTATATATAGATGAGACTCATAGCCCAGATGGTGAATGGCGATGTAATACTGTACCTCAATAAAGTGTGCGTCACTACTACATAATTTTTTTTATATAGCTTTATAAACAGGGTACGTGGATGTATGCTTGCGCCTTTGTTTTGACGCATAGACTGCCTTCCTGCTGAGACGCGTTGGGTAGTGAACATTGTGTGCAGTGTTCACTGTAGTCTGAGGTTTTCCTTTTTGGAGTGCAGATCACGCTCCAGTTAGTTCTTCAACCACTGCTGGTTGTAGTCTGCTGAGCGTGTGTCACTGGCACATCCTTGAATTTTTCTCTAATTGTTGCTGCTCCATTCTATTACAAATAAATAAAATCTATTAGTGTGACGCGCTTCCATCCGTATACAATACATTGGTTGCAAACACTATAGAAGTACACAAAGGGGCCTTTCACACCTACTGAACAGTTGTGTGCAGTGTTCACTGCAGTCTCTGCGGAATAACCACACTTAGGCCTTATAACTTTTCAGACTTTCTTTATCAATCTACCAAGATGAAGAAGGCAGGGAGTAAGGCACGTGGTCGTGGCCGTGGAGTTTCTTCAGGGAGAGGACGTGGGGATTCTGTGGCTGCTGCGGCCCCCAGTGACACAGCATCCACCAGTTTTCCCGTGAGCGTTCCTTTATGCGCACTTTTGTAGGAGCTCGGAGTACCCCCCTGCTGCGGGAAGAACAAATTTAAGCCGTTGTTGGTTGGATGTCAGCCAATGCATCGACTTCAATTGCTTCCACCTCCTCTCAGGACCACAGCACTGTTGAGCAACCATCTGTCTCTTCACCGCCTGGCAAATTGCCCAGGCAGTCAGAGAGTTCTGTACAGGAGCCAGCTGAGTGTCTGCTTCTGTTCTCAGAATCTGTTGGCTTGCAAACAGGGCCAGCAAGCAGCATTCTGTAATGTGAAGAAGAGGGAGTATGCAGTGATGCGCAACAGCTGTGTCTCTCTGAATCTGAAGAGGCGGGTGAGACAGTGCCGATGGTCAGCACACGCAGAACGCATCTGATGATGATGAGACTCAGGTGCCAGTTTCTGTTGAGCATGGTGATGGCCAGACCACCCAACAGCAGCAGGTGTTGGAAGAGGGTAGTGGAGATGATGAGGTCCAAGACCCAACATGGCGTGAGGAACAGGAAGGTGGTGGTAGCAGCTCAGAGGAATCCTAATAATAATAATATTAATTTATATAGCGCCATCATATTAGCATCGCTTTACATTTTTGCAGTTTAAGAACACAAGTCATAAGTAACAACGTTAACAATACAATAATTTAAGCTAAATAAGTCGCCCCTGCTCGTGACAGCTTACAATGTACAATGAGGTGGGGGAGATACAAAGTATAGGTGTTTATATACAATGGTGCATTTACAATGATGGTCCAGCCATCTTAAGGGAGTGAGGGATGGAGATAGTGAATGGGCTAGAGACACACACACACATACACACTTACACAGAATACATAGAATGACTTTGATTAGTGAATGTGATAGGCCGCTCTGAACAAATGTGTTTTGAGGGAGCGCATGAAACCATGCAAATTGTGGATAGTCCTAATTTGTTGGGGTACAGCATTCCAGAGGATTGGCATAGCCGGGAGAAGTCTTGAGTCGGGAGTGGGAGGTACGTATTAGTGCAGAGGTTAGTCGAAAGTCGTTTGCAGAGCGCAGCAGTCGGTTAGGCCGATAGATAGAAATGAGGGAGGAGATGTAGGAGGGGTGCTGCACTGTGGATAGCTTTGTGGCTGAGAACCAGTACTTTGGTTGAAAGCTGGAGAGGCCTAGAGAAGTGGTTAGTGATAGAAGGAAGATAGAGGAAGACATTGCCCCAACGGTACAAACAGTAGGGAGAGTTAGGCTGCAGACTCGGTTGCCTGTAGCCTCCAGTTTGGCACCTGTTCGGAGCAGTTGTCTTCCAAAAGTCAAAACGTGCGCTCCCAGGACTTGCACTGCGTGGTCCTTTTTTCACACACTTGCACATGATATTTGCTATGTCAAATGCAAGCTGTGTAATCAAAAATTATAAATAGCTAAAAGTGTCAGTCACCTCAATACCACAAATATGTGGAAACATGTGCGGACAAAGCACGTAGTTGAGTTACAAAGACACACTGGAGATGTAGGCCAACCTACAGCAGCACCTACATCTTCAGGTTGTGTTGAAGCCTCTTCATCGAGCTCACACACAGCTGGTTCTGCTTCCTCACAGGATCGCCATGGAAGAACCTCAGTCACTGTTGTCCAGAGACAAAGTGTTATTCCACACACAGCAGCAAGTTCCCTGTCATCCTCACACTCCCAGGCCACAAAACAGCCATCGGTAGCACAGGCATGGGATAAAAGACGGCCATACTCCGCAAACCATGCACGAGCACAGGCTCTGAATGCTGGCATTGCAAAACTCCTGTCCCTTGAAATGCTGTCATTCAGGCTGGTGGAGACAGACAGTTTCCGTAACTGAATATCATTGTCAGTCCCACAATACAATGTGCCAAGCCGATTTCATTTCAGCAGGCAAGCCGTACCTGGTCTGCAAAAGCATGTTGAGGGAAAAATTAAACATGCGCTACTAAACGCCCTCAGTAGCAAGGTCCACCTGACCACCGATGCGTGGACCAGTACCCATTGTTATGATCTGCTACAACCAGTAAGGAAAGAAGGGAATTCTGTCCCTACAATACAACTAAGTGAATCCCTACGATGTAACGGGAACCTGATCCTGCGACCAGACCCGCTAAAGTCCTCATCTAGTGTGAACGAAGACCTATAGTTGCGAGAGAGGAATCCCTACAAGATCTAGGGACTGGGAGAAAAGGTGGACACCTCCTAACATAAATTGCAGCATGGATAATTAAACAGAAAAAAAAATACTTTGCGATCCTAACATCAAGCAAAACTGACTGATTAAGGCACCTAAGCACCCGGCTAGCTTAACAGTAGATAATACAATGAAGTCAAGCAAAGCCAGAAGGGCGGAGCCAGACTAAATAGGGAAAAAAGGTCATGTGACCAGCAAACTGAAACAAAACCTAACAAGACGGTTCTAACACCCATGGCCAGGGACAATACCTTTCCCTCACTGCCCATGGGTCAATGGTGTGTAGCCGGGTACTGATCTTGCGAGTGGCGCTGTACGTGTTCTGCCAACTCCAAGGATTGCAGGAATCAAGTCTGTACACATTGACTCCTCCTCCTACTCCAGTTCCTCAGAATCATCGCTGCAGGAGCGTCACGGTCTACCTCCACATGGACCCGTGAACGTTTACTGTTGCGACCGATATGAGCACAGCCGTGTCCAAATGTCAACAGGCTGTCCTGAAATTAATTTCCATGGGGAATCTTAGCCACACAGCGCAGGAGCTCTGTAATGCCATAAAGCAGGAGAGCGACGTGTGGTTTTTGGAAGCAAATCTACAGGCAGGCTTGGTAGTGTGTGACAATGGCCAAATCTGGTGGCAGCTCTGGGCCTTGGCAACCTCACTCACATACCATGTCTGTCATATGTGCTCAACTTGGTCGTGCAGAGTTTTTTGAGGGACTATCCGGATCTTGATGCACTGCTGCACAAGGTCCGCCTAGAGTGCGCTCACTTGCGACGTTCCAGCATGGCCAGATCAGCTGATTGCAGCTCTGCAACGCAGATTTCGCCTTCATGAACATCGCATCATATGTGCGTACCCACCAGGTGGAATTCCTCGTTACATATGTTGGAGCGGTTGTGTGAGCAGCAGCCAACAGTAATGGAGTATCAGCTGCATCAGGCGCAATCAACTCGCAATTTGCGCCGTTCACACTTCACCACTACTGAGTGGGCCTCTATAATAAGAATAATAATAATAATCTTTATTTATATAGCGCCATAATATTCCGCAGTGCTTTACAGTTTAACAGTTTCAAAACACAAGTCATAAGTAACAACGTTAACAATACAATAATTAAAGCAAAATCAGCCGCCCCTGCTGGTGAAAGCTTACAATCTACAATGAGGTGGGGGAGATACAAAGTACAGGTGTTTATATACAATGGTGTTTTTACAATGATGGTCCAGCCATTTTAAGGGAGTGAGGGATGCATGGAGATAGTGAATGGGCTACACACACAGACTTACACATAGAATGACTTTGATTAGTGAATGTGATAGGCCACTGTGAACAAATGTGTTTTGAGGGAGCGCCTGAAACCATCCAAATTGCGGATAGTCCTAATTTCTTGGGGTAGAGCATTCCAGAGGATTGGCGCAGCGCGGGAGAAGTCTTGGAGTTGGGAGTGGGAGGTACGGATTAGTGCAGAGGTTAGTCGAAGGTCGTTTGCAGAGTGCAGCAGTCGGTTAGGCCGATAAATATAAATGAGGGAGGAGATGTAGGGGGGTGCTGCACTGTGGAGAGCTTTGTTGGTGAGAACCAGTAATTAGAATTGGATCCTATAATGAATGGGCAGCCAGTGTAATGAGTGGCGAAGGACTCTATGAAGGACATCTGCCACGTTTTGCATGCGTTTGATGAGTCAACGCGGATGGCGAGTGCAGATGATGCACTAGTCAGCCTGACTGTCCCCCTTATCTGCCTGCTTCAAAAAACACTGCAAGCACTAAGGCATGAGGTTTTGGAAGAGGTGGAGAATGAGGAGTCACAAATTCCATCACCTTCTGGACAGTCAGCGCAACGTGGTTCCTCACAAAGGGCTGGAGGACTTTCAAAGTACCATGCTGTATCAACAATTGAACCTCCAGAGTCGCTGTCTATATTTTCATAACCTTCCAAACTTTTAATGTATTTACAAAGCACATAATGTACAGTTTTTGTCTATCCTTTTGTAATGCTATTGTGTTTCCATAAAGTGATGTTACAGAATTATGATACAATGTTTTTAAATTTTATGAGTTTTAAATTTTGTAAATTTTTATGTATTTGAAGGACTTTGTGAGGAGGATGAGGAGGAGTCAATGGAGGAGGAAGACATCGCTCCAGAGGGAGGTAGACAACGCTCTAGTCAGTATGTAGAGCAAGGGTGGGGTGATGCACAGCAGGCAGAGATGACGCCTCTTGCAGGGGACAACGTTTCTTGGCCAGTTGGGAGTCTGCAGCACATGGTTGATTTCATGCTGCAGTGCCTGAGAAACGACCGCCGCATCGAACACATTCACACCACGTCTGATTATTGGGTGTACATCCTCCTAGACCCTCGCTACCGGGACAACTTACAAAGCCTCATCACACGTTGAACCGGGAGCGTAAAATGCGGAAGTAACAAGACACACTGGTGCAATCCATAATGTTCTCCATTCCAGCCGAGAGCACTGCTGCTGCTACTGCTTTACAAAGCAGCTCTGTGCGTCGAGGCAGTGGAGACAGCTCTGCAACAAGAGGGAGCACAAGCAGCGCCTCTGCACAGGGCAAGAACAGTATGTTCCAAATGTGGCGAAGTTTTGTGGCAGCGCCACCAATGTCTACACCATCCGAGACGGCTCCAGTCAGCAGGAGGCAACATTTCCGTAAGATGGTGACAGACTACATGTCTTGCCCTCTCAGTGTACTCCCAGATGGCTCTTCCCCATTCAAGTTTGGTGTCTCTAAGCTGGATACATGGCCAGAGCTTAGCCAGTATGCATTGGAGGTGCTGGCTTGCCCTGCTGCCAGTGTATTATCGGAGCGCGTCTTTACTGCTGCAGGTGGTGTACTAACAGACCGTTGCATGCGACTATCCTCCGATAATGTAGAACGGCTTACTTTTCTGAAAATGAACTAGGCATGGATCTCGCCTGAATTTGCCTGTCCGGTTTCAGATTAACTAACTGGTTGGCAACTAGTGTTGAGCGATACTGCTCGATATCTAAAAATATCGGATCGGAATGGTATCGCCGATATCACTAAATATCGTCGATATCCGATTCCGATACCGGAAGTCCCATGTAAGTCTATGGGAACAAAATATCGCAACTAAAAAAACACTTTCTTTCGTTGTAAACACAAAATATACACACATAAATATATATATATATATATACATGTCATTGTGACATATATATATACATATATTTATAGTTTATACACTTCTACATAGTAAAATAGACTCTGATTCAATTGCCGGGTAAAGCCGTGACATACCCCATAGAAGTCGACGGGCTCGGTGCCGAGTACCCCCAAAACCTCTGGCTCTGTGCGACTCAACTTGGGCGTCACGAACAGGATTCTGTAGCTCGCTATAAGCGAGTCCTGTGTGCCTGAATTGAACTGGTTTTGTGCTTGAGAATTGCTAAAATCATCAGAGAATGTATTTGCCATTTTTCCGCCATATCTGCGTCACGACGAGGCACTGGTGAAGAAGAAGGACGTGCTCTTCGTGGGTGTACACTCACTCAGTGGCGCAAAAACGATGGCCGACCACTCTAAATGGTACTGCAATGTAAGATCGTGCCCCACAGCTCTTGAGTTCCGCCTTCTCATCCTCCTCAGTGTGCGGAAACTAACACGAAGGTCCCGCCTCACTACAAAAGAGGGGCCCTCTCCAGATGCTAATGACACATGTGACTTGGCAGAGATGGCTAATGGACACGAGCAGAAGTGTGAAGGGATGGAGCAGTCAGAGCTCTCCCCCCACGGAAGCGACCCGATCGCCACGGAACCACCGTTGGGCACCCGGCCTGGAAACCCTCCTACGCTGCAAGAAGCGGAGGATACCCTAAGAGGCCTGGCCCGGCACCGGGAGGAGGTCGCCAGGATGGAAGCCAGCTGGCGTGCCCTAAAACTAAACTTGGAGCGGCACCAATCCCTCTTACCTGAAGTGTCTGTACCAGAAGGTGAGGCACCCGTTCTAGTAGAGGAGTCCGTGCGGGCATCCCAGCCCTTGCAATGTGATCCGGTTGACGTTTGTTCGCAGTGGAGGCACCCGTTCCTGCAAAAAACGCTGCACCGGCAGCACCCCAGATCCCGCTGTCTGCCCCCGTCGCTGAGACAGAAGAAGCGACACCCGTCCTCATGGAGGAGGCCGCGCAGGCACCAGAGGTCTACCTGTCTGTACCGAGCCCCGACTGTCATCTGTTCCAGAGCCGGCTGCTTCCTCCGCAGGTGAGCGCCGCCAGGACTGTCGGGCGCCAGGAGAGCTGCCGCAAACCGGACATCGTAAGCTGCAGTTTGATGGTGGAGACATGGAGATGCTGGTGGAGGAGAATTACAACCGGCGTCAGGAGGAAGAGTGGAGACGTCGGGAGAGAGAAGCCGAGCGACAAAGGGAGCAGGCGAATCCCAGAAGCTTCGCCAACATCACATCGAGAAGGACCGGGCAGATAAGGACCGGATGAGAAAAGATAAAGGAACCCTGAGGGAGCCGCGGCGTAAGGGTGCAGTACGAGCTTTAAATTGAAAGCTGGTTGGGGCTTCATCCAGGAGCCTGGACTTTATTTAGAAGTGTTTGTGACCCGGCGGGACGTGGAGACTCACCTCCCAGAAGGACACCCGGGGAGGGACCTGTTGCCAGGAGACTTGGTAAGTTACACCCGACACTGGGGTTACAATGGATGGTATGCCCTTAAATGTCACCAGGTGCGACCCCTGGTCCCCAGAGTGTCAGGAACCTGTGAGACCCTCGGAGCCTTCAGCCTCCCACATCCAGGCCTCTGCACAAGTGCCCACCCCACGCCGTAAATCTCCCCAGCCTCCCTCAGTGGTCTCCTCAGCAGCCCCAGCTATGGACATGATAATGATAGCTGGCCCGTACCCGGCGCCTGTTAGGCCCCCTGGGGTTCGTTCAGTCCGGGACATAGGGCTCCAGACCCGGAGGGAGCTGAAAGAGGTGGCCACACAGACACAGATAGCGGGTCACGACTTGACTGTACAGGCCACACGACGTCATCAGGTCCTGGTGGTCCTTGGTGTCTCGGATGTTTGGCAAGCATCAGAAGAGTACCAGGTGGTACCTGGAACACCCCTGCCAAAGAATTATAAATAACCCGGACAGGGTCCCTGTATGTAAATAGTTAAATTGTTGATGTACCCGGACGGGTGAATGTTCATAAAAAAGTTTTTTAATTTAATAAAAAAAACAACACAGTTTTCATTACTTTTATTACAGTCTCATCCTGCGACGCCATCGATCTCCTGTAAAAAAATGAAAAAAAAAAAACAGCAGTATACCACCTGTCCGACGCGTCCATAGTAACGAGTGTCCCACGACGATCCAGCTCTGCTACATCAGAATGACATCAGAGGCAGGCAGAGCCTGTCATCCCGGCGCAGCACAGCTGATTACCTGCTTCCCCGGCGGTGACGTCATCGGACTGGTTTACGGCCGGGATTACCCTGCAGTCACTGCAGTTATCGCGAAAAACTGCATGTGACCGCCAGGGAGAAGATAATGGCGGCCATCAAGCAGTCCAGGACGTGACCGCCGGAGATCTTCTGCCGGGTAAGTGCCGCTGACTCCTGACAGACCCGACCGACGGACACTCACAGTGACAGTGACAAATCCGATTCCGGTATCCGATATGACGAAAATATCGGTACTCGGAATCGAAAGCCCGATACAGCTAATATCGGCCGATACCCGATATTTGCAGTATCGTATCGCTCAACACTATTGGCAACGTTTTCCATGTCTCCTGTTATGTTCATCTTTCTACCACCTGAACTATACTCCCTGGGCTACAACACTGCCAGTTGCTGCTCAGAAGTGTCGTGTCCACAGACCAATACACAAGCTATAGTGATAGTGGGGTTCAGTAACGCCTGCTGTTCCCCTGCTGTGTGTCTGACAAAAATTAATGCTGCTAACTCCAAATTAAAGTTCAAATTAAAGTTCAAACATCTCATACTAGGCCTCAGCCTACACCCTCCTTGACCCTGGGCTCAGAAGTGTTGGATGCACAGATCAAAACAATCGATGATGTGTTTGTGGGGTTCAGTAACGCCTGCTGTTCCCCTGCTGTGTGTCCGGCAAAAATTACTGCTACCTAGCTACACATGTTGAAAAAAACATGACATGTTAAAGTAGCTAGTGCTACACATAGATATCAGGCTACACCCTTATTTCTAAGCTGTAAACAAGTCAAACGTCACATTTAAAACCATTCAATGATTAGTGTTGGTAGCAAATCTGTAACAAAATAATTGTGACATATTATGGCAGATATCCACATGTCTAACACAAATGCTAACACAAAAGCATACTTATGCTATAGGGTACTGATGGTGAACCTTCTCACTCCATAACTTTGACAAATCCAACTCACATCATGCCTCAAATGCTGCAATGTTGGAAGTGCATAATGTGGGTTGAACTTTGACAACAGCTGCAGTGCGAAGGTTATCCTTCTGTGTTCTTGGCTTTTAAATAAAAGCATACAAGTAAATATAATAATACATTGTTGATTAAGGGACGTGATGTACACCTGTAATATTGTGCAAACAATGGATGTAGGACTATTCCTCTTCAACATTACTTATATTTGTGTCATTTGAAAAAATACATATTTTAGTTAAAATTTAACAACCCATGTTCACTAGCTGTGAAAGGCCCCTTTGTGTACTTCTATAGTGTTTGAAACCAATGTATTGTATATGGAAGGAAGCGCGTCACACTAATAGATTTGAGTTATTTGAAATAGAATGGAGCAGCACCAATTCGAGAAAAATGTCAAGGATGAGGCACTAACTGGAGCGTGATCTAACTGGAGCGGGATCTGCACTCCAAAAATGAAAACCTCTGACTACAGTAAACAGTGCACACAACTGTTCAGTAGCTGTGAAAGGCCCATTTGTGTACTTCTATATTGTTTGCAACCAATGTATTGTATACGGATGGAAGCACGTCACAGTAATAGATTTGAATTATTTGAAATAGAATGTAGCAGCACCAATTCGAGAAAAATGTGAACGATGAGGCAGTGAGACACGCTCAGCAGAGTACAAGCAACAGTGGTTGAAGAACTAACTGGAGCGGGATCTGCACTCCAAAAATGAAAACCTCTGACTACAGTAAACAGTGCACACAACTGTTCAGTAGCTGTGAAAGGCCCGTTTGTGTAATTCTATATTGTTTGCAACCAATGTATTGTATACGGATGGAAGCACGTCACAGTAATAGATTTGAATTATTTGAAATAGAATGTAGCAGCACCAATTCGAGAAAAATGTGAAGGATGAGGCAGTGAGACACGCTCAGCAGAGTACAAGCAACAGTGGTTGAAGAACTAACTGGAGCGGGATCTGCACTCCAAAAATGAAAACCTCTGACTACAGTAAACAGTGCACACAACTGTTCAGTAGCTGTGAAAGGCCCGTTTGTGTACTTCTATATTGTTTGCAACCAATGTATTGTATACGGATGGAAGCACGTCACAGTAATAGATTTGAATTATTTGAAATAGAATGTAGCAGCACCAATTCGAGAAAAATGTGAAGGATGAGGCAGTCAGACACACTCAGCAGAGTACAAGCAACAGTGGTTGAAGAACTAACTGGAGCGGGATCTGCACTCCAAAATTGAAAACCTCTGACTACAGTAAACAGTGCACACAACTGTTCAGTAGCTGTGAAAGGCCCGTTTGTGCACTTCTATATTGTTTGCAACCAATGTATTGTATACGGATGGAAGCACATCACAGTAATAGATTTGAATTATTTGAAATAGAATGTAGCAGCACCAATTCGAGAAAAATGTGAAGGATGAGGCAGTGAGACACGCTCACCAGAGTACAAGCAACAGTGGTTGAAGAACTAACTGGAGCGGGATCTGCACTCCAAACAAAAAAAAAATCACAGACTACAGTGAACACTTCACACAACTGTTCACTATCTCTGAAAGGCTCCTTTCTGTAGTTCTATAGTGTTTTCAACCAATGTATTGTATACGGATGGAAGCGCGTCACACTATAATTTCTATTGAATGGAGCAGCTTGAATTACACTAAAGAAAAAAAAAAGAGTCTGTGAGAGACACGTGCAGATGGCTACAGACAGCGTTGGATGCAGAGCAAACTGCAGCGTCACCTGCACTCTCACACACACACCTTGCACAGATCTGTTAAAACAACACTGCAAGGCAAAAGGAAGCTTTACACAGCGGTTGGTAAACTAGCCTGCCTAAAGCAAAGTACACAAAATCGCAATCTCTAACTGTCCCTCTGAGTCAGCAGAGCAGCGTTCTGTCCCTAACTGAATTCACAGCACAGTGACGCTAAAATGGCGGCGGAACCTTTTATAGTGCATTCTGACATCATTTCAGCAGCCAATCACAGCCATGCCATTAGTTAAGATGACCGCAGCATTACAGGATGTGCCCACACTTCGTAGGATTCCTCATTGGCTGACTAAAATCACACTGCCTCTCAAAGAATTATGGGAACTTCCGATTCCGGTATACGATATAGGAAAAATATCG
The DNA here is from genome assembly GCA_033576555.1 of Oophaga sylvatica. Taxonomy (NCBI): domain Eukaryota; kingdom Metazoa; phylum Chordata; class Amphibia; order Anura; family Dendrobatidae; genus Oophaga; species Oophaga sylvatica. The sequence continues at coordinate 144,918,276 of JARQOD010000001.1, forward strand.
GAACTAAGTATCGGAATTCCGATACAGCGAATATCGGCCGATACCCGATACTTGCGGTATCGGAATGCTCAACACTAGTCCTGAAGAAGAAGAGTCAACACTGCAAATATTGACTTGCTGCTAGAGTTGAGCGATACTTTCCGATATCCAAAAGTATCGGAATCGGAATGGTATCGCCGATATCACTAAAATATCAGCGATACCCGATACCGATACCGGAAGTCCCATGTAAGTCTATGGGAACAAAATATTGCAACTAAAAAAACCTCTTTCTTTCCTTGTAAACACTAAATATACACACATAGAATACATATATATATATATATACATGTCATTGTGACATATATATATACATATATGTATAGTTTATACACTTCTACATAGTAAAATATCCTCTGATTCAATTGCCGGGTAAAGCCGGCTTCTGTGAAAAGACAGAAGCACCCGACATGAAATGACACTTGGTGTACATAGGGTTAACCATGTCTTTTCATGTCCTTTGCTATCTGATTTGCACAAACAATTACATCAGTCTATGTGTGCAAAATTTCACACCTGTAGGGGTTAATTAAAGGTGTAAATTCGTTGTAAAAAAACGGACTTTTTTGCTACGAATTTACACCTTTAATTAACCCCTACAGGTGTGAAATTTTGCACACTTACACTCATGTAATTGTTTGTGCAAATCAGATATCAAACTACATGAAAAGACATGGTTAACCCTATGTACACCAAGTGTCATTTCATGTCGGGTTCTGCATTTTCACAAAAGCCGGCAATTGAATTAGCGGCTATTATACTATGTAGAAGTGTATGAACTATAAATATAAATATATATATATATGTGTCACAAATTCAATGACATGTATATATATATGAGGTGTAAAATTGCTGAAAAAAAATGCGTGGGCTCCCGCCCTATTTTCGCAACCAGACAGACAAAGCCAGTGAGTGGGGGCAGATAATAATAGCCCAGAAAGGGACCATTTTTTTTGGCCCCCCCCGGCTACTTAACATCTGCCCCCAGACACCCCAGAAAGGGCAAATCTCTAATTAGATTTGCCCTTTCTGGCACTTTGCCCGTCTATTCCCATTGCCCTGTAGCGGTGGCGAATGGGTTAATAAGGGGTTAAAATGACCTTGCAATTGAAAGGTCACTTTAAGCCAGGTTAATAATTGAGAGCTGTCAATTAGACAACTATCAATTATTAATCCTATTGTATGAAAGAAAAATCAAACACACACACTTTAATAAAAAAGAAGTTTAATGAAATAATCACACAGTTTTTGACCATATTTTATTTACCTGCTAAAACCATTTCCTGTAATAAAAATAAAATAATAAAGCAAAATTATTCTTACCAATCCGATGCACAGTCAGGTCCCACGGTGTAATCCTTCAGAAAGGGTTAATGTTTACTGCAGGGACCGCAGCTAATGCTGCAGCCTCACAGTAAACCCCCAAATGAATGAGCTCCTCTCCTGGCTGACAGGAGAGGAAGTGGAAAGCTTAATTGATTGCTTTCCACTTTCACTTCAGGTCAGCCAGGGACACCATCAGTGACGTCAGAGGGAACTGATTAACAAAAATAGGGGTTCCCTTCGAAAAAAAAATGGCGTGGGGTCCCCCCTATTTTTGTTAACCAGCCAGATGAAGCAGACCGCTGAGGCCTGGATTTTCAGGCTGTTAAGGAGCCAAGATCCATGGACCTTGCCAGCCTGATAATACCAGGCCACAGCAGTCTGCATATCTTGGCTGATTAACAAAAATAGGGGATCCCCTCGAAAAAAATTGGCGTGGGGTCCCCCCTATTTTTGTTAAGCAGCCAGATGAAGCAGACCGCTGAGGCCTGGTTTTTCAGGCTGGTAAGGATCCAATATCCATAGACCTTGCAAGCCTGATAATACCAGGCCACAGCAGTCTGCTTAGCTTGGCTGGTTAACAAAAATAGAGGATCCCCTCGAAAAAAAAACAGCGTAGGGGTCCCCCTATTTTTGTTAACCAGCCAAGTAAAATGCAGACTGCTGCGGCCTGGTATTAAAAGACTGTCAAGGCCCATGGATTTTGGCCCTCAACAGCCTGATAATACCAGGCTACAGCAGCCCCACATTTGGCGCATAAAAAGATGTGCCAATTGTGGCACTTTACCCGGCTCTTCCCACTTGCCCTGTAGCGGTGGCAAGCGGGGTAATAAGGGGTTAATGTCACCGTTGATTGCACGGTGACAATAAGCCCGGTTAATAATGGAGAGGTGTCAATAAGACACCGATCCATTATTAATCCCAAAGTTTTTAAATGTGTAAAAAAAAGACACAGCAAGAAAAAAGTCTTTTAATGAAATAAAAGAGACAACACAGTTTTCATTTCTTTTATTGTACTCTCATTCCTGCGACGCCATCGATCTCCTGTAAAAAAATAAAAAAACCAAACCAACAGTATACCACCTGTCCGACGCAGTCCATAGTAACGATAGTCCCACGACGATCCAGCTCTGCTACATCGGAATGACAGGCAGAGCCTGACATCCCGGCGCAGCACAGCTGCTTACCAGCTTCCCCGGCGGTGACGTCATCGGACTGCTTTACGGCCGCGATTACCCAGCAGTCACTGCAGTTATCGCGAGAAACTGCATGTGACCGCCGGGGAGAAGAGGATGGCGGCCATTAAGCAGTCCGGGATGTGACCGCCGGAGATCTTCTGCCGGGTAAGTGCCGCTGACTCCTGACAGACCCGACCGACGGACACTGACAGTGACAGTGACAATTCCGATTCTGGTATCCGATATGACGAAAATATCGGTACTCGGAATCGGAATTCCGATACAGCCAATATCGGCCGATACCCGATATTTGCAGTATCGTATCGCTCAACACTACTTGCTGCATTAACTCATTCTAACTGTCAATATAAGCTTTTGTTACTCATATGTTTGCAATTATATTTCTGTCTGTGATAAAAACATCTGTCAAACACACACATAAAAACCAGAGGGCAGCAGATCATGTGAAAATATAATATTTGTGTAATTCTCAAAACTTTTGGCCATGACTGTAGCGCAACAGGAGGACCAGGGCAATAGCAGCAGCCCTACTGTGACTCTTGAGAGTGAGATATCATCCCAGCCTGCCATCATACCCCGCCATGGCCGACTAAGAAGAAGAGACATCCATGCCTCTGACTCAAGGAGGCATGTCGATACAGGGATGTTAAATTATCTGTTCAGGGCTGCCCAGAATGATGGTGAGGAGGCCTGTTCCCGCAGCCTGGAACGGTACCTTCAAACCATAACCAAAAAAGGAAAAACTCAAAATGCGGTTTTATGATATAATATCAGTAAGTAAATAAATCCGCATAAAGGAGGATTTTATGCAAAAAAATATATAATTTATTTAACACAATATTGAGACAAAGACAAAGGTATCGACATGAGGTAGATATAACAAGCAGCTATTGATAAATTCATAAGATGTAAAGTATACAGTTAGACAGAAATAACATGTCCCGTTGGCTTATGTCGCTAAGATGGTAAGTTATCTTAGAGTCAGGAGAAAAATATAAACAACTTATGGGAAATATTATTGACCTCAGCAAAAGATTGATAAAAAGTATAATAAAGTTCCTCAATTTATTATTTAGTAATGGAAAGCAGGTGTCATTGTGCAATAGCGCACGCAATTGGAACGAGAGGGAGGTCTCAGATAGCTGATCCCATAGCGTAAATCATATAGAGCTAAATAGCACCTACTGACGGCTATAGTAAAGAAGTTATTTACCTTGCGACATTCTGGACTAAAATAGTGCCGGTGGGACAAGAGAAAGCCCCGACGCGCGTTTCACCATCCTCGGTTTCTTCAGGAGGATCACGCCCATGTCATGATGCGGTGGTGGTGCAGACACAGTGTCGTAATTAGTCTGCACCACCACCGCATCATGACATGGGCGTGATCCATGTTACATCACTCTGAGGGCAGTACCCAGATCGTGTCATCACAGGGGCGGTAACAATACCGCATCATCAAGGGGGAGGCACCAGCACCGCATCATCACTGGGGCGGTACCAGCATCGCATCACCATGGGGCGGTCAGTAAGGTACACATACCCTGACACATCCACGCACTTCCGGTCCCATGATTCTCGGTACCGGAAGTGGTCAGTGGAACGCACGCTGGAACGCACGCCCGATACCGGAAGTACCCAAACTTCTACCTCCACTATAAATATATGGCACCGCAGCACTTTAGCTACTGACTAACGGTGGATCCCGTGTCAGCGGCTGCACTGGGGTAAGAGCTTAGTAGCGGTGAGCTGTTCTGTTTGCCACATATGTCTGCATACCATTATAGTCTCATGGGGCGTTTTCTTACAGGCAGCACCACAGCTACTATCACACTTGTGGGACCTCTTGTACTTTATATCAGGACTGCATTAAGTCATAGACTAGCAAGTTCATATTGATGGGTATGCATCTCTCCTTTTTTCATGCAACTTGGGACCATATCTCACTTATTGTTATGCAGCAGTGCATCGATCTGTATATATCATTATTATCTTTACAGATGGCTATCCGGTGATTGAGACATAATACTATTGATACATATGTTTTCCCAACTTATAAACGGTATGTTGTGATTCCCCACAGAATTTTTGGATTGTTCTAAAGAGTGGCTACTACGATTCTATGAATATGCTGTTACTTCTAGCTAACAAAATTATTATCATGTTGTATATACTTTATTTTTTTCAAAAATATTTTTCAATTTTGTTATTTTCACTTTAAAGGTTTTCTCTCTTGTTAAAAGAGGCAATTGATAAAGGCAGAGTGTCTGCCCAAACGTTTTGCCTTGAAAACCGCATACAATCTTCAATAAATACCAGTTTGATCTTCTTCACCATACAAAGCTGAGTGCCTGATTTCATTTATATATATATTGGTTTAGGAACCTAATCCGGCACCTCTATACCTAGCTGTGCACACGTTACTTTATACACTTGATGAAGTCGTGACCAGATTTCAGAACAGGTAGACCGGACAATGCCTGATATTGTTGATTTTCCGATCAAAAATTCATGATTCAGTGCCGCATATGAAAGACCAATTGTGAGGAAGCTACAAAAGAAGAAAATATAAACTAGAATTAGCTAACATGTTGAAGGTTAAAAACAAATCGCATTAATGAAAGTTACAGTGTCTAACTAACAAGCCATGCAATAACAACATAAAAATAATTACAATGGCTACTGTATGTGATTTATAAACAAATACATATCTTTATTAACCCCTTAAGGACCAAGCCATTTTGTAGGTTAAAGACCAGGCCAATTTTTACATTTCTGACCACTGTCTCTTTATGAGGTTATAACTCTGGAACGCTTCAACGGATCTTGGCGATTCTGAGATTGTTTTCTCGAGACATATTGTACTTCATGATAGTGGTAAAATTTCTTCAATATAACTTGCGTTTATTTATGAAAAAAACGGAAATATGGCAAAAATTTTGAAAATTTTGCAATTTTCAAACTTTTAATTTTTATGCCATTAAATCAGAGAGATATGTCACAAAAATTAGTTAATAAATAACATTTCCCACATGTCTACTTTACATCAGCACAATTTTGGAACCAAAATTTTTTTTTGTTAGGAAGTTATAAGTGTTAAAAGTTGACCAGCAATTTCTAATTTTTCCAACAAAATTTACAAAATCATTTTTTTTAGGGGCCACCTCACATTTGAAGTGAATTTGAGGGGTCAATATGACAGAAAATACCCAAAAGTGACACCATTCTAAAAACTGCACCCCTCAACGTGTTCAAAGCCACATTCAAGAAGTTTATTAACCCTTTAGGTACTTCACAAGAATTGAAGCAATGTGGAAGGAAAAAATTAACATTTAACTTTTTTTCCCAAAATTTTTCTTTCGACACAATTTTTTAAAATTTTGTCAAGGGTATCAGTAGAAAATGAACCACAATATTTGTTGTACAATTTCTCCTGAGTACATCGATACCCCATGTGTGGGGGTAAACCACTATTTGGGCGCATGGCAGAGCTCGGAAGGGAAGCAGCGCCATTTGACTTTTTTGGCTGGAATTGAGATTGGACGCCATGTCGCATTTGGAGAGTCCCTGTGTGCCTAAACAGTGGAAACCCACCACAAGTGACCCCATTTTGGAAACTAGACCCCCCAAGTAACTTATCTAAATGTGTAGTGAGAGCTTTGAACCCCCAAGGGCTTCACAGAAGGTTATAACGTAGAGCCGTAAAATTAAAAAATCATGTTTTTTCCACAAAAATGATCTTTTCATCCCAATTTTTATTTTCCAAAGGATAAAAGGACCCCAAAAGTTATTGTGCAATTAGTCCTGAGTACGCTGATACCCCATATGTGAGGGTAAACCACTATTTGGGTGCATGGCAGAGCTCGGAAGGGAAGCAGCGCCATTTGACTTTTTTGGCTGGAATTGAGATTGGACGCCATGTTGTCTTTGGAGAGCCCCTGTGTGCCTAAACAGTGGATACCCCCCACAAGTAACCCCATTTTGGAAACTAGACCCCCCCAAGGAACTTATCTAGATGTGTGGTGAGAGCTTTGAACCCCAAGGGCTTCACAGAAGGTTATAACGTAGAGCTGTAAAATTAAAAAATCATTCTTTTCCACTAAAATGATCTTTCCACCCCCAATTTTTATTTCCCAAAGGGTAAAAGGACACCAAAGTTATTGTGCAATTTGTCCTGAGTACGCTGATACCCCATATGTGGGGGTAAACCACTATTTGGGCGCATGGCAGAGCTTGGAAGGGAAGCAGCGCCATTTGACTTTTTTGGCTGGAATTGAGATTGGACGCCATGTCGCATTTGGAGAGTCCCTGTGTGCCTAAACAGTGGAAACCCCCCACAAGTGACCCCATTTTGGAAACTAGACCCCCAAGGAACTTATCTAGATGTGTGGTGAAAGCTTTGAACCCCAAGGGCTTCACAGAAGGTTATAACGTAGAGCAGTAAAATTAAAAAATCATATCTTTTCCACAAAATGATCTTTCCACCCCCAATTGTTATTTTCCAAAGGGTAACAGGACCCCAAAAATTATTGTGCAATTTGTCCTGAGTATGCTGATACCCCATATGTGGGGGTAAACCACTATTTTGACGCATGGCAGAGCTGGAAAGGGAAGGAGCGCCTTTTTCAAATGCAGATTTTGATGGAATGGTCTGCGGGTGTCATGTCACGTTTGGAGAGCCCCTGATGTGCCTAAACAGTAGAAACCCCCCACAAGTGACTCCATTTTGGAAACTAGACCCCCAAGGAACTTATCTAGATGTGTGGTGAGCACTTTGAACCCCCAAGTGCTTCACAGAAGTTTATAACGTAGAGCCGTGAAAATAAAAATATCATATTTTTTTCCACAAAAATAATCTTTTTGCCCCCAAATTTTTATTTTTATAAGGGTAACAGGAGAAATAGGACCCCAAAAGCTATTGTGCAATTTGTCCTGAGTACGCTGATATCCCATATGTGGGGGGGAACCACTATTTTGACGCATGGCAGAGCTCGGAAGGGAAGGAGCACCGTTTTTAAATGCAGACTTTGATGGAATGGTCTGCGGGTGTCATGTCGCGCTTGGAGAGCCCCTGATGTGCCTAAACAGTAGAAACCCCCACAAATGACCCCATTTTGCAAACTAGACCCCCCAAGGAACTTATCTAGATGTGTGGTCAGCACTTTGAACCCCCAAGGGCTTCACAGAAGTTTATAATGTAGAGCCATGAAAATAAAAAAATCATATTTTTTTTCCACAAAAATTACCTTTTTGCCCCAAATTTTTATTTTTCTAAGGGTAACAGGAGAAATAGGACCCCAAAAGCTATTGTGCAATTTGTCCTGAGTACGCTGATATCCCATATGTGGGGGGGAACCACTATTTTGACGCATGGCAGAGCTCGGAAGGGAAGGAGCACCGTTTTTAAATGCAGACTTTGATGGAATGGTCTGCGGGTGTCATGTCGCGCTTGGAGAGCCCCTGATGTGCCTAAACAGTAGAAACCCCCCACAAATGACCCCATTTTGCAAACTAGACCCCCCAAGGAACTTATCTAGATGTGTGGTCAGCACTTTGAACCCCCAAGGGCTTCACAGAAGTTTATAATGTAGAGCCGTGAAAATAAAAAAATCATATTTTTTTCCACAAAAATTAACTTTTTGCCCCAAATTTTTATTTTTATAAGGGAAACAGGAGAAATAGGACCCCAAAAGCTATTGTGCATTTTGTCCTGAGTACGCTGATACCCCATATGTAGGGGGGAACCACTGTGATCGCCTTACTGCGATCTTTGGGAGGCACAATGAACAAATCCACAAAAGGTGAAGAATTGGTTTTCTTTTTTACGCCGTTCCTCGTGCGGTATTAGTGATTAGGCGACTTTATTCCTCGGATCGGTGCGATTACAGCGATACCAGATTTACACCCTTTTTTCATGTTTAGCTTCTGTCACACACTAAAAGATGCTTTTTCTTGGAATAATTTTTTGTAAGAAATTTTTGCATCGCCGTATTTTGAGAGCTATAATTGTTCCATATTTCGGCCGACAGAGTTATCTGTGGGCTTATTTTTTGTGGGACAAGCTGACGTTTTTATTGGTACCATATTCAGGCACATAACGTTTTTTGATCGTTTCCTATTCCGATTTTTGTGGAATCAGAATGAATAAAAACCAGCAATTCAGGAATTGTTTTTTTTTTTTTTTTTTCCTCGTTCCGTGTGTGGTAAAATTGATAAAGCAGCTTTATTCTTCGGGTCACTACGGTTATGGCGATTCCTCATTTATATATTTTTTTTTATGTTTTGGCGTTTTTTACACAATAAAAAATTTTATAGAAAAAATAATTATTTTTGCATCAGTTTATTCCGCGAGCTATAACTTTTTTATTTTTTTGCTGATGATGTTGTATAGCGGCTTGTTTTTTGCGGGACAAGATGACGTTTTCAGCAGTACCATGATTATTTATATCTGACTTTTTGATCGCGTGTTATTGCACTTTTTCCAAGCGGTATAATGATACCGCTTGGAAAAAGTATAATTTACTACTTTTTTGTGTTTTTTTTTTACAGCTTTCACTGAAGGGGTTAACTAGGGTTACGCTTTTATAGATGGGATTTTTACGGACGTGGCGATACCTAACATGTGTATGTTTTTTGTTTTTTATTTTTTTTATTACATAAAAATGTGTATTTTTTAGGGGATTTTTTTTAAATTATTTTTTAATATTTTTTTTAAAAAATTTTTAAAAAAATGATTTTTTTTAACTTGTCCCTTTATGGGACTTTCACTTTTTTTACTTTTTATTGCAGTTACAATGCATTGCAATGCTCTGGCATTGCAATGCATTGCAACTATAGTGGAAGCTGCTGTGACAATGATCACAGCAGCTTCCCGTAGCTAAATGACCCGGAGGTTGTCATGACAACCCCCGGGTCATCAAGGCAGAGTTTGGCCCCTGCAAATACATTGCAGGGTGCCGATCTGAGGCAGAGGGAGCTCCCGACCCTCTGCCTCCCCCCCTGAGCTCTGCGATCGCGCTGGATCGCAGCAGTCAGGGGGTTAACAGCCAGGGGCGGTGGGGGCTCCGCTCCTGGCTGTCAGTGCAGAAAGCCTGGCCACTGCAGCGCCGGCTCCTGCACTGATCACGCTGGGGAAGCTGAAATTTCAGCTTCTCCTGCACGATCGCTGCTGTGTTTGGTCAGTCAGATTGACTGACCAAGCACAGCGCTGTAGGTGCGGGGACCGACGGCAAAGGTCCCCGCACCGCTTGCCGTGCCTGTCAGCTGTCTGTGACAGCTGTCGGCACTGATCTACCACTGCGTGTTTACACGCAGTGGTAGATCAAAGCCATGACGTGCAGAGTCGGTCCTGGTGCCGGAACTGGCACCTTGCCATGACGGACTCTGCACGTCAGTGGACATTAAGGGGTTAATAATGCGAGCTTAAATTTTGGATATATATTACGACTAAAACAAACTCAATTTTGAAACAGAACTACATACTAAATTTGGAAACATCATCAACATAGAGTATGAGGAGGAGAAATACATATCGTAACGTAAAAATAAAGCGCACCTCAGCAGAAATACATTTGCGCATCCTGGTGTCCTGAAAGGTGATCCCAGGGCGCACTGTCTCCAACAAAATATCAAAGGTGGCAAGGCTCATGCGACAATATTGGTAGAACTTGTCGGGATGGGTCCGCAGAGATGCATAGAGACGATGGAAATGGCATTTAGTGAGGCGTTGCCTCAAAAGTGGATGGACCCATAGTCGTCTCCTCATCCTCGGATCCACAATCACTGGATATGGCTGGCCAAAGCGGCGTGACAAAACCCAGTTGTATAGCACCCACTCAGTTGGGGTTAAACTAAGTCTGTCTGACATTTTTCACACAAACCAGGGGAGGAGTCCTGAGGAGATCATTTGCATATTCCCAGTTCATTCTGTGATAAGTGAAGTCTCCGCGAGCTCCAAGAACACTGGGTTTTGGCCATTGCAGATGAAAGGAGGACATTGGTAAACCAGGGGAGGAGTCCTGAGGAGATCATTTGCATATTCCCAGTTCATTCTGGGATAAGTGAAGAGTCTCCGCGAGCTCCAAGAACACTGGGTTTTGGCCGTTGCAGCTGAAAGGAGGACATCGGTAAACCAGGGGAGGAGTCCTGAGAAGATCATTTGCATATTCCCAGTTCATTCTGGGATAAGTGAAGAGTCTCCGCGAGCTCCAAGAACACTGGGTTTTGGCCGTTGCAGCTGAAAGGAGGACAAATTTTTGTATGTTTTTCACCACTTTGATATCTCTTTAACAATCAGAGCATGGAAGAGGCCAGGAGCCATGTGGTGAGCTGCATTTCTTGCTACATGTTCACAGATTTATCAGTGGAAAAGCCAAATTTCACATGCCAGAAATGCAAGCTTGTGTCCATGTTGGAGGAAAAGTTGCGAAATCTAGAAGACAGGTTAGCTACATTGAAGATCATTAAGGAAGATGAAGAGTTCTTAGACAGAGCAGAATTATATCTTCATGGTACAGAAAGAGAAGAAATTCGAAGTGGACCTGAAGAAACAGAGGAATGGAAGCATGTGACCCAGAGAAGCAGGAGGATCGAGAGGCAGTCAGCACCGATACTGCTCAAGAACCAGTACCATGCTCTCACACAGGAGAACGATGAAGAAATACATCAGGATAAGACTTTGCCCACAAAGAACAACCTTGTACACCTTTAGAGTCCTCCTGGATGGAGAAAGAAAAATGTTGTGAAGAAGTAACGGAGAGTTGTGGTCATGGGGAATTCCCTGTTGAGAGGAACAGAGGCCACTATCTGCAGACCAGATATAACCTCAAGAGAAATGTGCTGTCTTCCAGGTGCAAAAATTAAAGATGTGTCTGACAGGATATCAGGCTACACTACACTAGCCACTAAGGAGACTCAAGGTCTCCAAAAATGCAATATAAACAGCACAAAAAGGCAGCAAAACTCACCTGCCCAGATCTCAGAACAAATGCACTACAGGGTGCAGCCAGCCCATAAAGCAAGATGTTAGCAGCACAGGTGCAAAATACCAGATTAAACAGCCACTCTCCACATACCCATTCAAGGAGGGGGTGACTGCTCAGTATACAATTGCACTAGAAGCCCGCATAGGGTGCCGTTCACACAAGGATACTGCACAGTGTCCGGTTCACAGCCTATTAATTACGCCCCTACTATTCGACTAGGCGGGCTGGCCAGTACACTCTCAATGTGCACCAGTGTGAACACCCCTTATGCGAGACCAAACGTGCCTGGGCTCGGCTGCACCCCAAAAAATAAAGTGCAAAATATTCAAAAATAGTGGGGTATTAGTTAATATTTTGGCCAAAATACGTAAGCTTGTAACCTGCGCGAAAGGTCCCCACGCTTACAAGTACCTACACTACACTACACTAGCCACTAAGGAGACTCAAGGTCTCCAAAAATTCAATATAAACAGCACAATAAGGCAGCAAAACTCACCTGCCCAGATCTCAGAACAAATGCACTACAGGGTACAGCCAGCCCATAAAGCAAGATGTTAGAAGCACAGGTGCAAAATACCAGATTAAACAGCCACTCTCCACATACCCATTCAAGGAGGGGGTGACTGCTCAGTATACAATTGCACTAGAGGCCCGCATAAGGGTGCCGTTCACACAAGGATACTGCACAGTGTCCGGTTCACAGCCTATTAATTACGCTCCTACTATTCAACTAGGCGGGCTGGCCAGTCATTTGTAGTGCATTTGTTCTGAGATCTGGGCAGGTGAGTTTTGCTGCCTTTTTGTGCTGTTTATACTGACAGGATATCAGGACTCTTCAGACCTAAAGATGACTACCCATTCCTGCTAATACATGTGGGGAGAAATGACACCACCAGAAGTGACCTGGAAACCATCTGCAGTGACTTTGAAAACTTAGGCAAGAAAGTGAAAGTACTGGGAGCGCAGGTGGTCTTCTCTTCCATCCTCCTAGTGGATGGCCATGGAACAAGGAGGTGGAATAAAATTCTGCAGGTGAATAACTGGCTACTTCGATGGTGCCGTCAGCAAGGATTTGGATTTCTGGATCATGGAGTGAAATACCTATACGATGGACTACTTGCTAGAGATGGGGTGCACCTTACGAAGACTGGAAAACATGTATTTGGAAGTCGCCTTGCTACACTCATCAGGAGAGCTTTAAACTAGAACAATGTGGGAAGGGAAACAAAAGGCCACAAAAATCCATACACCTGACAAATGCTATTGATAACTCTGCTATTAGAAGTGGAAAGGAAGAACGAAGACAAAAAAATCTAAATAATAAAAATATTGAAAGAAGAGAAACCAATCACAAACTAAAATGTTTCTATACAAACGCACAAAGCATGGGCAACAATCAAGGAGAATTAGAACTGCTAACGCAGGAAAAGAAATATGATGTCATTGGAATCACTGAAACTTGGTGGGACGATACACATGATTGGAATACAAGGCTAGAAGGATACAACTTATTTGCAAGAAACAGACTTGATAAATGAGGAGGAGGTGTCGCATTGTATGTTAGAAAAGCGTGCACAGAGATTGAAGCTTCAGAGACTGAGAGTTTTGTGGAAACTGTTTGGGTAAGAATACAAGCAGCGAACAGTGGAAAGGACACCATTGTAGGCATTTACTACAGGCCGCCTATGCAAGCTGAAGATATGGATGAACTCTTTATGCATCAAATGGTCAAGTTCTCCAAAAAATATGACATAGTGGTCATGGGAGATTTCAACTATCCAGACATTTGTTGGGAATCTCTCTCAGGCAAAACTAACAGGTCCAGGAAATTTTATCCTCTCTTGCTGACAACTTTATCTTCCAAAAGGTAGGGGAGAAAACAAGGGGATCTGCTACCTTGGATCTAATCCTTAGAAACAGGGAGGAAATGGTTGAGGAGGTAAGAGTGGCTGGGACCTTAGGAGGTAGCGACCATGCTATTGTAGAATTTTGGATAACTAGAGGAGGAAGACCTGTGAAGACTCAGACTTCAAGGTTAGATTTCAGAAAGGCAGATTTTAAGGGACTCAGAAACAGAATCGGAGGGATCCAATGGCTGGATATCCTTAAGGACAAAAATGTCCAGGAAAGATGGGAAATCTTGAAAAATGAGATTCTCAAAGCACAATCATTAACAATTCCAAAAAGAGGGAAGAATAGGAAGCATTTAAGGAAGCCAGGATGGATGAACAGAGAACTTAAACACATGCTAAAAAGGAAGAAAGAAATGTTTATCAAATGGAAAGAGGGAGGCATATCTAAAGAAGAATATAATAATGTCTGCAGAACCTGCAGGGCAAGAATCAGATTAGCTAAAGCTGACAATGAATTAAGGCTTGCAAGAGATGTCAAAAGCAATAAAAAAGGATTTTGGGGATATGTCAAAAGTAAAAGAAAAGTCATAGATGCTATAGGATTTTTATAGGATGAAAATTATGAAATGGTAAGAAAGGATGTTGAGAAGGCCGAACTTTTAAATTCCTATTTTGCATCTGTTTTCTCTCAGAAAGGAAATGTAACATCAACTGATCTTCACTGTCCTATTAAGGGAATAGAAGAATGCAGGATATCCATAAACAGAAAAATAGTGAGGAAACACTTAGCTAACATAAATGAATTCAAGTCTCCAGGTCCAGATGAATTACACCCCAGAGTACTGAAGGAAATAGCAGAAGACATTTTTGAACCACTCTCCATAATCTTTGAAAATTCTTGGAGAACAGGAGAAGTCCCAGAAGACAGGAGAAGAGCAAATGTTGTTCCTATCTTCAAACAGGGAAGAAGGTAAACCCAGGGAACTATAGGCCTGTGAGTCTGACATCTATACCAGGAAAGATTGTTGAACAAATTATTAAACAACATGTATGAAAGTACCTGGACAAGAATGAAGTGCTTAACCAGAGTCAGCATGGGTTTGTAACTAATAAGTCATGTCAGATTAATTTAATTTCCTTCTAAGACAGAATCATTGACTGGGTGAATCAGTGAAATGCTGCAGATATATTATATCTTGACTTCAGCAAACCATTTGACAAAGTATCTCACACAATTCTTATTGAAAAAATGACTAAGTATGGAATGGACAAGGCAACTGTAAGGTGGATTCATAACTGGCTTAGTGATAGGACTAGTGTTGAGCGATACTGCTCGATATCTAAAAATATCGTATCGAAATGGTATCGCCGATATCACTAAATATCGTCGATATCCGATTTCGATACCGGAAGTCCAATGTAAGTCTATGGGAACAAAATATCGCAACTAAAAAAAACCTTTATTTCCTTGTAAAAACTAAATATACACACATAGAATACATATATATATATATATATATATATATATATATATATACATGTCATTGTGACATATATATATACATATATGTATAGTTTATACACTTCTACATAGTAAAATATCCTCTGATTCAATTGCCGGGTAAAGCCGGCTTCTGTGAAAAGACAGAAGCACCCGACATGAAATGACACTTGGTGTACATAGGGTTAACCATGTCTTTTCATGTCGTTTGCAATCTGATTTGCACAAACAATTACATCAGTCTATGTGTGCAAAATTTCACACCTGTAGGGGTTAATTAAAGGTGTAAATTCGTTGTAAAAAAAACGGACTTTTTTGCTACGAATTTACACTTTTAATTAACCCCTACAGGTGTGAAATTTTGCACACTTACACTCATGTAATTGTTTGTGCAAATCAGATATCAAACTACATGAAAAGACATGGTTAACTCTATGTAAACCAAGTGTCATTTCATGTCGGGTTCTGCATTTTCACAAAAGCTGGCAATTGAATTAGCGGCTATTATACTATGTAGAAGTGTATGAACTATAAATATAAATATATATATATGTGTCACAAATTCAATGACATGTATATATATATATGAGGTGTAAAATTGCTGAAAAAAAATGCGTGGGCTCCCGCCCTATTTTCGCAACCAGACAGACAAAGCCAGTGAGTGGGGGCAGATAATAATAGCCCAGAGAGGGACCATTATTTTTGGCCCCCCCCGGCTACTAACATCTGCCCCCAGACACCCCAGAAAGGGCAAATCTCTAATTAGATTTGCCCTTTCTGGCACTTTGCCCATCTATTCCCATTGCCCTGTAGCGGTGGCGAATGGGTTAATAAGGGGTTAAAATGACCTTGCAATTGAAAGGTCACTTTAAGCCAGGTTAATAATTGAGAGCTGTCAATCAGACAACTATCAATTATTAATCCTATTGTATGAAAGAAAAATCAAACACACACACTTTAATAAAAAAGAAGTTTAATGAAATAATCACAGTTTTTGACCATATTTTATTTACCTGCTAAAACCATTTCCTGTAATAAAAATAAAATAATAAAGCAAAATTATTCTTACCAATCCGATGTACAGTCAGGTCCAACGGTGTAATCCATCAGAAAGGGTTAATGTTTACTGCAGGGACCGCAGCTAATGCTGCAGCCTCACAGTAAACCCCCAAATGAATGAGTTCCTCTCCTGGCTGACAGGAGAGGAAGTGGAAAGCTTAATTGATTGCTTTCCACTTTCACTTCAGGTCAGCCAGGGACACAATCAGTGACGTCAGAGGGAACTGGTTAACAAAAATAGGGGATCCCCTCAAAAAAAAATGGCGTGGGGTCCCCCCTATTTTTGTTAACCAGCCAGATGAAGCAGACCGCTGAGGCCTGGATTTTCAGGCTGTTAAGGAGCCAAGATCCATGGACCTTGCCAGCCTGATAATACCAGGCCACAGCAGTCTGCATATCTTGGCTGATTAACAAAAATAGGGGATCCCCTCGAAAAAAATTGGCGTGGGGTCCCCCCTATTTTTGTTAACCAGTCAGATGAAGCAGACCGCTGAGGCCTGGTTTTTCAGGCTGGTAAGGAACCAATATCCATGGACCTTGCAAGCCTGATAATACCAGGCCACAGCAGTCTGCTTAGCTTGGCTGGTTAACAAAAATAGGGGATCCCCTCGAAAAAAAAAAACGGCGTAGGGGTCCCCCTATTTTTGTTAACCAGCCAAGTAAAATGCAGACTGCTGCGGCCTGGTATTAAAAGACTGTCAAGGCCCATGGATTTTGGCCCTCAACAGCCTGATAATACCAGGCTACAGCAGCCCCACATTTGGCGCATCAAAAGATGTGCCAATTGTGGCACTTTACCCGGCTCTTCCCACTTGCCCTGTAGCGGTGGCAAGCGGGGTAATAAGGGGTTAATGTCACCGTTGATTGCACGGTGACAATAAGCCCGGTTAATAATGGAGAGGCGTCAATAAGACACCGATCCATTATTAATCCCAAAGTTATTAAATGCATAAAAAAAAGACAAAGCAAGAAAAAAGTCTTTTAATGAAATAAAAGAGACAACACAGTTTTCATTTCTTTTATTATACTCTCATTCCTGCGACGCCATCGATCTCCTGTAAAAAAAGAAAAAAAACAAACCAACAGTATACCACCTGTCCGACGCAGTCCATAGTAACGACAGTCCCACGACGATCCAGCTCTGCTACATCGCAATGACAGGCAGAGCCTGTCATCGCGACGCAGCACAGCTGATTACCTGCTTCCCCGGCGGTGACGTCATCGGACTGACTGCTTTACGGCCGGGATTACCCAGCAGTCACTGCAGTTATCGCGAGAAACTGCATGTGACCGCCGGGGAGAAGAGGATGGCGGCCATGAAGCAGTCCAGGACGTGACCGCCGGAGATCTTCTGCCAGGTAAGTGCCGCTGACTCCTGACAGACCCGACCGACGGACACTGACAGTGACAGACCCGACCGACGGACACAGACAGTGACAGTGACAAATCCGATTCCGGTATTCGATAAGACGAAAATATCGAAACGAATTATCGAAAGGCCGATAGAGCTAATATCGGCCGATAGCCGATATTTGCAGTATCGTATCGCTCAACACTAGATAGGACCCAAAGTGTGGTAGTAAATGGCTGCACATGTAGTTGGAAGAATGTATCAAGTGGGGTACCACAGGGCTCTCTCTTGGGCCCTGTATTGTTCAACATCTTTATCAATGATTTAGATGAAGGAATTGAGGGTAAACTGATTAAATTTGCTGATGACACAAAGCTAGGAGGGATAGCTAATACTAGAGAAGAGAGAGAGAGGATTCAAAAAGATATAAATAAACTGGAGCAGTGGGCAGCAACTAACAGAATGGTTTTTAACAGGGAAAAATGCAAAGTGCTACATCTGGGAAATAAAAATGAAAAAAGCATATACAGAATGGGAGGAATAGGGCTAAGCAACAGCACATGTGAAAAAGACTTGGGTATACTAATTGATCACAGACTGAACATGAGTCAACAGTGTGATGCAGCAGCAAAAAAGGCAAATACAATTCTGGGATGTATTAACAGAAGCATACAGTCTAGATCACATGAAGTCATTATTGCCCTCTACTCCTCTTTGGTCAGACCTCATCTGGAATACTGTGTCCAGTTTTGGGTACCACATTTTAAAAAAGACATCAACAAACTGGAGCAAGTTCAGAGAAGAGCGACCAGAATGTGTCCGGTCTGCAAACCATGTCCTATGAGGAACGGTTACAGGATTTGGGAATGTTTAGCTTGCAAAAAAGAAGACTGAGAGGAGACTTAATAGCTGTCTACAAATATCTCAAGGGCTGTCACATTGTAGAAGGATTATCTTTATTCTCATTTCCACACGGAAAGACTAGAAGCAATGGGATGAAACTGAATGGGAGGAGACACAGATTAGATATTAGAAAAAACTTTTTGACAGAGTGATCAATGAGTGGAACAGGCTGCCACGAGAGGTTGTGAGTTCTCCTTCAATGGAAGTCTTCAAACAGAGGCTGGACAGACATCTGTCTGGGATGATTTAGTGAATCCTGCTTTGAGCAGGGGGTTGGACCATATGACCCAGGATGTCCCTTCCAACTCTACCATTCTATGATTCTATGAAACCACAAATACACCAACACAAGCACGGAACCAATATGGCCAGATTGGAGGCTGCCACCTGTTGTAAAGCCAATAAATGGGGTTGCTGATGATGATTTAAATTATTTTCGGCCCTCAAAAGCGTTAAATGTCCATTTTACGAGGTTGTGAGAAAAAATGCTATATGGATGCCATACGGATGTCATATGGATGCTTACATGTGTGAAAAGCGCAGCGTCGCATTACCAACGGATCACATACGGATCACTGTTCAGGGAACGTTTCAGCGTATTACGACCATAAAATACGGACCGTATTTTAATACATTGTGTCTGACTCCGGCCTAAGGTCGGCGTCATACTAAAAGTATGACAAATCGGTCCGAGTCTCCCTGCTGAGAGTCGTACAAGTGTTCTCCATATGGTCATCTGTGTGTAATGCACTTGCAATGCGATGATGCGATTTTCTCCCACCCTTGTATCTGTATGGCATCCGTATGACTTGCGTATGGCTTTACATGTCTCACTAATTTTCCCCATTGAATTAAATTGCTCAATGGGCTGAAATGAGGAAAATGGGTGCATATTTGTTGCAAGCTAAATGGATGATCCGTGTGGCGTCCAACCCATAGGCTTGCATTGGACGATATACGCGTACAATCGCAGCATGCTGTGATTTTACACGCACATAGAATACGCCTGAGAAAAAATGGTGATGTGTATATGTATATAAAAGTATACATATTTGATACCACTGCATCCAGAAGAACCCTATTGCCGGAGTCACACTACCATAGAATACGGCCGAGTGCTATGCGAGAAAACATCGCATAGCACTAGGCCCAGTGTTAATCTATGGGGCAGCTCACATCAGCGTTTTTTTTCTCAGGTATATTCGACGTGCGTTTGAAATCATAGCATGATGCGATTAGCACTGAGACTCGGCCGAGACTCGCCAATGCAAGCCCATGGGTGCGAGAAAAAAAGTGTACAGTACTCAGACCATGCTAGTGCTGTCCGGTTTTTACGCATTAATGTCCTTTGAAAAGCCGGCAATTCATCTGACGCATACAGTAAAATCACAGAGTGACAGGTTAGAATAGAATAGAACGAATAGATTTATACACATAGAATACATAAATATATAGATGTCAGTGAAACAAACATGTATATGTATATATATTACATGGATAGATAGAAATTTTCCCACGGTGCTTGCGCTGACATAAGAAAGGTGAAGTGAGTTCATTGGCTGTGAGCGCCTAGGACCTGTCTGACAACACAGCGAGCAGGAGAACTTTCTCACACTCGCGGTGCCATCAGACAGATAGTAGGAATTCACAGGAAGACATGCAGCCTGCCATCTAGGTGTAGCAGAGCTAGGCCCGTCGTGGGACTATTGGATTATCATCCTCTCTGTGGATAGGTGAGGAATATTGTTTGTTTTTTTAACTCTTTTGCAGAAGACAAAGGCGTTGGTGGAATGGGCGAGGTCGTAAGTATGGTTAAATTAAGATTTATGAAAGGAGTCTGTGTCATTCTTCCAATTAAAGGACTTTTTTCTGAATTCTATGTTTTTATACGATATGACTATGGGGTTAGTAATGGGGGCGTCTTATTGACGCCTCTACATTGCTAACCACAGGGCTTGATGTCACCTGACAATACAAAGGTGACATCAACCCCCCAACTATCAACCCACTTGCCAGAACTACAGGGCAAGTAGGAAGAGCGAGGCTATGTGCCAGAATTGACACATCTTAGAGATGCGTCTTTTCTGGATCAGCTGAGAGTCGATGTTTTTAGCCTGGTGGGAAAGTATTCATGGCCCCTTCCTAGGCTATTAATATCAGCCTGCAGCTGTCTGCATAGCCTTTGCTGGTTATTAATTATAGGGGGACCCTACGTCATCTTTTTTTTAGGGTCGCTCATTTTAATAGCCAGTAAAGGCTAAGTATACAGTTGTGAGCTGATATTAATAGCCTGGGAAGATCCATGGGTATTACCCCCTTCCCAGGTTATAAACATCGGACCTTAGCCATCGTTTTTCTCTGCTGGTTAAGAAAATTACGTGGGAGACCACACCATTTTTTTCAGAAAAATAATCTTTTATTAATTAAATACATGACAGTAAGCTGCACACACACTGTACTAATTGTATTTGTCACAGACATCTGTATATCTACCTGTTCTATGTGTATTTACTGTATGTAATCCATCTCTTCTATCTTGTCGGCTCCTGCTGTGATTTTACACTACGTGGTTGCTTAATTGCCGACTTTTCGTCTAACTACCTATGTAATATATGCATATATATATATATATATATATATATATAATGTGTGTGTCAATGACATCTATATATCTATGTATTCTATGTATATATATCTATTCTATCTATTCTATTCTAACCTGTCACTCTCTGATTTTACTATATGCGGCAGATGAATTGCCGGCTTTTATTCTATCTATGTATCTATCTATTTATCTATCTATATATCTATATGTGTGTGTCTTAAAGAATATTTCCTTAGAAAACGATGTGTAAATGACTTAGAGAATTGCTCTATGTAAAGCTCATGTTAAAATCGGATTGTACTTGCATGACACTCTCACTCTCGTCAGTGAGAATCGGACCGATTTTTTATACGTTTAGTGTGACTCCAGCCTAAGTATTTTAATCTCATATGAACGGTCACATGTTGCCTAATCAAACTGCTTAAGCTGTGTATAGGAGGGGGGCGCAAATTAAAATTTTACCCCGGGTGCAGGAAACCTCAATTCTCCTTTGTGAAATGTGTTTTGCACTGCACTATGACAATAGCTGTATTTATTTTGTATTTTAATCTCCCTCCAAAAATTTCCATTAATAAAATAAACATTTTATTGCTAAAATGAAACTTGTGCTCGGAAAACATATTTTACCACAATGAAAGAACACAAAACCATTGTACAACTGCCTGCTGTTTTATACACATAATGTACAGCTGCCATCTGCTGCGCTGCTCACCCACAAAGGCCACACTTCACATAAAATCTAAGTTTTACTTCTTTATTGAACTTTGGGCATTTTATTAAAATAAATATATAAGGCACTGACTTTTATATCCCAACAATTCTCTAGTGAAGGTTGGAATTCCAAAGTTAATAATGTGAGGTAAAATTTAAATCTACTATGCTATTTTCTAATGTATTGTATAACTTCAAAGACTGTTTAGAATGAAATGTGCTCAAAAATAGTATTTTATTTTTTATTTTATTTCTCGTTAAAACTTAATCTAAGAATTCACCCAACATACAGTAATAACAGCCTTAAGAAATCTGAACATAAATTTGTATAAATTCCTGTTATACTTTCTGCTTCTTTAATGTGTTTAACAATATCAATAGGCCACAAGCAAAAAAATATTTTATTAAATAAGTAGAAACTAAATATAAGGCAAATCACCTTTCAATGGCAGAAAGATTCTATATTGAGATAAATTTGGATATGACCACTGATAGACTTTAAATATCCGCGCAGTCCGGCTCCTGCACAGCAGTGAGATTCTAAAATGTCTCAGCATAGGAGTCCAACTACATAGGATCGTGTAGATGCGAAAGTGGCAATCCAGCTGCATTTCCCTTGTAACTGGAGTTAATATACCAGTCCCAATTACAAGGAAAAAAAGATGAAAATACAAATAATTCA
Organism: Oophaga sylvatica; assembly: GCA_033576555.1. Lineage (NCBI taxonomy): Eukaryota > Metazoa > Chordata > Amphibia > Anura > Dendrobatidae > Oophaga > Oophaga sylvatica. The sequence goes on from JARQOD010000001.1 coordinate 144,940,483, forward strand.
ATATCTTAGTGCCCACAGGGCATAATGTGTCAAATAAATGAAAAAAAAGTGCATAAATAAATAAAAAATAACATCGCCACTGTGAATCTAAATCGCTGTTAATAGCCCAGCCCCCATAATTTTTTTTTTACAATATATAAAAATCATAGTTACAGAATGGAGAACACATTTTTAAATGTATTTTAGTGGTCTTGTGTGGTGTTAAAAAAATTTCAAAATGTGAAGAACCTTCCATTATCTCCCTAATTTTTCCACTGATATTGCCAGATATCAGCAAAAAAAGAGAATATGACAGTAAAAAATATGAAATCCACATGTATCATGAAAAAAATTCAAAACTTGCAGCTCTATAAAATGCACAAATGAAAAAACGAAAATATGTCTAGTGAGGAGCAGGGGTAAATGGCCCAGTATTGAGCTAGCTAAAAAACCCATTGACATAAATTGAATCATTGGCATCTAAAAAAATTAGGACCGATTCAGATATTTGATTTTCAGTACGAGTGCTATCCATGGTTTTCACACATAGCACTCATACCTATTATAGTCTATGGGACGTTTCACATGTCCGCAATTTTTACAGGAAACATGTCCGATTTTGATCCAAGGGTCAAAACAAAATTGGTAATGCAAGTCTGTAGGTTTGTGAAAAAAATCAGATTGCAATGGGATGACATCAGAGTGTGGTCCAATTTTCACAGACTGAAAGGAGAAGGTGGAGAAACTGTTTTTTTCACTACGTACAAGAAAAATTGATGACACTAGGTATACTTGGCTAATAATTTTACCTGTGGTTCAGTCAGTACATCCAGTGGCATTGTGGGCACCACTGGTCAAAATTACTGTTATTGTGAACAATTAAGCAAGTTGAAGATGAAATGAATGATCTCTAAAAGGCCTAGACTTTAATATTACATATTTCTTTTATATTTTAGACAAATCAATTACAAATATTTTCCTCTTTCACATTTTAAAAATTACAAAAAGTAAAATGGATCCATGCAAATGTTTGGGCACCCTGCATGGTTGGTACCAGTAGCACCCTCTTTTGCAAGTGTCACAGCTTCTTGTTTGAGGGATTTTCATCCATTCTTCTTTGGAACATTCTTCCATTTATGTGAGATTCCTGAGTCATCTTGCATGCACTACTCTTTTGAGGTCTAGCCACTAATTTCCAATGATGTTCAGATAAGGAGATTATGAGAGCCATTATAAAAGTTTCAGCTTATGCCTTTTGAGGTAGTCTATTGTGGATTTTGACATGTGTTTAGAATTAGAGATGAGCGAACATGTTTGGAAAACGTTCACCAATCTCACATTCGGCATGAATGCAGCACATTCAGTTTCATGTTCGCTTTCACAAGCATTTTTACTCAAAGTCGGCAAAAGTTGGTCACAGCTCGATAACTCATCGCATTTCCATTAATGCTTTTATATTACTTTGGCTAGGATAGTGATGCTGTATGATGAGCGGGAGGGACGGTAGGGCGTGTTTGATGAACAGAAGTGTTGTGGAGGGGTTGAAGGAGCTTCTGAAAAGATTACAGGAGCGGCACAAGTTTTTTTTTTCCCCTAACTTTATGTGTGTTGATTCCGGCAACCAATCAGGATGCAGAAACCATCCACAAGGTCTTCTGTGATTGGTTGCCAAAGTCACGTCTCTGGCCACATAAAAAGCAGACATCTTGGTTTGCTGGCTCCATTTTCTCAGTGTCACAGTGCAGAGAGTTCGCTCCTGCGCTAGTGCTGTTGAAAGTGAACTTGTCAGTGAAATAGATAGGATAATAATAATCTTTATTTTATAATAATCTTTATTTTTTATATAGCGCTAACATATTCAGCAGCTCTTTACAGTTTGCACACATAATCGTCCCTGTCCCTGATTGCGCTCACAATCTATATCCCTGTGTCAGTATGTTTTTTAGGAGTGTGGGAGGAAACCCACGCAAACACGGGAAGAACATATAAACTCCTTGCAGATGTTGTCCTTGGTGGGATTCAAACCCAGGACTCCAGCGCTGCAAGATTGCAGTGCTATCCACTGACCCATCATGCTGCCCATGATAGGATCCTGTCATGTGTGAAATCGATCTTCCAGCAACCTGACAGCGGGATTTAATATGCGTTAGCTGGAAGCGCATCTTCCTTCCCTCCCCTCGGTGGGGCGCCGATGGGTTGTTATGAGAGCCGGGAGAAGGCTGATGACCCCCGTACCTGTCATTCCAAACCTTCTGTGAATGCTGGCCCCCCTGGCCAGCAATCATAATAGCTTGTGATCTCTGCTATACATAACAGTGCTCACGCACTGCTATGTATAACACAAGCGATCAGACAATCCCAGCTGCAGGTCGCCTAAGAGGACTAAGGTATACAGTAAATAGTGAGAATTTAAAAAAAACACAAAAGTTCAAATGGCCCCATTATTACTCCATTAAAAATAAAACATAAAATATAACATGAATTAATCAGATCGATAAACAGCGTACCAAGAAAAAAAATCAAAATTCCAGAATTACAGGGGTTTTTTTTGCCAAAAGCCACTGTTTGTACTCTGCAACCCCGCCTGTGAGAGTACTGTTCCAAAAGCCGCTGTGTGTACTCTGCACTCCAGCCTGTGATAGTAGTGTGCCAAAAGCAGCCCTGTATACTCTGAAACCAAGCCTGTGGGAATAAAGTGCCAAAAACAGCTGTATGTATTCTGCAACTCTGCCTGTGAGAGTACTGCACCAAAAGCCGCTGTGTGTACTCTGCACCTCCGCCTGTGGTAGTACTATGCCAAAAAGCTGCTGTGTTTACTCTGCAGCCATGTATATACAAAACCGCACTGCACACCGAAAGTGGAAAGGAGAGGGAAGAGCCAAGCCGGTGACTAAATGACAAAGATGGATGTATGTAAATAATAATCAGCAAACAATTGCAAAAAATATGTAAATTTTATTGAACAATGCTGTACAGAGTATGAATATCAATGTAAAAAATAAATATTAAAAAGACCAGAACATCTAACAATCCACCTTTATAATTGCAGGCTCAAAATAATAACCCAGGAGTATAATAAAAATAAAATAATAATATGAAATATGTAATAATGTGATATATCAATGTGTCCCAAAGAAATAGAAATAAATCAAATCAAATAAATGTGTATATATCTGTGTATCAGTGTTTATATATATAATAATATATATGTGAGAGCTGAGCACAAATTAGACATAGAAAGTGCTAATAATATAAAATGCAAGAACCATGCTGTGGCAAAACACCAGTGTAAAATAAATTCACATAATGTGTTAACATAACATGTGCAACAACTGCTATACACATACGGCACCGTATATCAGTGATATCAATGCAAACTCGGTGCTGTGAAACCAGAGAAATATACAAAAGTGACCTCAATAGACAAAAGCACTACCTGGGAGCCTGTGGGTGAAGCAGATGGTCTGGAGAACGCGCCCTGACGCGCGTCTCGGAACTATATTCCTTCCCCTGATGAAGGAATATAGTTCCGAAACGCGCGTCAGGGCGCGTTCTCCAGACCATCTGCTTCACCCACAGGCTCCCAGGTAGTGCTTTTGTCTATTGAGGTCTCTTTTGTATATTTCTCTGGTTTCACAGCACCGAGTTTGCATTGATATCACTGATATACGGTGCCGTATGTGTATAGCAGTTGTTGCACATGTTATGTTAACACATTATGTGAATTTATTTTACACTGGTGTTTTGCCACAGCATGGTTCTTGCATTTTATATTATTAGCACTTTCTATGTCTAATTTGTGCTCAGCTCTCACATATATATTATTATATATATAAACACTGATACACAGATATATACACATTTATTTGATTTGATTTATTTCTATTTCTTTGGGACACATTGATATATCACATTATTACATATTTCATATTATTATTTTATTTTTTATACTCCTGGGTTATTATTTTGAGCCTGCAATTATAAAGGTGGATTGTTAGATGTTCTGGTCTTTTTAATATTTATTTTTTACATTGATATTCATACTCTGTACAGCATTGTTCAATAAAATTTACATATTTTTTGCAATTGTTTGCTGATTATTATTTACATACATCCATCTTTATCATTTAGTCACCGGCTTGGCTCTTCCCTCTCCTTTCCACTTTCGGTGTGCAGTGCGGTTCTGATTCTCTGGGTGGTCTGCCATCTCATTTTTCAGGATTTGTGGTTTCACCTTTATTCTTTTGCTCAATATACCATATTGGACTGGTCTATATTTTGGTGATTTATTAGTTCCACATTTCTTGTTCTTACTTTACAGCCATATATATACAAGCAGTGTGCATAAAAATTAATTCTACTCTGCAGATGTCTCTTTGCCATTTGTAAGCCAAACAAATAATTTTACTGTACCATTGTGTCTATAAAAGTACTGTGTCAAATAAATAAATTTCAGCAGCAATCTCTTTGCCATTTGTAGGCCAAACAAACAATATTACTGTACCGCTGTGTCTTTTCTAGTAGTGTGGCAAATAAATAAATCTCATTACCCGTTTTTTGCCATTTGTAAGCCAAACAAATACTTTTACTGTACCATTGTGTCTATAAGAGTACTGTGGCAAATAAATAAATATCAGCAGCCATATCTTTGCCATTTGTAGGTCAAACAAATAATTTTATTGTTCCACTGTGTCTATATGAGTAGCGTGGCAAATAAATAAATGTCAGCATCTGTCTCTTTGCCATGTGTAGGCCAAACAAATAATTTTACTATACCGCTGTGTATTTTCTAGTAGTAGGCCAAATAAATAAATCTCAGCAGCCATCTCTTGCCATTTGTAGTCCAAACAAATAATTTTACTGTGTCTATATGGGTAGTGTAAATATAGGAAGATATGTCACTCCTTGTAAAGTTAGGTGCTCAGACAAGGGTAACCAACCCCTATATAAAAGTAAATAAAGAAAGTCTGGCACTCAATGTGGAAATGCTTACTCAAATTTATTACATAGAAATATAATCCAAAGTAGCGTTTCGGTCGTTATCTCGACCTTCATCAGACTATAGTAAAAGGAAATCAAAGGAAAAAATGACAAAATAAATCCACATTAGATATTATCCATTGATATCAGAAGTATAAAAAATCACAAAAACACAATATTCAGTGTAGACAGGATAGGCTGAAAAAAGAATATTGCAGATGTAGTTTAACACAAAGGGTAAAAGATCTCTGTATCGCAATACACAATATCCAAAATCAGATAAGGTTAAATAATGACAGGAAAATATGATTCAATGTGTCCATAATAGAGTATCACTTGTGCAGATAATAATTACAAGAAAACCAGATCAATTCTGATATAAGTCAACGGTATAATATACAGGAATATGCCCAAAAATGCAAATAGATATCACTAGAGTAGTGAAATAACCTTATGGTGGAAAATTTAAAGTGTAAAAAGAAGGACCGGCTTACCGGATTATACTGTTAATAGATGCCACCAGGTAGTAATGCATTCACAGATCTAAGAGCAACCATATAGTTGGTAACTATAGTGTAAACAGAACTTGTGATTCGAGAAAATTATACATCAATAGACATACTGTGCTTTACTTGAGAAGACAGGCGCTTACCAGATATATGAAGTGGTGCAGAGTTCCAGTATTTCGGCGTCATAAGGAAGTGGAATAGAGCCGTAGGTATGGACACTGAGGAGACCGGTGCATTAGTGAGCTATAAATAGAAGCAGAAGCAAAAGACTGTGAACCGGAACTGGCGTCAGACGCCGTGCCTGAAGCGCAAGTGAAGCGCAAGATGGACGGCGTACCAGAAGTGCGTCGCTGAGAGTTCTCAGAGGCGGAAGTGCTTAGTGAGACACAGTCCTGGAACGCAAACAGGATGTGGGTGGATTAGAGCACGGGCCAGTGTGGAAGAGCATCGAAGGAAAGTAGAGAATAGGTATTATTGTGCTCATGACGTGACCTGAAGAATTTCAGAGGAACATGTCAATAAGAGTATAAAATAAACACTTATCATAATAAAGCATCCTGTCCGTGATTTATAGCAATATATATCTGGTATATGATACAATGTTGCATACTAGATCTAAATAAATATTTTTCCGAAATAAATAACATCAGAAGGGTATGGAGAATGTGATTTTAGGTGAAACCAAATAGTTCATACTCTCTATTTAGGCCCTTTGGTTCCAAAGAGCGCTAACTCTGAACATAATAGAGGTTAAAACAAGAGATTTCTTAATCAAGAATGATCCATTAATTCCAGTATCTGTTACCCAGAATTCATAAAAGACTAGACAGACCTCCTGGTAGACCAATCGTTGCCTCGACAGATTCGATTCTTTCACCACTGTCAATACTGTTAGAGAAAATTCTTACACCCCTTGTTATACACTGCAGAAAAGATGTGGATTCCAGTCCGTGCTGCCCAAATAATAGATTTCCAAGACAGAGTAGCAGTTAAGAAGTGGTTTAATCTACGCGTTTCAGGGTGAATACCACCCCTTCTTCAGGAAAATACCACATATAGCTTACATATGTTCTAACAGTACCTTGCTTAAATACATCAAGGATTCAAAAAAACAGGGGTCAGGCAGTCAGATGACACATATCAAAGTTCAAAGTTGATCAAGGGTTAATACAGCATTTTGGAGAAAGTATTTTCAATACCAAAGAAAAATATTCTAATAGCATGATTGTTTGAATTTGCAGCTTGAAAGATAAAGAAGATTTCAAGAATGAAAAAAGCAAATAATAGAAAAAAAAAAAGGAAAGGACATATACCGTGAACTTGCAACAAAAGGGGGCTTTCCTGTTATAAGAGTCAGTTCCTCTAACCCAGGAACCATTAGACTGCAACTGAAACAGCCTTCATTTTTTGGAAGACTTTTTGATGTCCCAATGGCTTGGTTCTGTGGCCTATCCACCTAGCCTTGCCCCAGAGGTGGAAGAGACTGAGTGCACTGATGCCCAATGACTTGTTATTTTAGAGGATGAGTATGTGGGAGGGCTAGTACACACAGTCAGTGGACCTCTAGCACATGTCAGAGGATGACGAAACACAGTTACCAATTGCAGCATCTTTAAGCAGTGTGCAGACTGGCAAGGAGGGCAGGGGTGAGAAGTGGGTGGAAGATGATGCGGGGGATGATGAGGTCCTAGACCCCACATGGAGAGCAGTGACATAAGTAGTTCGGAGGAAGAGGATGTGGCCACACTGGAACCAGCAGCACAGCAAAATAGGAAGCAGGTTACCAGGGCACCACAAAGACCCCTAGCCAGTTTGTTGACTTCTACTGCCCACTGTACTGCTGTAATAAGTACACCAATGCCAGAAAAAGAGCTCCCTAGCATGACATTTTTTCAGGGAATGTAGACGACAAGCAATGGGTGGTTTGCACGCTCTGTCGTCAGAGCCTGAAGGGAAGACTAAATCTTCTGAACTTGAGCACCACCTGCATGATGACACATTTGAACTAGAAACACGAGGTACAGTGGAGTACATACCTTCAAAAGCATGACAGATATGAGAATCATCCTGCTTCCTCTTCTTCCTGCCGCTCATGATCAACAGGGTCACCTGCCTCCCCACAAAAAGGGGATGTGACAGCACCACCACTGCTGCCAGTGTCACCGGGCATCTCACCACCATCCCATGGAAGTAATCAGCTTTCCACCCCCAAACCCTCGAGAGAAATAGGAGATGCCCCCATAGCTACCCATGTGACATGGTCCTGAATTACAGCGATTCCAAATTAATGGCCATAGAAATGCAGCCATTCTGGCTGGTGGAGACGGATAGTTTAAAAAAACGATGGCGGTGGATATCCTGCAGTACGTTTTTCCCAGCCGCCACTACTTTTCCCTGACCTGCACACACATGTTGTGGACAAAATAAGTTATGCACTGTGCAATGCTATCAGTGACAATGTCCAAATAACCACTAATACGTGGACCAGTAAGCAAAGCCAGGTTGGTTACATCTCCCTAACGTCCCACTGGGTAAATGTAGTGGTGGCTGAGACAGAGGCTTAAGACATTCTAGTCCATGTCCTACGACCACTAAGGATTGCTGGACATTTATCTATCCAGGTTATCACCTCCTCATATTCCACTTCCTCTATTGCCTCCTCATCTGATTACAGTAAGACCTGCACCTCAATTTCTGAACAGCCAGAGGGAAAAGACACCAGGCTGTTTTTAAACTCCTGTGTTTGGGACTCAAATCCCACACAGTGCAGGAGCTGTGGACGGGTATCAAACAGACAGATGAGTGATTGGTGCCGGTGAACCTCAAGCCCAGCCTGATTGTCTGTTGCAATGAGCAAAATCTCATAGCAGCTTTGGGCCTAGCCGGGTTTGACATACATCCCTTGCCTGGCGTGTTGCAGAGCTTTCTGATAACCAGCCACATATGTCAGAAATGTTGCTGAAAGTGCAGGCATGTGTGCCCGCTTTTCCTGTTCTCACCCTGCTGCTGCTGGCCTGTCTGTGCTGCAGCAACATTTCTGCCTTCCTACTCACCTGATGATATTCAACGTACCAACAAAGTGGAACTCCACCTTGCATATGCTGGAGAGACTGTGCAAGGAGCAGCAGGCAATAATGGAGTTTCAGCTGCACAGGTGAGTCGCCCTGCAAAACAACACTACTTCATCACCAATGAGTGGGCCTCCATGCGGGACATTGGTGCCATGTTGCATTGCTTTGAATACTCCACCAATTTGTACATGACACCATCACAACCATTACTATACCACTTATAGACCTGCTGTAAAAAACAATTCAGTTGATTATGAATGGAGTGGTGGCACAGGAGGAAGAGGAGCAGGAGGAGCAGTTTGGGAGGATGAGGAGGAACAACCGTGTTCATAAGCATGGTGGCATTCAGAACAGCTTATGGGCATCACTGAAGCATTTCTGGGAAAATACAGAGTACCCAGATGGTACACCTCCCACTGAGGCCAGCTTGTCATTGCCTCAGGCAGCCTAGCACATGAGCCAATACATGCTGCTGTGCCTGCATAATGACCGCCGAGTTGCCCGTATTGTTACCAGGGCAGATTACTGGGTGGCCACCCTGCTAGATCCTTGCTACAATGACAACATACCATCATTACTTTCGTCACTGAAACAGTATCGCAAAAGGCGTGAATACAAGCACACACTAGTCAAAAAATTACTGACGTATTTCCCATCTAACAGCGGGGTTCAGTGGAAGAACAAGGCAGAGGTGGAAAAGGAAGTAGCCAATGCAGCTGGGGCACCACCAGCACCTCGGAATGCAGGGTTAGCATGGCAGAAATGTGTCAAAACGTTATGAGCTCGTCACAATATCCGGCACTATCTGATAAAGTCCGTATTAGCAGGAGCCAGCGTTACAACAACATGGTGGAAGAGTGCACAGACAAGGGGATGCTGATACTTGTATGGGGCTGATTATTGGAGTGGCTTCCATAGGAAAGGAGTTGATGCTCCTTGTATGAGGCTGCATGCTTTGGAGCTGCTTGTGGAAGGGGATGATGATAATGACCATGCATTATGGGGTCTGTGTGGTAAAGGATGGGGGTGTTACTCGCTTGGGGCTGCATACTGGGTGCTGTGCGTTAAAAGGGAGATGTTAATTGAGTGGAGCTGCATGCTGGGACTGTTTGAGGAAGAGGATGATGATGCATGCTGGGGGCTGCACAGGAAAGGGTGAAGTTCCTTGTGTGGGGCTGCAATTTGGAGGGTTACATGGGGAAGGTGGTGATGTTCCTTGTGTGCGGCTGCATGTTGGGTGGCTGCGGATGGAAAGGGATAATGTCAGTCACGTGGGACTGGATCCTGGGGGACTGTGTGGGAAAAGCGGGATGATGATCCTTGTGTGAGTCTGCATGTTGGGTGGCTTCATGGGGAAGGGTTTTTGCACTTTTATTATAGCTTTTCGTAATATAAAATGTTACACATATCCCTATTTGTTCAATTTTGATGGAAATCAATTCTTCCCATATGTACACGAGTCTTAACACCACCATTTTAAAGAGTGGATGGAGGTTTGCGGAGAAGGGCGAGACTGTGACTGAACACATATTACAGTTGTCATAATTTAAAACACAAAAGTGGCATAAATTACGACAGAAACTTACTCCAGTAACCTCGTACAATTCTGTCATAATTTTCGTCACTTTTGTGATGTAATTAATGATAATTCTGTTGGCTGTAGTGTTGAGCGATACTGCTCGATATCTAAAAATATCGTATCGGAATGGTATCGCCGATATCACTAAATATCGTCGATATCCGATTCCGATACCGGAAGTCTCATGTAAGTCTATGGGAACAAAATATCGCAACAAAAAAAAACCTTTCTTTCGTTGTAAACACAAAATATACACACATAGAATACATAATATATAATATATACATGTCATTGTGACATATATATATACATATATTTATAGTTTATACACTTCTACATAGTAAAATAGACTCTGATTCAATTGCCGGGTAAAGCCGTGACATACCCCATAGAAGTCGACGGGCTCGGTGCCGAGTACCCCCAAAACTTCTGGCTCTGTGCGACTCAACTTGGGCGTCACGAACAGGATTCTGTAGCTCGCTATAAGCGAGTCCTGTGTGCCTGAATTGAACTGGTTTTGTGCTTGAGAATTGCTAAAATCATCAGAGAATGTATTTGCCATTTTTCCGCCATATCTGCGTCACGACGAGGCACTGGTGAAGAAGAAGGGCGTGCTCTTCGTGGGTGTACACTCACTCAGTGGCGCAAAAACGATGGCCGACCACTCTAAATGGTACTGCAATGTAAGATCGTGCCCCACAGCTCTTGAGTTCCGCCTCCTCATCCTCCTCAGTGTGCGGAAACTAACACGAAGGTCCCGCCTCCCTACAAAAGAGGGGCCCTCTCCAGATGCTAATGACACATGTGACTTGGCAGAGATGGCTAATGGACACGAGCAGAAGTGTGAAGGGATTGAGCAGTCAGAGCTCTCCCCCCACGGAAGCGACCCGATCGCCACGGAACCACCATTGGGCACCCGGCCTGGAAACCCTCCTACGCTGCAAGAAGCGGAGGATACCCTAAGAGGCCTGGCCCGGCACCGGGAGGAGGTCGCCAGGATGGAAGCCAGCTGGCGTGCCCTAAAACTAAACTTGGAGCGGCGCCAATCCCTCTTACCTGAAGTGTCTGTACCGGAAGGTGAGGCACCCGTTCTAGTAGAGGAGTCCGTGCGGGCATCCCAGCCCTTGCAATGTGATCCGGTTGACGTTGTCGCAGTGGAGGCACCCGTTCCTGCAAAAAACTCTGCATCGGCAGCACCCCAGATCCCGCTGTCTGCCCCCGTCGCTGAGACAGAAGAAGCGACACCCGTCCTCATGGAGGAGGCCGCGCAGGCACCAGAGGTTTACCTGTCTGTACCGCAGCCCCGACTGTCATCTGTTCCAGAGCCGGCTGCTTCCTCCGCAGGTGAGCGCCGCCAGGACTGGGGGGCGCCAGGAGAGCTGCCGCAAACCGGACATCGTAAGCTGCAGTTTGATGGTGGAGACATGGAGATGCTGGTGGAGGAGAATTACAACCGGCGTCAGGAGGAAGAGTGAGACGTTGGGAGCAGGAAGCAGAGCGACAAAGGGAGCAGCGAGAATCCCAAAAGCTTCGGCAACGTAACCTGGAGAAGGACCGGGCAGATAAGGACCGGATGAGAAAAGATAAAGGTACCCTGTGGGAGCCGCGGCGTAAGGGTGCAGTATGGAGCTTTAAATTGAAAGGTGGTTGGGGCTTCATCCAGGAGCCTGGACTTTATTTAGAAGTGTTTGTGACCCGGCGGGACGTGGAGGCTCACCTCCCAGAAGGACACCCGGGAGGGACCTGTTGCCAGGAGACTTGGTGACTTACACCCGACACTGGGGTTACAATGGATGGTACGACCTAAATGTTACCAGGTGCGACCCCTACTCCCCAGAGTGTCAGGAACCTGTGAGACCCTCGGAGCCTTCAGCCTCCCACATCCAGGCCTCTGCACAAGTGCCCACCCCACGCCGTAAATCTCCCCAGCCTCCCTCAGTGGTCTCCTCAGCAGCCCCAGCTATGGACATGATAACTATAGCTGGCCTGTACCCGGCGCCTGTTAGGCCCCCTGGGGTTCGTTCAGTCCGGGACATAGGGCTCCAGACCCGGAGGGAGATGAAAGAGGTGGCCACACAGACACAGATAGCGGGTCACGACTTGACTGTACAGGCCACACGACGTCATCAGGTCCTGGTGGTCCTTGGTGTCTCGGATGTTTGGCAAGCATCAGAAGAGTACCAGGTGGTACCTGGAACACCCCTGCCAAAGAATTATAAATAACCCGCACAGGGTCCCTGTATGTAAATAGTTAAATATGTAAATAGTTAAATTGTTGATGTACCCGGACGGGTGAATGTTCATAAAAAAAATTTTAATTTAATAAAAAACACAACACAGTTTTCATTACTTTTATTACAGTCTCATCCTGCGACGCCATCGATCTCCTGTAAAAAAATAAAAAAAAAAAACAGCAGTATACCACCTGTCCGACGCAGTCCATAGTAACGAGTGTCCCACGACGATCCAGCTCTGCTACATCAGAATGACAGGCAGAGCCTGTCATCCCGGCGCAGCACAGCTGATTACCTGCTTCCCCGGCGGTGACGTCATCGGACTGCTTTACGGCCGGGATTACCCTGCAGTCACTGCAGTTATCGTGAAAAACTGCATGTGACCGCCAGGGAGAAGATAATGGCGGCCATCAAGCAGTCCAGGACGTGACCGCCCGAGATCTTCTGCCAGGTAAGTGCCGCTGACTCCTGACAGACCCGACCGACGGACACTCACAGTGACAGTGACAAATCCGATTCGGGTATCCGATATGACGAAAATATCGGTACTCGGAATCGAAAGCCCGATACAGCTAATATCGGCCGATACCCGATATTTGCAGTATCGTATCGCTCAACACTAGTTGGCTGTACTCTGTCATGCCCCTCCTCACAAAGCTCTTCCCACTCAGCACTGAGTGTGATCTTTTTGTAATATATTACAAAAAATATTAAGAAATAAACAAGTTTTGTTAATCAGAAAGAATTAATTTTGCAGAATTTGTTGGCCCTTTAGAAATACATAAAAAATTATGTAAAAAAATGAATGCACAATTTTTTATGTTTACTCCATTAAAAACTTGAGTATAGGTGGTGATGAGCAGTGTTCGCAGCCTCACATTAGTAAAACAACACCAGGTTGCTGCTGCTGATCACCGCTCTCCATTGCCATATTCAGAGAACAGCAGAGTAATAATGATGCTGCTCTGCTCTGATCACAGACTCAGCTCTGCTTTATCATTGTAAGTCTCTGCAGGAGCCCTAGACTCAGGTAACAGACAATGTATCTAATACCCATCATGCATGATAGGCCCCAGAGATGTTTCTATAATGCTCATCACATTACACCACTGCTCCATAGAAGTGGATGGAGTGGGATCACACATTACAGCACTACTCTCATAGAAGTGGATGGAGCGGATTTATACTTAAAATAATTGCTCCCATAAAAGTGGACAGAGTGGGATCATGCACTACACCACTGCTCTCACTGAAGTGGACAGAACAGGGTCCCCCGTTATATCACTTCTTTAATCCTATTCAGTCTCATCCATCAATTCTACATAAATTCCAAGAGAGATTTGAAGAAGAGTTCATCTACTTAAAGATAAGGTTCAGAAAAATCCTCTTTCATCCAAGCGCAGATGAAAAACCCACCCTGAAAAAACTTTTGGATAATAAAGGTCTCCTAATTCACCATGCGGATAAAGGAGGACCAGTGGTTTTACTTAACGCTGGACTTTATGAAAAACTGAATTTGGAAATGTTAGCAGATGGGGATATCTACAAAGAGCTGAGCTTTGACCCCACTCAGAAATTTACTGAAGAACCTAAGAAATTATTGAAAGAATGTGTTAATATTGGGGCCATAACTGAGAAATTATCTGAGGATCTCATGGTTTCCCATCTGATAGTTTCAATTTTGCATTATTTTCCTAAATTACACAAACAACAATATCCCCCTATATGTCCCGTAGTTGTGGGTATTGACAGTTTGGGAGAAAGGCTCAACTCATGGATAGACCTTTATCTGCAGCCACAGGTTAAACAAATCTCAAGATTCTTACGAGACACTAAACATGTAATTTCTTCACTGGACAAGTCTAAATGGTCATATCATTGTTTGTGGCTTTCATATAATGTTATTGGGTTATAGCCAAGCATCCCACACACTCTAGCACTGAAAGTGTTAACATATTTTTCGCAACATATTGGGAATTACATGTCATGCATCAAGTATTATTATGGTAACTGAGTTTCTATTATCAAATAATTATTTCTCATTCAATGGAATATTCTTTTGCAAAGATGAGGAGCCTCAATGGGGGCAGGATTTTTACCTTCAGTAGCCAATATCTATATGGCGATTTGGGAAGAGATGTTGGTTTTCTCAGCCGCATCCGACTTTCACTTCCATATCTGGTAGTATGGTCGTTATATAGATGACCTCCTCCTGATATGGGAGGGGACTGAAAATGCTGCCGAGAAATTTGAACAGTTCTTCAATAATAATGATTTGAACCTGTGATTCACATTTAATATATAAAAAGTGAAATTAGATTTTTTTAGGATATCTCTCTCACCTTCTCCCCAGTAGAAAAGTTGTTGATTACTCCCTATAGAAAGAGTTCGGCCACAAATTCAACAATAAATACTACCTCCTGCCACCCCAAACAAACCATCAAGAATGTACCTCTTGGAGAACTCATGCGTACCAAGAGAAAAACTACATTAGAGACCCTGTTTGTGCAGGAAGCTTCTAAAGTCATCAATAGATTATATTGTCACAGCACGTCCCCGACGTGCGTTTCGAGTTTGCTTCTTCTAAGGGGGTAGACTAAGAAGAATCAAACGTGAAACGCACGACAGGGACTGTGACTACATCTCAGGTTATGTATTTTTAAAACCATTACCTTCTGTCACCTATCTATTATGTATAGCCTTTACACTGGCAACATGTTAACTTAAACTATATTCATGGAAACCTTTGGCTTATATTTGCATAAACCCACTGCAAATGTTATTTTTTCTTGCTGCTACAAACTGCTGCTATTAATACCTTATATGCACTTTACTATGGATATAAATCTTTGCTGCTATTAACACACTACATGCACTTTTCTATGTATACATATATCAGAAGGTCATATATTTTATGATGCACTTGGCTACTTAACACTGACCTACTGATATATATCACAAACCACTTTACAGTATCAAAAATATTTAAAAAATGTACCAATTATTTATATTTATTTTTGTGCATTTAGTTTTGAGCAGGAGTAGAGCATTTTAATATAATTAATTTGCTGGGTCAAGGAATATTAAACTATGAGGTGATGTATTTAGTTGTTAACCCCTTCCCAACATCCAACGTACTAGTACTGCTCTGCGGGAGGTGCATTTCTGCTCAGAGCAGTACTAGTACGGCGCCACCATTTTCCGGTCACTGCGCTGCATCGCGCGGTGACCGGGCTCCGATGGCTGCTGTCCCTGACAGCAGACCATCTCTGCACTTAGCGCCGGGGGGTTGCACCGCCCCCTCACATCGCATCGGCGATCGCTCTGATTGACTGTTAAAAGTGAAACAGCCAATCAGAGCGATTGCCGATGAAATATGGTAAAATATTACAATCCAGCCATGGCCGATGCTGCAATAGCATCTGCCATGGCTGGAGACCCAGATCCGACCCCCCACTCCGAGTGACGGCGGCGTCACTATCTGCTCCCCTCCTCCTTGCCTCCCGCTCCCCCCTCCTTCCGATCCCCCGCATCACCTCCCCTGGTCCTCCGATGTCCCTGCGTCGGTCCCGACGTCCGTACGGGATTCTTCATGGGCGCCGCCATCTTGGAAAATGGCCGGCAGATTCCATACATTTACTTTGATCACTGTGATAAACTCTCACAGTGATCAAAATAAAAAAGTAAATAAACTCCCCTTTATTATAGGTAGTGACAAGTAATAAACTAAAGAAAATATATAATTTTTTATTTTTCTATTAGGATTAGAATTAGGGTTAGGGTTAGTACTAGGGTTAGGGTTAGAATTAGGGTTAGGGTTAGTATTATAGTTAGAATTATGCTTACGGTTAGAATTAGGAATATGGTTGGAATTACGGTTACGGTTGGAATTTGGGTTAGGGTTACAATTAGGGCTAGAGTTGGAATTAGGATTAGGGTCGGAATTAGGGTTAAAATAGGTTAAAAATATGATTTTTTTTATTTTCATGCCCGGGCGTTATAATCTTCTGTAAAGCCCTTGGGGTTTCTAAGTGCTCACCACACTACTAGATAAGTTCCTTGGGGGGTCTAGCTTCCAAAATGGGGTCATTTGTGGGGAGTTTCTACTGTTTAGGCACATCAGGGGCTCTGCAAACGTAACATGACGCCCACAGACCATTCCATCAAAGTCGGCATCTCAAAACGTCACTACTTCCCTTCCGAGCCACGACGTGTGCCCGAACAGTGGTTACCCCCCACATATGGGGTACCAGTGTACTCAGGACAAACTGTACAACAACTTTTGGGGTCCAATTTCTCCTGTTACCCTTGTGAAAATAAAAAACTGCGGGCTAAAAAAATCAGTTTTTGAGGAAAAAAAAATATTTTTTATTTTCACGGCACTGCATTATAAACATCTGTGAAGCACATGGGGGTTCAAGGTGCTCACCACACATCTGGATAAGTTTCTTGGGGGGTCTAGTTTCCAAAATGTGGTCACTTGTGGGGGTTTCTACTGTTTAGGCACATCAGGGGCTCTGCAAACCTAACAAGATGCACGCAGACCATTCCATCAAGTTGGCATTTCAAAGCGTCACTACATCCCTTCCGAGCCCTGACGTGTGCCAAACAGTGATTCCCCCCACATATGGGATACTAGCGTACTCAGGATAAACTGGACAACAACTTTTGGGGTCCAATTTCTCCTGTAACCATTGTGAAAATAAAAACTCATTTTTTGAGGAAAAAAAAAGATTTTTTATTTTCATGGCTCTGCGTTATAAACTTCTGTGAAGCACCTGGGAGTTCAAAGTGCTCACTGTGCATCTAGATAAGTTCCTTAGGGGGTCTAGTTTCCAAAATGGGGCCATTTGTGAGGGAGCTCCAAAGTTTAGGCACACAGGGGCTCTCCAAACACGACATGGTGTCCGCTAACGATTGGAGCTAATTTTCCATTCAAAAAGTCAAATGGCGCTCCTTCCCTTCTGAGTCCTGCCGTGCATCCAAACTGTGCTTCACCCCACATATGGGGTACCAGCGTACTCAGGACAAACTGGACAACTTTTGGGGTCCAATTTATCCTGTTACCCTTGGGAAAATAAAAAATAAACTTCTGTGAAGCACTTGGGGGTGCACTACAATCTAGATAAGCTCCTTGGGGGGGTCTATTTTCCAAAATGGGGTCACTTGGGGGGGGTTTCTACTATTTAAGCACATCATGGACTCTGCAAACGCAACATGACCCCCGCAGAACATTCCATCAAGTCTGCATTCCAAAATGGGGCTCCTTCATTTCTGAGCTCTCCCATGCGCCAAAACAGTGGTTCCCCCCCACATATGGGGTATCGGTGTACTCAGGACAAATTGCACAAGGACTTTTGTGGTTCAATTTCTCCCGTTACCCTTGTGAAAATAAAAAATAGCGGGCTTAAATATCATTTTTGAGGAAAAAAAATATTTTTTTATTTTTACTGCTCTGCGTTATATACTTCTGTGAAGCAATTGGGGGTTCAGAGTGCTCACAACACATGTAGATAAGTTCCTTAAGGGGTCTAGTTTCCAAAATGGTGTCACATGTGGGGTTTTTTCACTGTTTAGGCACACAGGGGCTCTCCAAACGCGTCATGGTGTCCGCTAACGATTGGAGCTAATTTTCCATTCAAAAAGTCAAAAGTCAAATTGCCCAACACATTTTAGGATCCATTTTATCCTGTTGCCCATGTGAAAATGAAAAAACTAAGGCTAAAAGAATATTTTTGTGAAAAAAAAGTACTTTCTTTTTTTATGGATCAATTTGTGAAGCACCTGGGAATTCAAAGTGCTCACTTTGCATCTAGTTAAGTTCCTTGGGGGGTCTTGCTTCCAAAATGGGGTCACTTGTGGGGGAGCTCCAATGTTTAGGCACACAGGGACTCTCGAAATGTGACATGGCAACCGCTAAATATTCCAGCATTTTCAAAAGTCAAATGGCGCTCCTTCCCTTCTGAGCCCTGCCGTGCGCCCAAACAGTGGTTTATGACCACAAATGAGGTATCGGTGTACTCAGGAGAAATTGCCCAACAAATTTTAGGATCCATTTTTTCCTTTTGCCCATGTAAAAATGAAAAAATTGATGCTAAAAGAAAATTTTTGTTGGAAAAATTTAAATGTCCATTTTTTCCTTCCACGTTTCTTTAGTTCCTGTGAAGCACCTGAAGGGTTAATAACCTTCTTGAATGTAGTTTTGAGTAGCTTGAGGGGTGCAGTTTTTAGAATGGTGTCACTTTTGGGTATTTTCTGCCATATATACCCCTCAAAGTGACTTCAAATGTGAGGTGGTCCCTAAAATAAAAAATGATTTTGTAAATTTTGCTGTAAAAATGAGAAATCGCTGGTCATCTTTTAACCCTTATAACTTCCTAACAAAAAATTTTGTTTCTAAAATTGTGCTGATGTAAAGTAGACATGTGGGAAATGTTATTTATTAACTATTTTGTGTCACATAATTCTCTGGTTTAACAGAATAAAAATTAAAAATTTGAAAATTGTGAAATTTTCAAAATTTGTGGCAAATTTCCATTTTTTTCACAAATAAACGCAAAAATTATCAACCTAAATTTACCACTAACATGAAGCCCAATATGTCACTAAAAAACAATCTCAGAATCGCTAGGATCCGTTGAAGCGTTCCTGAGTTATTACCTCATAAAGGGACACTGGTCAGAATTGCAAAAAATGGCAAGGTCTTTAAGGTCAAAATAGGCTGGGTCATGAAGGGTTAATATAGTTACCTGATTTCTGTAGCCTTTTTTGTACCTGCATTTCCATTGAAACAGATTTTACTTGAATATATTACAAATAAACGTTATCTTTTTTAAACTTGGCAATGACTTCCCGGTTTCTGTAGGAATACATCTATTATATTGGTTGTTTCTAGTTTATTGCATATGCACTTTATCGTGAACATGTGAAAAGTCCATTGTTTTGCTTGCTAAATGGAAATATATACCACTTTTTGCTATTCTGACTTGTACTGTTTGGACTTACACATTTTTCTGTCATTTGTAGACATATCTACAAACACACTACAATCTTTCTTGTGACCCAAGCATCTTTCAGATCTAGGATTTGGACTCATATAATGTTGTGGTCTGGTATGGTTGCATAAGTTATTATGCTTTTTAAATGAAAAAATTTAGGTGTAAGGGAAAAAAATTTTTTTTTTCCCCCTTTTCTAGTTTTTCCCGGTTGTTTGGGGGGGCCCAAACACGGGGTAAAATTTAAAAAATTTTAAAATTGAAACCCCCAAAAATTTTTAAATTAAAAATTTTACCGGGGGTTTTCCCAAATTTTTTTTTAAAAATTTTTTTTTTGCCTCCAGTTTCCCCAAATAAAAAATCTCGGGGTTTTTTTTGGGCGGGCGGGAAAACTCTGATTTTGTAATCCTTAAAAATTAAATTTCAACTTGGGTTTTTTTCCGTGTTTTTTTGCCGAAAAAACGGGGGGGTTTTTCCCCGGTTACAAAACCTTTTCTAAAAAAAAAATTTTTTTTTGCCTCCTTTTACGCCTTTTGGACGCCAGGGGTGTTGTGCAGTTTTTTTCCGGGGACCCATAGATTTCCCCTTTTTTAAGTTTGATCCAACACTTGGATTTTAATTGGATATTTTTTTTCCACAATTTTTGCGGGAAAAACCTACCTGCAAAAAAAATAGACATGGAAGGGGCCCCTTTTTATTTTAATTAAAACATTATCCGAATAAATTAAGTGCCAAAAAAAAAAATGATATGTTAATGAGGGCCCTTTTTGGGAATAGTGTAGTCCACTGTGCTCCACTTTGCCCCGCGCTGATTTTAACCACCCTTTGTGGGAAAAATACAAAAAGTGTTTTATCCCTTTGGGCCCCCAAAAGCGTACATTATAAAGTATGCAAAATTTAATTTTTTTATTATTTTAAATTTTTCATCTTTTATTTTAAACAAATTGGGCAAAAAAAGTACAAAATTTGTAAAGGGGAAATTACGGGAAATATTTTTTTTTTGCTCAAATTCTTTGCTATTTAAAAAAAATAAAAGTTTTTTTTTCTTTGGGAAACCCCCATGTTGTAACACAAAAAATTTCAAAAAATTTCAAGCTCCATATTTTTAACAATTTTTTTTTCCCCTTTTTTTTAAAAAAAAAACCTTTTTTTTTAAAAGGGGGGGGGGTTTTTTTGGCAAACTAAAAAAATTTTTTTTTTAAAAAATTTTTGGGAAAAACCCCCTTTTTAAATTTTAAATTTGTTTTTTTTTTTTTGTTTTTTTAAAAATTTAAAATTTTTTTTTTTTATTTTTAAAAAAAATTTTTTTTTGGGTTTTTTAAAAATTTTTTTTGTTAAATTTTTTTCCCCCCAAAAATTGGGGTTTTTTTTAACCAAAAAATTTTTCCTTTTTTTGGCGGGAAAAAATTTAAAAAAAAAAAGGGGGAAAAAAAAATTTTAACCCCCCCCCCTTTTTTAAAAATCGGCCCCCGGGGGAAAAAATTTTAAAAATTTTAAATTTGGGCTTTGGGAAAAAAATCAAATTTCCCCAATGAAAAAAAAAAGGGGGGAAAAAAAGGGGGAAAAAAAAAAGGGGGAGCCGGGGAAAAAAAAAAAATTTTTGGGGTTTTTTTTTTGGGGGTTTTTTAAAAAAAAAAAAAAAAAAATTTTTTTTGGGGGGCTTTTTTTGCCAAAAAAGGGGTTTTTAAAAAGGGCCCCAAAAAAATTTTTTTTTTAAAAAAAATTTTTTTTTTAAAATTATTTTAAAAACCAAAAAAATTTTTTTTTAAAGGGGAAAAAAAAAAAAAAAAATTTTTCCTTTTTTTTCCAAGGGGGGGGGAAAAAAACCCCCCCTTTTTTTTTGGGGGGAAAAAAAAAGGGGGGGGCCCGGGGTTTTTTTTCCCCAAAATTTTTAAAAAAAACCTTTCCAAAATTTAAAAATTTTTTCCCCCCCCCAAAAAAAAAAAAATTTTAAAAAAAGGAAAAGGGGGGGGAAAAAAAAAAAAAAAAAAGGGAAACAAAAGGGGGGAAAGGGGGTTTTAAAAAAGGTTTTTTTTTCCCTTTTTTTAAAAAACCAGAAAAAAAAATTTTTAAAAAAAACCCCTTTTTTTTGGGGAAAAAAAATTTCCAAATTAAAAAAATTAAAATTGGGAAAAAAGGGGTTTTAAAAAAATTTTTCCCGGGGGTTAAAAAAAAAAAAAAATTTTTTTAAAAAAATTGGGAAAAGGGGGGAAAAAAAAACCCCCCCCTTTTCCATTTTTTTTTTAAAAAAAAAAAAAAAGGGAAAAAATTTTTTTCCCAAAAAAAAAAAAAAATTCCTTTTAAAATTTTTCCCCGGGGGGGGAAAAAAATAAAAAAAAAAGGGGGGAAAAAAAAAT
Organism: Oophaga sylvatica; assembly: GCA_033576555.1. Classification (NCBI taxonomy): domain Eukaryota; kingdom Metazoa; phylum Chordata; class Amphibia; order Anura; family Dendrobatidae; genus Oophaga; species Oophaga sylvatica. The sequence goes on from JARQOD010000001.1 coordinate 144,962,187, forward strand.
TTTTTTTGGGGGAAAAAAATTTTTAAATTTAAAAAATTTTTTTTTAAAAATTGGAAAAAAATTTTTAAATTCCCCCCCAAAATTTTTTTAAAAAATTTTTTTGGGGAAAGGGAAAAAAAATTTCCAATTAAAAAATTTTTTTCCCCTTTAAACCCAAGGGGTTTTTTTTTTTCCCCTTTTGGGGTTTAAAAATTTAAAAGGCTTTTTTTGGGGGGGGTTTTTTCCCCTTTTTCCCCCCCCCCCTTTAAAATTTTCCCCCGTTTTTTTTAAAGGGGCCCCCCCCTTCCCCCAAAAAATTTTTTTTTTTTTTTTAAAGGGGGGGGTTTTTTTTTTAAAATGGGGGGGAACTTTTTTTGGGTGTTTTTTTAAAAGGGGGGTTTTGGGGGGTTGGGGGCCGCCTTTTTGGGGTTTTTTTCCCCCAAAAAAAAATTTAAAAAAGGGGTTTTTTTTTTTAAAATTTTAAAAAAAAAAGGGGGGTTTTCCAAAACCTTATTTTGGGGCCGGGTTTTTTAAAATTTTGCCCTTTTTTTTGGGGGGGTTTTTTTTTTTAAAAAAAATTTTTTTTTTAAAATTTTTTTTTTGGGGGTTTTTCCCCCCCCGGGGGGGGCCCCGGGGGGAAAAAAAACCAAATTTTTTTTTCCCCTTTTTTTTTTTTTTTTTTTTTTTTTTTTTTTTTTTTTTTTTTTTTTTTTTTTTTTTTTTTTTTTTTTTTTTTTTTTTTTTTTTTTTTTTTTTTTTTTTTTTTTTTTTTTTTTTTTTTTTTTTTTTTTTTTTTTTAAAAAAAATTTTTTTAAAAAAACCCCCCCCCCCCCAAAAAAAATTTTTTTTTTCTTTTTTTAAAAAATTTTTTTTTTTTTTTTTTTTTTTTTTTTTTTTTTTTTTTTTTTTTTTTTTTTTTTTTTTAAATTTTTTTTTTTTTTTTTTTTTTTTTTTTTTTTTTTTTTTTTTTTTTTTTTTTCCCCCCCCCTTTTTTTTTAAAATTGGGTTTTAAAATTTTTTTTTTTTAAAAAAAAAAAAAAAACCCCCTTTTTTTTAAAAATTTTTAAAAAAAAAAAAATTTTCCCCTTTTAAAAACCCCGGGAAAAACCCCCCCCCCCAAAAAGGGGCCCCCCCTTTTTTTAAAAAAAAATTTTTTTTTTAAAAAAATTTTTGGGGAAAAAAAAAAAACCCAAAAAAAATTTTTTTTTTAAAAAAACCCTTTTTTGGGGTTTGGGTTTTTTAAAAGGGGTTTTTTTCCCCCTTTTTGGGGAAAAAAAAAACCCCAAAAAAAAAAATTTTGGGAAAACCCCCTTTTTTTTAAAAAAAACCCCCTTTTTTTTCCCAAAAAATTCCCCTTTTAACCCCTTTTTAAAGGGGAAAAGGCCCCTTTTGGGTTTTTTTTTTTTAAAAAAAACCCTTTAAAAAAATAAATTGAAGTTTAAATTTTTAAAATTTAAAAAAACCCAAAACCCCGGGTTTTTTTTGGAAAAAAAAAAATTTTTTTAAAAAAAGAAAAAAAATTTTTAAAAATTTAACCCCTTTTTTTTTAATTTTTTAAAAAAAAAAAAAGGGGAAAAATTTTTTTTTCCCCCCTTTTTAAAAAAAAAAAAAAAAAAAAATTACAAAAAAAAAAAATTTAAAAAATTTTTTAAAAAAAAAAATTTTTGGGGGAAAAACCCCCTTCTTTTTTTAAAAAAAAAAATTTTTTTAAAAAGGGGGCCCAATTTTTTTTTTGGGGGGGGGGTTTTTAAAAAAAAAATTTTTTTTTGGGGGGCCCCCAAACCCCCCTTTAAATGGGCCCCAAATTAAATTTTTTGGAAAAAAAACCCCTTTTTAAAAAAAACCCCGGGGGGAAAATTTTCCCGCAACCCCCCGGGGCGGGAAAAAAACCCCGGGGGGTTTTTTTTTTTCCCCCCCCCCAAAACCGCCCCCCTTTTCCCCCCAAAAAATTTTTTTTAAGGGCCCCCCGGGCCCCCCCCCTTTGTTTTTAAAAAAATTTTTTTTTTTTTGGGGGGCCCAATTTTTTTAAAAAAAATTTTTTTTTTTTTTTGGGGGGCCCCCCCCTTTTTTCCCCTTAAAAATTTTAAAACAAACCCCCCCCAAAAAAACCCTTTTAAAAGGGAAAAACCCCCAAAATTTTAAAAAAAAAAAAACCCCCCTTTTTCCCCAAATTTTCCCCCAAAAAAAAAAAAAACCCCTTTTCCCCCCCAAAAAAAAAAAAACCCCCCCCCCCCCCCCCCAAAAAAAACCTTTTAAATTTTTAAAACCCCCCCCCCCCTTTCCTACCCCTTTTTGGGGGGGGAAAATTTTAAAAAAAAATTTCCGGGCCCCAAAAAAATTTTTTAAAAAATTTTCCCCCCCCAAAACCCCCCAAAACCCCCAAAAATTTTAATTTTTAAAAAATTTTTTCCAAAAAAAAAAAAAATTTTTTTTTTTCCCCCCCCTTTTTATCCCCCTTTCCCCCTTTTTTTTACTTTGGAATTACCCTTTTTTTTAAAACCCCCTTTTTCCCCCCCAAAAACCCCCCAAAAAATTTTTTACCCCAAAAGGGGGAAAAACTGGGCCCCCCGGGGAAAAACCCCTTTTTTAAAAAAAATTTTTTTGGAAAAAAAAAAACCCCCCCCCCAAAAAACCGGGAAAAATTTTTTTTCGGGGGCCCCCCCTTTTTAAAATTTTCCCAAATTTCCTTTTTTTTTTTTTTTTAAATTTTCCCCCCCCCTTTTTTTTTTTTCCTTTTTAAAAAAACCCTTTCCAAAAAAACCCCCCCCCCCCCCGGGCCCCCTTTTTTGGGAACCCAAATTTTTTTTTCCTTCCCCAACCTTTTTTTTGGGGAAAAAATTTTTTTCCCCCCCCCCAAAAATTTTGGGGAAAACCCAAATTTTAAAAATTTTTTTCCCCCCCCCTAAAATTTTTTTTTTAAAAAAAAATTTTTTTCTTTTTTTTTTAAAAAACCCCCCCAAAAAAAAATTTTTCCCCCCCTTTTTTGGGTTTAAAGGGCCCCTTCCCAAAACCCCCAAAGTTTTTCCCTTTTGGGCCCTTGGTTTAAAAATTTAAAACCCCCCCAAAAAAAAATTTTTTTTCCCCCCAAAATTTTTTTTGGGGCCCCCTTTTTTTCCCCCGCAAACCCCAAAAAATTTTAAACCCGGGGGCCCCAAACCCCCTTTTCCCCCCCCTTTTTTTTTTTTTTTTAAGGCCCAAAAATTTTGGGGTTTTTTTTTTCCCAAAAAACGCCCCCCCAAAAAACCCCCAAACCCTTTCCCCGCCCCCCCAAAAATTTTCCTTTAAAAAACCCCCTCCCCCCAAATTTTCCCCCCCCCCCCAAAAAAAAATTTTTTTTTTTAAATTCTTTTTTCCCCCCCCTTTCTTTTAAAAAAACCCCTTTTTTTAAAGGGGGAAAAAAAAACCCCCTTTTAAACCCTTTTTAAACACCTTTTCCCCCCCCTTTTTTTTTTTTAAAACCCAAACTTTAAACCCCCCGTTTCCCCCCAAAAAAGGGGGGGAAAAACCCGGGGGCCCTTTTTTCCCCCCTTTGTTTTTTTTTTTTTGGGAAAAAAAAATTTTTCCCGATAATTTTCCCAAAAAAAAGGGGGGAAAAAAAAAAAAAAAAGGGGGGGGAAATCCTTTTAAAATTTTTTTTTGGGGCCCCCATGTTTTTGCCCTTTCCCCTTTTCCCCTTTTTTAAAGGGGGGGCCCCGGGCCCCTTTTTCCCTTTTTTTTTTTTTGGGGGGGGAAAAACCCCCTTTTTCCCCAAAAAAACCCCCTTTTTTTCCCCAATTCCCTTTTTTTTTTTTTCCCCCCCCTTTTTTTTTTTTCCCCCCCCCTCCAAGTTTCCCCCCCCCCCAAAAATTTTTCCCCCCCTTTTTTTAAAAATTTAAAAACCCCCCAAAAAAAATTTTAAAAATTTTTTCCCCCCCAAAACCCCCTTTTTTAAAAATTTCCCCCCCCCCCAAAAAACTTTTTTTTTTTTTTAAAAAGCCCGGGCCCCCTTCAAAAATTTTTTTTTTTTTAAATACCAAAAATTTTTTTTTTTGGGGCCCCCCCGGGGGGCCAAAAAAAAAATTTTTTTTTTGGGGGGGTTTTTAAAAAAAACCCCCCCTTTTTTTTTTTTTTCCCCCCTTTTTTTTTTTGGGGTTTAAAATTTTTTTCCCCCCCCAAACGGGGGGTTTTTTTGGGGGTTTTTTCTTTTTTTGGGGCCCCGGGGAAGGGTTTAATTTTTTGGGGGAAAAAGGGAAAATTTTTTGGGGGGTTTTTTTTCCCCCTTTTTTTAATTTTGGGGGTTTTCCCAAACTTTTTTTTTTTCCCCAAAAAAAAAAAATTCCAAAAAATTTTTTTTAAAAAAAAAAACCCCTTTTTTTTTTTTTTTCCCCTTTTTTCCGTTTTTTTTTTTTAAAATTTTTTTTAAGGGCCCCCTTTTTTCCCTTTTTTTAATTGGGGCCTTTTTAAAAAAAAATTTTTTTTCCTTTTTAAAAAAAAAAAAACCCCCTTTTTTTAAAAAAAAACCCCGGTTTTTTTTCCCCTTTGGGGAACCCACCCCCGGCCCTTTAAATTAGGGGGGGCCCCGGCCTTTTTTTAAAAAAAAATTTAAAAACCCCTTTTTTTTGGGTTTTTTAAAAAAAACCCCTAAAAAATTTTTTTCCAAAAAAGGCCGGAAAAGGATTTTTTTTCCGGGGGGGGGGAAAAAAATTTTTTTTTTTTTTTAAAAAAAAAAAAAAATTTTTTTTTTTTTCCCCCAAATTTTTTTAATTTTTAAAACCTTTTTGGGTTGGGAAAATCCCCCCTTTTTTTGGGGGAAAACCAAAAACCCCCCTTTTTTTTTCCCCCCTTTCCTTTTAAAAAATTTTTAAAAATTTTTTTTTGGGGAAAAAAATTTTTTTTTTTCCCCCATTTTTTTTTTGGCCCGGGGGAAAAAAAAAAAACCCCCCCTTTTGGGGGGGGGAAAAAAAAATTTTTTTAACAAAGGGGGGTTTTTTCCCCCCCAAAAAACCATTTTAAAAATTTTAAATTAACCCCTTTTTAATCAAAAAAAAATTTTTTAAAATTTTTTTTTTAAAAAAATTTTTTTTCCAAAAAAAAATTAAAAAAAGGATTTTTTTTTAAACCCCAAAAAAAAATTTTTTTTTTTTGGGGAAAAAATTTTTGGGGAAAAAAACCCAAAATAAAAAAACCAAAATTTAATTGGGGGGTTTTTTCCCCCTTTTGGGGGGGGCCCCCCCCAAAGGGGGAAAAAAAGGGGAAAAAAAAAATGGGTTTTTTTGGGGGGGGGAAAAAATTTCCGGGGGAAAAAACCCCCCCCCCTTTTTTTTAAAAACCCCCCCAAAAAATTTTTTTTTTTTTGGGGGGGGAAAAATTTTTTTTCCGGGGGTTTTTTTTTTTTTTTTGGGGGGAATTTTTTTTTTTTTTTTTTTCCCCTTTTTTTTTTTTTAAAAAAACCCAAAAAAAAGCGAAAACAAAAAATTTTTTGGGGGGGAAATTTTTTTTTCCTTTTTAAAAATTTTTTTTTTTTTTTTTGGGGGAAAAAAATTCCAACCTTTTGGGGGAAAAAAAGGGGTTTTTTTTTTAAAAAAAGGGGTTTTTAAAAAATTTAAAAAAAAGGGGGGTTTTTTTTTAAAAATTTGTTTTTTTTTCCCCCCTTACAAAAAAAAAAAAGGGGGGTTAATTTTGGGCCCCGGTTTTTTTTTGGGTTTTTTTTGGGGGGTTTTTTTTTTTGGGGTTTTTAAAATTTGGTTTTAATTTTTTAAAAAAATTTTAAAAAAAAAGGCCCAAAAAAAAAAAAAATTTTGGGGGGAAAAAAATTTGTTTTTTTTAAAAAGGGGGGAGGGGGAAATTTTAAACCCGGGGGCCTTTTTTCCCCCCCCAAAAATTTTTTTTTTCCCCAAAAAAATTTTTCAAAAAATTTTTCCCTTTTTTGGTTTTTTTTTTTGGGGGGGGGGTTTTTTTGGGGGGAAAATTTTTGCCCCCCCCTTTAAAAAAATTAAAAGCTTTTTAAAAAAAAATTTTTTTAAAAAGTAAAAAAAACCCCAAAAAAAAAAAAAAAAATTTTTTCCCCTTTTTTTTTTTTTAAAAAAATTTTTTGTTTAAAAAAAAATTTTTGGGGAAAATTATTTTTTTTTAAAAACCCCAAAAAAAATTTTTAAAGGTTTTTAGGGCAACCCACCGGGTTTTTTAAAAAAAAAAAATTTTTCCCCCGGGGGGGGGGGGAAATTTTTTTTTAAAAAAAGGGGGGCCCAAAATTTTTTGGGGGTTTTTTAAAAAAAAATAAAAAAAAAAAAAATTTTTTTTCCCCCCTTTTTTTTTTCCCCCCCCCAAAAAGGGTTTTGGGGGGGGTTTTTCCGGTTTTTTTTCCCCCAAAAATTTTCCCCCCCCAAAAAAAAAAAAAAAAAAAAAAAAAGGGGGGGGGCCCCCCTTTTTTTTTTTTCCCCCAAAAAAATTTTTCCCCCCTTTTAAATTTTTTTAAAAAATTTTTCCCCCCCAAATTTTAAAACCCGGGTTTTTTAAGGGTTTTTTTTAAAAAAAGGGGGGGGGGGGGGGGTTTTTTTTTTAAAAAATTTAAAAAAAAGGGGGGGTTTTGGGGGGGCCCCCCTTTTTTTTTTAAATTTTTTTTTTTCCCCCTTTTTGGGTTTTTAAAAGGGGTTTTTTTTTTTTGGGGGGGGGAAAAAAATTTTTTTTAAACCCCCCTTTTTCCAAAAAAAACCCCGGGGGGGGGGTTTTAAAAAAAAATTTTTTTTAAAAAAAATTTTTTAAAATTTTTTAAAAAAAAAAAAAAAAAAATTTTTTTTTAAAAAAAAAATTTTTTAAAATTTTTTTTAAAATTCCAAAAAAAAAAGGATTTTTTAAAAAAAAAAAACCCAAAAAATTAAAATTTTTTTTTTAAATTTTTTTTAAAAATTTTTTTTGGGGGGAAAATTTTTAAAAAAGGGGGGGTTTCCCCCCCCGGGGTTTTTCCTTTTTTTTTTTTCCCCGGTTTTTTTTTTAAAAATTTTTTAAAAAAAAAAGGGGGGGGGTTTAAATTTTAAAAAACCCCCAATCCCCTTTTTAAAACCCCCCCCCAAAAAACCCCCAAAAGAAAGGGAGGGGGGGATAATTTTTTTTTATTTTTTTAAAGGAACAAAAATTTTTTTTAAACCTTTTTTTTCCCCCCGGGGGAATTTTTTTTTTTTTTTTTTTTTCCCCCCCCCCCCTTTTTTTTTTTTTTTTTTTTTTTTTTTTTTTTTTTTTTTTTTTTTTTTTTTTTTTTTTTTTTTTTTTAAAAAAAAATTTTAAAATTTTGGCCCCCCCGGGGAAATAAAAAAGGGGGGGGGGGGGGGGCCCCCCAAAAAAAAATTGGGGGGTTGGGCCCCCCTTTTTTTGGGAAAAAAGGGGGGGTTTTGGGAAAAAAGGGGGAAAAAAAAAAGGGGGGAAAACCTAAAAAAAAGGGGAAAAATTTTAACTTTTCCGGGGCCGGGGGCCTTTTTTTTGGGGGGAAAAACCAAATTTTTTTTTTTTTTTTAAAAAAGGGGTTTTCCCCTTTTTTTTCCCCAAAAATTTTTTTTTTGGGGGGTTTTTTTGGGGCCAAAAAAAAGGGGGGGGGGGGGGTTTTTTTTTCCCCCCGGGGGTTTTGGGAAAAACCCAATTTTTTTGGTTAAAAAGGGGGGGAAACTTTTCCAACCCCCCCCTTTTGGGGATTTTTTTTTTTTTAAACCCCTTTGCCCAAGGGGGAAAAAATTTTGGGTTTGGGTTTTTCCCGGGAAAAAAGGGCCCCGGGGCCCCCCCCCGGGGGCCCCGGGGTTGGGCCCCAAAAAGGGCCCTTTTTTGGGGGGGGGCCCGGGAAAAATTTTCCCCCCCCTTTTTTCAAAGGCCCCCCAAAAAACCCGGGGGAACCAAAAAAAAATTTTTTTTCCCCCAAAAAGGGGGGAAAAAAATTTTTTTTTTTTTTAAAAAACCCTTTTTGGGGGAAAAAAATTATTTTTTGGGGGGGTTTTTTTTTTTTTTGGGAAACCCAAAAAAACCAATTTTTTTTTCCCCCTTTAAATTTTAAAAAAAAATTTTTTTTTTTTTGGGGGTTTCCCCCCCCAAAAAAAAAAAGGGAAAAAAAGGGGGGGGCCCGGCGGGGGCCCGGTAAAGGGGTTTTTCCCCCTTTGGGGGGGAAAAGGGGTTTTCCCCCCCGGGTTTTTCCATTTTTTGGGGGGGGCCCCTTTTTTTTTGGGGGGGTTTTGGGGGGGGGAAAAAAAGGGGTTTTTTGGGGAAAAATTTTGGGGGGGGAAACCCAAAGGGGGGAAAGGGGAAACCCCAAAAAAGGGGGAAAAAAAAAAAAAAAAATTTTTTTTTTTTTTTTTTTTTTAAAACCCATTTTTAAAAAAAAAGGGGTTTTTTTTAAAAAATTTGGGGGTTTTTTTTAAAAAAAAAAATTTTTTTGGGTTTTTTTTAAAAAAAATTTTAAATTTTTTTTGGGGAAATTTTTAAAAAAACCCCCCCCCGGGAAAAAAAAAAAAATTTGAAATTTTGGGTTTTTGGGTTTTCCCAAAAAATTTTTAAAAGGGGGCCCCCCGGGGGGTTTAAAAAAAACCCGGAAAAAAAAAAAAAAAAATTTTTTTTTTAAAAAAAGGGGGGGGGTAAAAATTTTTGGGGTTTTCCCCCCGTTTTGGGAAAATTTTTTAAAAAAAAACCCCGGGGGGAAAAACCCCAAACCCCCTTTCCCAACCGGGTTTCCCCCACCCCCCAAAAAAAGGGGGGTTTTTCCCAAAAAAAAAAAAGGGAGAACAAAAAAAAAAAAAGGGGGGAAAATTTTCCCCCGGGAAAAGGGTTTTCCTTTTTTTAAAAAATTTTTTTTTAATTTTTTTAAAAAAACCTTTTTGGGGGAAACCCCGGGGTTTTAAAAAATTTTTTTAAAAAACCCTTCCCCCAAAAAAAAAAATTTTTTTTTTGGGGGTTTTTTTTTTTAAAAAAAGGGGGAAAAAAAAAAAAAAAAATTTTTTTTTAAAAAACCCCCGGGGGAAAATTTCCCCCTTAAACGGGAAATTTTAAAAAAAGGGGAAAAAAAAGGGGAAAAAAATTTTTTGGGGGGGGGGGTTTTCCCGGGGTTTTTCCCCCCCTTTTTTTAAAAGGGGGGGCTTTTTCCCCCTTTTTTAAAAAAACCCCTTTTTGGGGGGTTTTTTAAAAAGGGGGGGGGGGCCGGGGTTTTTTTGGGGGGAAAAACCCTAAATTTAAAAAAAATTTAAAAAAAAAAAAAAATTGGTTTTTTTTTGGGGAAAAAAATTACCCCAAAAAAAAAATTTTTTTTAAAAAAAAAAAAAAACCCCCCCTTTTTTTTTTGGGGAAACCCTTTTTTTTTTAAAATTTTTTTTAAAAAAATTTTTTTTTTTTCCCTTTTTTTTAAAAATTTTTTAAATTAAAAGGGGAAAAAAAAATAAAAAATTTTTTTTTAAAAAATTTTTTTTAAAAAAATTTTTTTTTTAAAAAAAAATTAAATTTAAAAAAATTTTTTTTTTTAAAAACCCTTTTTTTGGGGTTAAAAATTTAAATTTTTTTTTTTTATTTTTTTAATAAAAATTGTGTTTTTTAAAAAAAAAAATTTTTTTTTAAAAAAAGGGGCCCCTTTTTTTTTTAATTGTTTTGTTTTAATTTTAAAATTGGGAAAAAATTTTTTTTTTTTGGGGGGGCCCCAATTTGGGTTTGTTTTTTAAAAATTTTTAAGGGGGGGGGGCCAAATTAAAAAGGGAAAAAAAACCCCCCAAAAAAAAAAAACCCCCAAAAAAATTTAAAAAGGTTTTTTTTGGGAATTTAATTTTTTTTTTTTTAAAAAAATTTTTTTTCCCCAAAAAAACCCCGGGGAAAAAATTTTTTCCCCAAAAGAAAAAAAAAACCCTTTAAAAAAACCCCTTTTTTTCAAAAAAAAAAGGGGGGGCCCCCAAAAACCCCCCCCTTTTAAAAAAAAAACCCCCTTTTTTTTTTTAAAAAAAAAAACCCCCCCCTTTTTTTCCCAAAATTTAAAATTTTTTTTAAAAAAAAGGGGGGTTTTAAACCAAAAAAACTTTTTTTTTTAAAACCCCAAAAAAAAAGGGCCCGGGGGTTTTTTTTTTTTTTTTTTTTTTTTGGGGGTTTTAAAAAAAAAAAGGGGGGGAAAAAAAAAATTTTTTTTAAAATTTTTAAAATTTTCCCCCCCAAAAAAAATTTTTAAAAAAGGGGGGAAAAAAAAAAAAAAAAGGGGAAAAAAAAAAGGGAAAAAAAAATTTTTAAAAAAAAAAAATTTTTTTTTTTAAAAAAAAAAAAAAAAAAGGGAAAAAAAATTTTTAAAAAATTTTTGGGGGGAAAAGGGGGGGGGGGGAAAAAAAAAAAAATTTCCCTTTTTTTTTTTCCCCCCCCCCCGGGGAAAAAAAAAAAAAATTTTAATTTTGGGGAAAGGGTTTTTTAAAAAAATTTTTAAAAAAAACCCAAAAAATTTTAAAAATAAAACCCCCAAAAAACCTTTTTAAAAAAAAACCCCAAAATTTTTTTAAAAAAAAAAAAAAAAAAACCCAAATTTTTTTTTTTTGGGTTTTTTAAAAAAAATAAAAAAAACCCCCCCAAAAAACCCCCTTTTTTAAAAAAAAAAAATTTTTTTAAAAAAAAAAAAAACCCCCCAAAAAAAAAAAAAAACCAAAAAAAAAAAAAAAAAAAAGGGGCCCAAAAAAACCCGAAAAAAAACAAAACCCTTGAAAAATTTTTAAACCCCAAAAAAAAAGGGGGGGGAAAAAAATTTTTTAAAAAAAATTTCCCCCCCCTTTTTTTTCCCCCCAAAATTTTTTTTTTTTAAGTTTTTAAAAAACCCCTTTCCCAAAGGGGGAAAACCCCCCCAAAAAAAAATAAAAACTGTTTTTTAAAAAAAAACCAAAAAAAAACCCCTTGGGCCTTTTTTCCCCAAAAAGGGGAAATTTTTTTTTTTTAAAAAAAAAGGGGGGGTTTTTTTAAAAAAAAAAAAAAAAATTTTTCCCCCCAAAAAAAAAATTTTTTTAAAAAATTTTTTTTTCCCCCCAAAAAATTTTTAAAAAAAAAAAAATTTTTTAAAAATTTAGAAACAAAAAAAATTTTTCAAAAAAAAAAAAAAAAAAAAAATTTTTTTTTTTTTTAAAAAATTTTTTTTCCCCTTTTTAAAACCCCCTTTTTTAAAAAAATTTTTTTTTTCCCCAAAAAAATTTTTTTTTTTTTCCCCCCCCCCCCTTTTTTTTTAAAAGGGAAAACCCCTTTTTGTTTTTTGGGTTTAAATTTTTTTTTTTTTTTGGGTTTTTTTAAAAAAATTTTTTAAAAGGGTTTTTCCCTTTTAAAAAAAATTTTTTTTTTTCCCCTTTCCCCCAAAATTTTTAAATTTTTAAAAAAGGGGTTCCACGGAAAAAAATTTTTCCTTTTTAATGTTTTTTTTTTCCCGGTTTTGGGGGGGGGGCTTTTTTTTAAAAAATTTTTTGGGGGGGGAAAAAGGGGTTTTTAAAGGGAAAAGGGGAAAAAAAATTTTTTCCCCCCCCCTTTTTTTTCCCCCGGGGGAAAACCAAAAAAATTTTTTTTTAAAAATCCGGGGGCCCCAAAAAAAAAAAAAAAAGGGGGCTTTTTTTTTTTTTTCCCCCCCCCCTTTTTTTTAAAAAAAAAATTTTGGGAAAAAAATTTTAAAAAAAAATTTTTTTAAAAATTTTTTTTTAAAAAAAAAATTAATTAAAAAAAAATTTTTTTCCCCCCCCCCCCCCCCTTTTTTTTTTTAAAAATTTTTCCCGGAAAAAAATTTTTTTAAAAAGGAAAAAAAAAACTCTTTTGCAAGTGTCACAGCTTCTTGTTTGAGGGATTTTCATCCATTCTTCTTGGAACATTCTTCCTTTATGTGAGATTCCTGAGTCATCTTGCATGCACTACTCTTTTGAGGTCTAGCCACAAATTTTTCCAATGATGTTCAGATAAGGAGATTATGAGAGCCTTATAAAAGTTTCAGCTTATGCCTTTGAGGTGGGTCTTTTGTGGATTTTGACATGTGTTTAGAATTAGAGATAAGCGACATTTTTGGGAAAAACGTTCACCAATCTCACATTCGGCATGAATGCAGCACATTCATTTCATGTTCGCTTTCACAAGCATTTTTACTCAAGTCGGCAAAAGTTGGTCACAGCTCGAAAACCCTCATCGCATTTCCATTAAGCTTTTATATTACTTTGGCTGGGATAGTGATGCTGTATATTAGCGGAGGACGGTAGGGCGTGTTTGATGAACAGAATGTTGTGGAGGGTTTGAGGAGCTTCTAAAAAGATTACAGGAGCGGCACAAGTTTTTTTTTTCCCCTAACTTTATGTGTGTTGATTCCGGCAACCAATCAGGATGCAGAAACCATCCACAAGGTCTTCTGTGTTTGGGTTGCCAAAGTCACGTCTCTGGCCACATAAAAAGCAGACATCTTGGTTGCGGGCCCCATTTTCTCAGTGTCACATTTGCAGAGAGTTCGCTCCTGCGCTAGTGCTGTTGAAAGTGAACTTGTCAGTGAAATAGATAGGATAATAATAATCTTTATTTTAAAAATAATCTTTATTTTTTATATAGCGCTAACATATTCAGCAGCTCTTTACATTTTTGCACACATAATCGTCCCTGTCCCTGATTGCGCTCACAATCAATATTCCCTGTGTCAGTATGTTTTTTAGGAGTGTGGAGGAAACCCACGCAAACACGGGAAGAACATATAAACTCCCTTGCAGATGTTTTCCTTGGTGGATTCAAACCCAGGACTCCAGCGCTGCAAGAATTGCAGTGCTATCCACTGACCCCCTCATGCTGCCCATGATAGGATCCTGTCATGTGTGAAAACGATCTTCCAGCAACCTGACAGCGGGATTTAATATGCGTTAGCTGGAAGCGCATCTTCCTTCCCTCCCCTCGTGGGGCGGGCCGATGGGTTGTTATGAGAGCCGGGAAGAAGGCTGAAAGACCCCCGTACCTGTCCATCAAACCTTCTGTGAATGCTGGCCCCCCTGGCCAGCAATCATAATAGCTTGTGATCTCTGCTTACTTTAACATTTGCTCACGCACTGCTATGTATAACACAAGCGATCAACAATCCAGCTGCAGGTCGCCTAAGAGGACTAAGGTATACAGTAAATAGTGAGAATTTAAAAAAAACACAAAAGTTCAAATGGCCCCATTATTACTCCATTAAAAATAAACATAAAAATATAACATGAATTAATCAGATCGATAAACAGCGTACCAAGAAAAAAAATAAAAATTCCAGAATTACAGGGTTTTTTTTTGCCAAAAGCCACTGTTTTTTACTCTGAAACCCCCGCCTGTGAGAGTACTGTTCCAAAAGCCGCTGTGTGTACTCTGCACTCCAGCCTGTGATAGTAGTTGTCCAAAAGCAGCCCTGTATACTCTGAAACCAAGCCTGTGGGAATAAAGTGCCAAAAACAGCTGTATGTATTCTGCAACTCTGCCTGTGAGAGTACTGCACCAAAAGCCGCTGTGTGAACTCTGCACCTCCGCCTGTGGTAGTACTATGCCAAAAAGCTGCTGTGTTTACTCTGCAGCCATGTATTTACAAAACCGCACTGCACACGAAAGTGGAAAGGAGAGGGAAGAGCCAAGCCGGTGACTAAATGACAAAGATGGATGTATGTAAATAATAATCAGCAAACAATTGCAAAAAATATGAAAATTTTTTATTGAACAATGCTGTACAGAGTATGAATATCAATGTAAAAAATAAATATTAAAAAGACCAGAACATCTAACAATCCACCTTTATAATTGCAGGCTCAAAATAATAACCCAGAGTATAATAAAAATAAAATAATAATATGAAATATGTAATAATGTGATATTCAATGTGTCCCAAAGAAATAGAAATAAATCAAATAAAATAAATGTGTATATATCTGTGTATCAGTGTTTATATATATAATAATATATAGTGAGAGCTGAGCACAAATTAGACATAGAAAGTGCTAAAATATAAAATGCAAGAACCATGCTGTGGCAAAACACCAGTGAAAAAATAAATTCAAAATAATGTGTTAACATAAAAATTGCAACAACTGCTATACACATACGGCACCGTATATCAGTGATATCAATGCAAACTCGGTGCTGTGAAACCAAAAAATATACAAAAGTGACCTCAATAGACAAAAGCACTACCTGGAGCCTGTGGTGAAGCAGATGGTCTGGAGAACGCGCCCTAAACGCGCGTCTCGAACTATATTCCTTCCCCTGATGAAGGAATATAGTTCCGAAACGCGCGTCAGGGCGCGTTCTCCAGACCATCTGCTTCACCCACAGGCTCCCAGGTAGTGCTTTTGTCTATTGAGGTCTCTTTTGTATATTTCTCTGGTTTAAACAGCACCGAGTTTGCATTGATATCACTGATAAAACGGTGCCGTATGTGTATAGCATTTTGTTGCACATGTATGTTAACACATTAGTGAATTTATTTTACACGGGTGTTTTGCCCACAGCATGGTTCTTGCATTTTATATTATTAGCACTTTCTATGTCTAATTTGGCTCAGCTCTCACATATATATTATTATATATATAAACCTGAACACAGATATATACACATTTATTTGATTTGATTTAATTTCTATTTTTTTGGGGAAAACATTGATATATCACATTATTACATATTTCATATTATTATTTTATTTTATTATACTCCTGGTTATTATTTTGAGCCTGCAATTATAAAGGTGGATTGTTAGATGTTTCTGGTCTTTTTAATATTTATTTTTTACATTGATATTCATACTCTGTACAGCATTGTTCAATAAAATTTACATATTTTTGCAATTGTTGCTGATTATTATTTACATACATCCCCTCTTTATCATTTAGTCACCGGCTTGGGTCTTCCCTCTCCTTTTCCCCTTTCGGTTGCAGTGCGGTTCTGATTCTCTGGGTGGTCTGCCATCTCATTTTTCAGGATTTGTGGTTTCACCTTTATTTTTTTGCTCAATATAAACCCTATTGGACTGGGCTATATTTTGGTGATTTATTAGTTCACATTTCTTGTTTCTTACTTTACAGCCATATATATACAAGCAGTGTGCATAAAAATTAATTCTACTCTGCAGATGTCTCCTTTTCCATTTTTAAGCCAAACAAAATTTTACTGTACCATTGTGTCTATAAAAGTACTGTGTCAAATAAATAAATTTCAGCAGCAATCTCTTTGCCATTTGTAGGCCAAACAAACAATATTACTGTACCGCTGTGTCTTTTCTAGTAGTGTGGCAAATAAATAAATCTCATTACCCGTTTTTTTGCCATTTGTAAGCCAAAAAAATTTATTTTTACGTACCATTGTGTCTATAGATACTTTTGGCAAAAATAAATATCAGCAGCCAAATTTTTGCCATTTGTAGGTCAAACAAATAATTTTATTGTTCCACTGTGTCTATATGAGTAGCGTGGCAAATAAATAAATGTCAGCATCTGTCTCTTTGCCATGTGTGGGCCCAAAACCCAAATAATTTTACTATACCGCTGTGTATTTTCTAGTAGTAGGCCAAATAAATAAATCTCAGCAGCCATCTCTTGCCATTTGTAGTCCAAACAAATAATTTTACTGTGTCTATATGGGTAGTGTAAATATAGGAAGATATGTCACTCCTTGTAAAGTTAGGTGCTCAGACAAGGAAACCCAAACCCCCTATATAAAAGTAAAAAAGAAGTCTGGCACTCAATGTGGAAATGCTTACTCAAATTTATTAACATAGAAATAAAATCCAAATAGCGTTTGGGTCGTTATCTTCCCACCTTCATCAGACTATAGTAAAAGGAAATCAAAGGAAAAATGACAAAATAAATCCACATTAGATATTATCCATTGATATCAGAAGTAAAAAAATTTACAAAACACAATATTCAGTGTAGACAGGATAGGCTGAAAAAAGAATATTGCAGATGTAGTTTAACACAAAGGGTAAAGATCTCTGTATCGCATACACAATATCCAAAATCAGATAAGGTTAAATAATGACAGGAAAATATGATTCAATGTGTCCATAATAGAGTATCACTTGTGCAGATAATAATTACAAAAAAACCAGATCAATTCTGATAAAGTCAACGTATAATATACGGGAAATATGCCAAAAATGCAAATAGATATCACTAAAAGTAGTGAAAAAACCCTTATGGGGGAAAAAATTAAAGTGTAAAAAGAAGGACCGGGCTTACCGGATTATACTGTTAATAGATGCCACCAGGTAGTAATGCATTCACAGATCTAAGAGCAACCATATAGTTGGTAACTATAGTGTAAACAGAACTTGTGATTCGAAAAAATTATACATCAATAGACATACTGTCTTTATTGAGAAGACAGGCGCTTACCAGATATATAAAGGGTGGTGCAGAGTTCCAGTATTTCGGCGTCATAAGGAAGTGGAATAGAGCCGTAGGTATGGACACTGAGGAGACCGGTGCATTGTGAGCTATAAATAGAAGCAGAAGCAAAAGACTGTGAACCGGAACTTGGCGCAGACGCCGTGCCTGAAGCGCAAGTGAAGCGCAAGATGGACGGCGTACCAGAAGTGCTCGCTGAGATTCTCAGAGGGGAAGTGCTTAGTGAGACACAGTCCTGGAACGCAAACAGGATGTGGGTGGATTAAGAGCACGGGCCAGTGTGGAAGAGCATCGAAGGAAAGTAGAGAATAGGTATTATTGTGCTCATGACGTGACCTGAAGAATTTCAGAGGAACATGCCAATAAAGATAAAATAAAACACTTATCATAATAAAGCATCCTGTCCGTGATTTATAGCAATAATATCTGGTATATGATACAATGTTGCATACTAGATTTTAAATAAATATTTTTTTCCCAAATAAATAACATCAGAAGGGTATGGAGAATGTGATTTTAGGTGAAACCAAATAGTTCATACTCTCTATTTAGGCCCCTTTTGGTTCCAAAGAGCGCTAACTCGAACATAATAGAGGTTAAAACAAGAGATTTCTTAATCAAGAATGATCCATTAATTCCAGTATCTGTTACCCAGAATTCATAAAAGACTAGACAGACCTCCTGGTAGACCAATCGTTGCCTCGACAGATTCGATTCTTTCACCACTGTCAATACTGTTAGAGAAAATTCTTACACCCCTTGTTATACACTGCAGAAAAGATGTTTGGGTTCCAGTCCGTGCTGCCCAAATAATAATTTTTCCAAGACAGAGTAGCAGTTAAGAAGTGGTTTAATCTAAAGCGTTTCAGGTGAATACCACCCCTTCTTCAGGAAATACCACATATAGCTTTCATATGTTCTAACATACCTTGCTTAAATTTCATCAAGGATTCAAAAAAACAGGGTCAGGCAGTCAGATGACACATATCAAAGTTCAAAAATTGATTCAAGGGTTAATACAGCATTTTGGAGAAAGTATTTTCAATCCCAAAGAAAAATATTCTAATAGCATGATTTGTTTGAATTGCAGCTTGAAAGATAAAGAAGATTTAAAGAATGAAAAAGCAAATAATAGAAAAAAAAAAGGAAAGGACATATACCGTGAACTTGCAACAAAAGGGGGCTTTCCTGTTAAAAGGGAGTCAGTTCCTCTAACCCAGGAACCATTAGACTGCAACTGAAACAGCCCTTCATTTTTGGAAAACTTTTGATGTCCCAATGGCTTGGTTCTGTGGCCTATCCCCTAGCCTTGCCCCAGAGGTGGAAGAGACTGATGCACTGATGCCCAATGACTTGTTATTTTTAGAGGAAAGAGTATGTGGGAGGCTAGTACACACAGTCAGTGGACCTCTAGCACATGTCAGAGGATGACGAAACAAAAGTTACCATTGCAGCATCTTTAAGCAGTGTGCAGACTGGCAAGGAGGGCAGGGTGAGAAGTGGGGGGAAGATGATGCGGGGGGTGATGAGGTCCTAGACCCCACTGGGGAGCAGTGACATAAGTAGTCGGAGGAAGAGGATGTGGCCACACTGGAACCAGCAGCACAGCAAAATAGGAAGCAGGTTACCAGGGCACCAAAAAAGACCCCTAGCCAGTTTTTTGACTTCTACTGCCCACTGTACTGTGTAATAAGTACACCATGCCAGAAAAAGAGCTCCCTAGCATGACATTTTTTCAGGGAAAAGTAGACGACAAGCAATGGGTGGTTTGCACGCTCTGTCGTCAGAGCCTGAAGGGAAGACTAAATCTTCTGAACTTGAGCACCACCTGCATGATGACACATTGAACTAGAAACACAGGTACAGGGAGTACATACCTCAAAAGCATGAAAAGATATGAGAATCATCCTGCTTCCTCTTCTTCCTGCCGCTCATGATCAACGGGGTCACCTGCCTCCCCACAAAAGGGATGTGACAGCACCACCACTGCTGCCAGGTCACCGGGCATCTCACCACCATCCCATGGAAGTAATCAGCTTTCCACCCCAAACCCTCGAGAGAAATAGGAGATGCCCCCATAGCTCCCCCATGTACATGGTCCTGAATTACAGCGATTCCAAATTAAGGGCCCCATAGAAATGCAGCCATTCTGGCTGGTGGAAAACGGATAGTTTAAAAAACGATGGCGGTGGATATCCTGCAGTACGTTTTTCCCAGCCGCCACTACTTTTCCCTGACCTCACACACATGTTGTGGACAAAATAAGTTATGCCTGTGCAATGCTATCAGTGACAATGTCCAAATAACCACTAATACGTGGACCAGTAAGCAAAGCCAGGTTGGTTACATCTCCCAAACGCCCCAACTGGGTAAATGTAGTGGGGGCTGAGACAGAGGCTTAAGACATTCTAGTCCATGTCCTACGACCACTAAGGATTGCTGGACATTTATCTATCCAGGTTTTCACCTCCTCATATTCCACTTCCTCTATTGCCTCCCATCTGATTACGTAAGACCTGCACCTCAATTTCTGAACAGCCAGAGGGAAAAGACACCAGGCTGTTTTTTAAACTCCTGTGTTTGGGACTCAAATCCCACACAGTGCAGGAGCTGTGGACGGGAAACAAACAGACAGATGAGTGTTTGGTGCCGGTGAACCTCAAGCCCACCTGATTGTCTGTTGCAATGAGCAAAATCTCATAGCAGCTTTGGGCCTAGCCGGGTTTGACATACATCCCTTGCCTGGCGTGGTTGCAGAGCTTTTCTGATAACCACCACATATGTCAGAAATGTTGCTGAAAGTGCGGGCATGTGTGCCCGCTTTTCCTTTTCCCTCACCCTGCTGCTGCTGCGCCTGTCTGTGCTGCAGCAACATTTCTGCCTTCCAAACTCACCTGATGATATTCAACGTACCAACAAAGGGGGAACTCCACCTTGCATATGCTGGAGAGACTGTGCAAGGAGCAGCAGGCAATAATGGAGTTTCAGCGCACCAGGTGAGTCGCCCTGCAAAACAACACTACTTCATCACCAATGAGTGGGCCCCCCAGCGGAAAATTGGTGCCATTTTTGCATTGCTTTGAATACTCCACCAATTTTGTACATGACACCATCACAACCTTTACTATACCACTTATAGACCTGCTGTAAAAAACAATTCAGTTGATTATGAATGGAGTGGTGCACAGGAGGAAGAGGAGCAGGAGGAGCATTTTTGGGAGGATGAGGAGAAAAACCGTGTTCATAAGCATGGTGGCTTTCAGAACAGCTTATGGGCATCACTGAAGCATTTCTGGGAAAATACAGAGAAACCCAGAGGGTACACCTCCCACTGAGGCCAGCTTGTCATTGCCTCAGGCAGCCAGCACATGAGCCAATACATGCTGCTGTGCCTGCATAATGACCGCCGAGTTCCCCGTATTGTTACCAGGGCAGATTACTGGGTGGGCCACCCTGCTAGATCCTTGCTACAATGACAACATACCATCATTACTTTTCGTCACTGAAACAGTATCGCAAAAGGCGTGAAAAACAAGCACACACTAGTCAAAAAATTACTGACGTATTTCCCATCTAACAGCGGGGTTCAGGAAGAACAAGGCAAGGTGGAAAAGGAAGTACCAATGCAGCTGGGGCACCACCAGCACCTCGGAATGCAGGGTTAGCATGGGAGAAAAGTGTCAAAACGTTATGAGCTCGTCACAATATCCGGCACTATCTGATAAAGTCCGTATTAGCAGGAGCCAGCGTTACAACAACAGGTGGAAGAGTGCACAGACAAGGGGATGCCCGAAACTTGTATGGGGCTGATTATTGGAGTGGCTTCCATAGGAAAGGAGTTGATGCTCCTTGTATGAGGCTGCATGCTTTGGAGCTGCTTTGGAAGGGGATGATGATAAGACCATGCATTATGGGGGCTGTGTGGTAAAGGATGGGGTGTTTACTCGCTTGGGCTGCATACTGGGTGCTGTGCGTTAAAAGGAGATGTTAATTGGGGTGGAGCTGCATGCTGGGGACTGTTTGAGGAAGAGGATGATGATGCATGCTGGGGCTGCACAGAAAGGGTGAAGTTCCTTGTGTGGGGCTGCAATTTGGAGGGTTACAAAGGGGAAGGTGGTGATGTTCCTTGTGTGCGGCTGCATGTTGGGGGGCTGCGGATGGAAAGGGGTAATGTCAGTCACGTGGGACTGGATCCTGGGGACTGTGTGGGAAAAGCGGGATGATGATCCTTGTGTGAGTCTGCATGTTGGGTGGCTTCATGGGGAAGGGTTTTGCACTTTATTATAGCTTTTCGTAATATAAAATGTTACACATATCCCTATTTGTTCAATTTTGATGGAAATCAATCTTCCCCTATGTACACGAGTCTTAAAACCACCATTTTTAAAAAGTGGATGGAGGTTTGCGGAGAAGGCGAGACAGTACTGAACACATATTACGTTTTTAATTAAAACCTCTAAAAAAACAGAAACCTTCCT
>JARQOD010000001.1:144983071-145097582 GCA_033576555.1 Oophaga sylvatica
ACCCCCAGTTGGACATTTCGTTCAAATAATTAGGTACACCACATTAGATGTGATACAGCTGAAAGTACCTGGGATCTTGTAGCCCTGATGTGAGTTGGGGATCTTTATCTTGTCCGTGGTCATTATAAATGGACAGGTTTTACATTTTTTCTTGTTGCAGGGAAAGTTTCCTGCAGCTGTTGGGGATGACAGGGAGCTTCTGACAATGATGCTTCTTAGATTTGGGGGCTGCCTAAAACACAGTAGTGGGGGGTCTGGAAATATGGATTGTAATCGGGTATCTTTTTGTAGTAAAGGTTGTAGTTTCCATGCAGCTCCCCTTAGCACCTTCAGATTTGGATTGTAGGTGACTACTAGAGGCACCCGGTTATTTTCATCTTTAGTTTTGTAATGTAGCAGGTGATTCTTTGATATTCTGGTGGCTCTTGTAATTTGGTTTTCAATTGTTCTTGTATGGTAGCCCTGATTTAAAAGGTCCTACTGAGGCGACCAAGGTGTTCATCTATATCCATGGGGTTGGAACATATACGATTGTATCTGATGGCTTGGCTGTAGACAATGGAGTTTTTTATGTGTTTTGGATGGAAACTGTCCAATTTAAGGTACAGTATGTTGGACGGTCGATTGGCTTCTGATACAGGGATGTCTCTATTTCATTGTTCTGTAGATTAATGATGGTGTCTAAAAAGTTAATTTCAGTGCTGGAGTAGTTGAGTGTTAAGTTGCTGGTGGGATGAAATTGATTAAACTGTTCGTGGAAGGTCATTAGCTTTTGCTCAGACTCCATCCAGATGATTAAAATATCATCAATGTAGCGGTAGTAGGCCCGAGGCCTGATGGGACATGAGGACAAAAAGTCGCTTTCAAGCTTGGCCATGAAAAGATTTGCATACTGTGGAGCCATTTTACTACCCATAGCTGTGCCAGTCTCCTGTAGATAGATCTTGTTGTCAAATTTAAAGTAATTGTGGGTGAATATGAATTTTGTGAATTTTACCACAGAATCAGCATCATTCCCAGTGTTTTCCATGAAGACTTTTCAGGCATTTAATCCATCCTCGTGTGGGATATTAGAGTACAAAGATTCCACATCCATGGTGGCCAGGATGGTTCCTTCTGGTAGAGGACCTATTGCTGCTAGTTTATTCAATAGGTCAGTTGTGTCCTGAATGTAGCCCTTTACCAGGGGTTTAAGAATACCCTCTAACCATCCAGATACCAGCTCAGTAAGGGTGCCCACACATGAAATAATCGGCCTCCCTGGATTTCCAGATTTGTGGATTTTGGGAAGCATGTAGAATGTCCCTGTTCTTGGACTTTCTGGTATCAGGTCATCAGCTCTTATGGATTTCTCAGGCAGACAAGATACCAACTTGCTTAGCTCCTTGTAATAGTCCTGTGTAGGATCCGACTCTAATTTTCTGTAGTAGAGTGTGTCCTCTAAGATGTCTGTTTGCTTCCTTCATATAGTCTGATGTGTTCATCATGACTATTGCACCTCCCTCGTCAGCAGGTTTAATGATGATTTCTTTGATGGTTTTTAGAGACTGTATGGCCTTTCTCTCCTGGGCACTGATGTTGGATGCTTGTCTCCTGTTGGTGTCTATGATGGTGGATTTTATCAAATGTCTGAATGAGTCTATATATTTATCCAAATGAGGGTTGCGTCCAGGTGGAGGTGTCCAGTCTCACCTCTTCTTGGTTGTTGGGATCCCTTTTACTTCCATCCGAGTGTTTTCGGAATCTTCTGTATCATTGAAGTATTCCCTCAGGTGCAGTCTCCTGAAAAAATATTGAAGAGATCAGAGTAGTCTCGAAAGCTTGCAATTTGTTACCATCTTTCAAGTTAGCCATTAAAAGTATCAACCACTGAGGACTCTCAATTCTAAATATTTTTCATATACTATATAAAAAGACACATATGCATATTTTTCTCAATTTCTGACATGAAATCAGAATAAACTTTTCCAGTCTTAGGTCAATTAGGATTACAATAATTATTAATAATTGGCAAATGCAAGAATAATAAGATAATATTTTAAGGCATTTTTATTACTTACTACAAAGTCAAAAGTTTGCATACACTAAGATTACTATGCCTTTAAACAATTCTGGACTATGTCATGTGTTTGGAAGCTTCTGACAGTTTTTTGAGTTAATTAGAGACACTTTCCATTTGATAATAACCATGCTTCTTGACTGATGCTTAAGTTTTTTCCCTTTTCAGATTGTATTTAATTGTATGATATAAATAAGGTTTACTGTCTTTTAAAAAAAATTATTTGCTGCAAGGGGATCTATTTTTGAAAAAACAAGCTACTGCATCGCCATATTTTGAAAGCTATACCGTAATTTGTTTTATATTTCTGCCAACAGAGTCATGTGAGGGCTTGTGTTTTGCAGGATGATTTGTAGTTTTTATTGGCTCCATTTTCAGGCACATGACATTTTTTGATCAGTTTCTATTCCTATTTTTGGGAGGCAGACTGTTAGGGTTTGAGTTCCCGCTGCTGCACAAGGGGAGTCTCGAACCAGTCCCGCTGCGGTCTCCCATCCATCTCCGTCCGCAGTGGAACCTGCTTAGCAGAGACGTCGGTCCCAGCATCTTGCCCAGTCCAATACTGCGCAGAGACTTGCTGCTGCCTCTCCTGGATCTGCTATTATAGCCAGTACTGGAGCAGACGTCTTTGGGACGAAGTTCTGCGTTTCCCCTTCTGAGCATGCCCAGGGTAAGATCTCTCATTGGAGATCAGGGGTCACATGTTCAGGTACTGCAGCAGCTCCTATTGGTCCGCCAGGAAGGCCCTGAAACTACATGTGTTTTGGAACAGTTTCTCATTGGTCCTTTTCTGGCAGGTCCTGTAGCTGTTACTATAAAAGGGTGGCATGGCTGGGCCGCCATGCGCTAGTATCAATTGCATTATGTGCTTTGCGCCAGTGTGATCATGTACGCATGTGGTTAGGGCTCGGCTGAAATAAGCCCCTAGAATACCGGCTTCTCCGGTGAGGAGATTTGGCTGCACGTGGTTAGGGCTTGGCTGAAATAAGCCCCAAGAATACCGGCTTCTCCGGTGAGGAGATTGCTTGCTTGCGTTGCTGTCTGCATGATCATGGACTGCTATCTGCACAGCAGTTATCTGTGTATCCCTGTGAGTCTAACAGGACACAGTCTTTTTCTCAGCGGCTCTGTGATGCAACAGGGTTCGATTTATAACGCTGGTTCAGCGCCCTAGCGTTTTACTTTGCGGCTCACTGAAGTTAAGTGAGTTCGTACTTATCGCCATATAGCGCTGTGGCATTCCCGTTAGCGGCTCTGGGGATTAACAGAGTTCGCACTAACTGCCACAGCGCGCTACGGCGTTTATTTTAGCGACTCTGCGGGAAAACAGAGTTCGCTACTTTTGCCATCTTACTAGCAGCGGGCTTTGCCTGCACGGTGGACCCCGGGCTGCGAACGCACCTCTCAACAATATCTATTAGGTGAGTTCCGCAGACCCTAACAGACTGAACAAAAAACAGTAATTCAGGAATAGGTTTTTTTTTTAAATGTCACTCAATGTGTGGTAAAATTGATAAGGCAGCTATATTCACTATGATTACAGTGATGCCATATTTATATTTTTTATGTTTTGGCACTTTTACACAATAAAAACTATTTTATAGAAAAAATAATTACCGTATATACTCGTGTATAAGCCGAGATTTTCAGCACCTTTTTTTGTGCTGAAAATGCCCCATCGGCTTATACACGAGTCATAGGGCAGAAACCAGCGGGGGAGGGGATGCGGCGGCAGGAGCCGGTGGCTGGGACATCATACTCACCCTCCCCGTGCCATCGCTGAATGTCTCTGCAATCCTGCGTTCTCCCCGGCTTCCTGCAGCTCTCCAGCGCTGAGCGGTGACGTAATACCCGCTCATTAAGGTCATGTAATATGGACGCGACGCCACTCCCATGGGCGTGGCCTCCATATTCATAGCCTTAATGAGCGGTATTACGTCACCGTTCAGCGCTGGAGAGCTGCAGGAAGCCTGGGAGAACGCAGGATTGCCAGCCGGGACGTTCAGCGATGGCACGGGGAGGGTGAGTATGATGGAGGAGGATGGGGGGAGCATGGAGGAGGACAAGGAGCACGGAGCAGGACGGGGGGGAGGATGGAGAGCACAGAGCAGAACGGGGGGAGGACGGAGAGCACGGAGCAGAACGGGGGGAGGACGGAGAGCACGGAGCAGGACGGGGGGAGGACAGGGAGCACGGAGCAGAATGTGGGGAGGACGGAGAGCACGGAGCAGAACGGGGGGAGGATGGAGAGCACAGAGCAGAACGGGGGGAGGACGGAGAGCACGGAGCAGAACGGGGGGAGTACGGAGAGCACGGAGCAGAACGGGGGAGGACGGAGAGCACGGAGCAGAACGGGGGGAGGATGGAGAGCACAGAGCAGGCTCGGGGGAGGACGGAGAGCACGGAGCAGGACGGTGGGAGGACGGAGAGCACGGAGCAGAACGGGGGAGGACGGAGAGCACGGAGCAGGACGGGGGAGGGACGGAGAGCACGGAGCAGAACGGGGGGAGGACGGAGAGCACGGAGCAGAACGGGGGGAGGACAGAGAGCACGGAGCAGGACGGGGGGAGGACGGAGAGCACGGAGCAGAATGGGGGGAGGATGGAGAGCACGGAGCAGGACGGGGGGAGGACGGAGAGCACGGAGCAGGACGGGGGTGGGCACAGAGGAGAATGGGGGAGTGCAGAGCTGGATGGGGGAGCACAGAGCAGGACGGGGAGGATGGAAAGCAAGGAGCAGGACAGGATAATGGAGCAGGAGGAGGGGAGCACAGAGGAGAATGGGGGCGCACAGAGCTGGATGGGGGAGCACAGAGCAGGACGGCAACTTATACACCCGGCTTATACGCGAGTCAATAAGTTTTCCAAGTTTTTTGTGGCAAAATTAGGGAGGTCGGCTTATACACGGGTCGGCTTATACATGAGTATATATGGTACTTTGTTTTTTCTATTGCATTGTAATTCATGCTACCTTTATATCACATATTTTTTTTTCTGTGATAAATACAAACTTAGTCTAGCGTTGTGCCTATCATGCACAACTATCTCTGGTGAACGTTTACACCAATATTACCAACATCATTTTCATATTTACCGAGCTTAGGTAGTGCTCTCTATTTGTTTTCTCTCTATCCAGTCTCCTGCCCAAGATTCACAAATACTGATAGTGTGGGACAGCAAACAAAAAAAAAAATATAAGCCTGGTATTGCTGTAAATGCACTGACCCAAAGAATAAAGTCATCTAATCACATATACCACACGAGGAATGGTATAAAAAAAATAAAAAAATAAGAAAAGACCAATTCTAGACATGGTGTTGATTTGTTCACTCTGCCTCAGGCCGGGATCACACATGCGAGAAACACGGAGGGGTCTCACATGTTAATTCCCAGCAGAGCCGCCGGCATTCGGGAGCGGCACGTTGGGCTGCATGTATTTCTATGCAGCCGCTCGCGCCGCTCCCGAGTGCAGGCGCAGTGCGGGATTAACATGCTAGACTCCTCGTGTTTCTCGCATATGTGATCCCGCCTGAGCAGAGTGAACAAATCAACACCATGTCTAGAATTGGTCTTTCTTATTTTTTTTTTTATACCATTCCTCGTGTGGTATATGTATTAGATGACTTTATTCTTGGTCAGTGCATTACAGCAATACCAGGCTTATAAAGCCAATACAGGCTCACAAAGAGGGCAATAAGGCTTGGCTCACATTTACCTTGCATTCTGCACTGAGAGCTTAAGGTGTTTTCACATTGCATTCTTTGTTCCCGTCAGAGCATCAGAACTCCAACGCAAAACTTGGACCGGTCAGATGCTCCGATGGGGCCATAGACTATAATAGTAATGGTAGAGCGAACATGTGCTTTGATGTGCACCATTTTCAGGAGAGTACGCTTACAGAAGTCGGACACTCAAATATAGTTGAAAGCATCTGGGTGTCCGCCTCCTGTAGGCCTATACTCTCGAAAATGGTGCACGTTAGAGAGCATGCTCGCTCTGCTGTCACCATTACAGTCTATGACACCATTGGCGCATATGTCCAGACCCCGTTTTGAGGGAAATTTCAGGCATATGCCTCAACGGGGACACAGAAAAATGTGAAAGCTTTACACCGGGATTTCTGTGTAAATCTCTGAAATACGAGATTTAGACTAAATCCCTGGTGGAATATTCCCTGTAATGTGGCAGATTGAGGCACTATTGATGCTGTCTGGCCTATAATACGGTGGTGTTTGTCTTTTTAGGAGTACATAAAAGCACTGTCAGCCACAGTTTTGTGCACCTCTAAAAAGAAGGATACTTATGAACAGAGGCCAGATGGAGTCCAGAGTAAATCTGCTGCCTCATTCTAGTGGATGGATCCCTCGGGGGTTTCATCTGAATCACGTCATTTGGAGATTTAGATGGAAACCTCCGTTATAAGTACCCAGTTAGAGTGCCGGATAAATGTGGTTACAAATGTTATGTAAAATGATCCCAATTTAAGCTTCAACTCAATCCACAAAAAACAAGTTCCCACTCAGGTCCGTCATCTGTTAACGGAAATATAGGGGGCTTCCATATTACTGGTAGTACAAAGGCTCTGGAAGAGCACTATCACTCCTCTCCCCTCTCCCTCCAAAAGAAATCCAGTGAATTCTGCAGTCCCAAATTCTCACTATTCTGAGCCCCACAGTGTGTCTATACCAATTTTAGCATCCACATGTTAGGTATTTCTGTAGTGATGAGAGCCCACTTAATTTATAGGTGCATGTCTCCAGAAGCATGTGCTGGACATAAAATACTGGCCATTACAATGTACTAAGCACTACAATGTATGGGTACTACAATTGCAAATTTGTAATTTTTACTCAGCAACATCCACTGCTGCGTGTTTCTGGAAAACACCCATGGAGTCAAAATTATCACAACTAAAAAATAAATTCCCACAGGGGTATAATTTCCAAAATGGCATCACTTGAGGGGGGTATTATTCTCTTCTTCTCTTCTAGCACTTAGGAGCTCTGCATATGGAGTCTGCAAAACTATTCTAAGAAACCCTGTGCTCCGGGAGGCAAATAGCGCTCCAGGAGACAAATAATGCTTCTTCCCTTCCAAGTCTCGCTATATAGCTAGGAAGTACTGTATAGCCACATATGGAGTATTTCCTCGTTCAGCAGAATTTGTGGGACAGGTTTTGGTGCTCTGTTTACCTATTTCCCCTAGTGAAAATGTAAAATCTGGGGCTAAAACTAAAATTTTGTGGTAAAATGTAACTACATTTTTGTTAGGCGTCGAGATCCTGCCACCGCACAGGGGGAATCTTGAGCTATGTCCTCTGCGTTCTCCCATTCTTCTTCAGCTACAGAGGATCCGTCTCAGCAGAGACATCTGTCCCAGCATCTTGCTCAGGCTAATGCTATGCTTTTGGTTGCTGCTGCTGCCCCAGGTTCAGCTATAGCAACCAGAATTAGTCAGTGGCGAACAGACATTCCTGGGACTAAGTTCTGCTTTTCTTCATCTGAGCATGCCCGTGATATGACCGCTCATTGGTAGTCGAAGGTCACATGCTCAGGTCCACAAGCTGTTTGGATTGGGCCATCAGCAAGGTCCTGGAAGGCTGCAGTTATAAAAGGATTGCATGGCCGTGCGCTAGTATAAATCATGTGGTGTGGTGAGGATATGCTACCACTCTGTGTATGCATGGGTGTTTGTGCCGAGATCCTGCCACACTGTCAGCGTGTATGATCGTCTAGTGTTCCTTAGTTAGGCAGGTTTATACTCGGCTTGACCTAGCGCCAGTCTCGCCTCGGCCATGTGTGCTGTTTAGCACGGACTGTTTACAGGGCACCATCAATCCACGTGCTCTGGGACACACCTTTTGGTACCGTTCTGTGGTCAGTTGAGCTTTTTGCTCTTGTTTTTTAGTTAGCTGTGTATTGCTGCCACTGAGTGGAAACTAGTGGCATCGCTAGTGCGACGCCATGCACATTGTGGGTCCGGTCAGACTCAAGTCCCTTCGCCATATCAGCTGTGTCCTGTGACGTGTAACAGGAAACAGCGTTCTATTACTTTGTTGCTGCAGCTCTGTGAAGCTACAGAGTCCGCCGCTGTTCATACCAGGTGACATCTAACCTGCGTGTTGTCGACGTTCAACCACCTCACTGTTCCGCCATTGCCTAGCAGCAGGTTCCATCTCTGCACGATGGACCCCGGGTTGCGAACGCACCTTATTATTATTATATATATTTTGTTTGGTGCGTTCCGCCAACCCTAACATTTTCTTCACAGCCCAATGGTATAAAATTCTGGTGTCAATATGATCACTGCACTTTTAGATGAATTCATAGAAAGGTGTAGTTTGTAAAATAGGGTCAATTGTGGGATTTTATGCAGTTCTGGCACCTCAGGGCTCTCCCAGTGGGTCATAGCACCCGCAAACCATAAGAATAAAATCTGCACTAAATAATGGTGCTCCTTCCCTTCTGAGTTTTGCACTGTGCCTCAGAAGTAGTTCCCGATTACATGTAGGGTATTGTTGTTCTCAGTAGACATTGAACAACAAGCTGAGTGGTCCATTTTTCCTTTTAGACCTTATAAAAATTAAAAATTTGGGGCTAAAACAACATTTTAGCAGTAAAAATTTAATTATTCTTTCTTCACCACTCAATGGTATACATTTCTGTGAGGCACATGTGTTGTCAAGATGCTCAATGCACCAATAGATAAATTCATTGAGAGGTTGAGAGATGTAATTTGTAAAATGACATCATTTATGGGTCATTTCTACTGTTCTGGCACCTCAGGGGCTGTGCCATATCACTTAGGCAATATGGCGCTTCTTCCCTTTTGAGCTTTGCACTGTGCTTCAAAAGTATTTTTTCGACCATGTATGGGTATTGATTTACTCATGAGAAATTGCACAACAAGTTGCAGCGTGCAAAACATTTTTGTGATTTTTCTTTTTTCTTTTCATAGCTCAACGTTATAACTTCTGGCTTCACCACCATCTAGATGCATTCCTTGAGGTGTCTAGTTTCCAAAATGGTGTCACTTATAGGGGATTCCACCATTTAGGCACGTCATGGATATCCAAATGCAACATGGTGTCCGCTAATGTGTTTCAAAAAGTTAAATGGCGCTTTTTCCCTTCTGAGCACTGCATGCCCCAAACATATAAACAAATAGCTCTTAAGGTACTGCCACACTAAACAATCCCGCTAGCGATCACGATAACGACGCATACTAATGCGATCGCTAGCGGGATTGTTTTATATCGCTAAATGCGGCCACATTTAGCGATATAGTTAACGACGCTATCGCCGTTAGCGATCTTCTTAACGACTTTAGCGGTACAAAAGTACCGCTAAATCGCTAAGAAAGGTGCCACACAGCGATTAGATACTTACCCAGCGGAGCGCCAGCGATGAAATAGGGTCCGGAACGATTCCAGCGACGAGCGAGATCACAGCAGGAAGCTCGTCGCTGGAAGCTGCCGCACTGAACAATATCGCTAACGGGATCGCTAAATAGTGACGTTTTTTAGCGATCCCGTTAGCGATATTGTTTAGTGTGGCATACCCTTTACAGTCAGTCAACCATAACAAGATCAAGAAGTGTTACTTTGAACACAGATAAAAAAAAACAAATTTATTTAAACAATTAAAATACAACAAATATACCAGTAATTACAGCTTGGTGCCTCAAACCATACAAAAAGACACCAACAGACAAAAGAGAGGACATTTAGATACCTGTGGACACTCCAATCACAAATGATATTTCTGAATGACACAGGAAATTAAATACTGAATCAAATTTTTGACCCCAATAGAACTGCACGCACATAAATAGGAACAATATAATCTGTATATATACAGGGTCGGACTGGCCGGATTCTCCGGTGGGCCCTGGCATCTGGGGGGCCCTGGCACCTGCTGGCATACAGGGGCCAGTTGCCTAGGGCCCCCGCTGCTCCAGGGGCCCCCAGCCGGTGGCGTGTCGCTAATAGCGGCACACCACGCAGCTGCCATGGGGGCCCCGTGCCAGCAGAGCAGCAGCAGGTGACAGGAGGCAGGAGCCCCTGTCCCCGCTGCTAAAGAGAAATTAATATTCACTGCTTCCCACGCCCACTTGGGCGTGGGAATCAGTGAATATCATTACTTACCTGTCACCCGCTCCAAACGCTGAGCGTCGCTGTGTCATCGCGTCCTCTCTTTGCTGCAATGTTCAGGCAGAGGGCGCGATGACGTCATTAGTGAGCGCCGCGCCCCCTGCCTGAGCATTCACTGCCGGAGGACCGAAGACAGCGGCGCTCAGCAGTGGACCCGGTGACAGGTAAATATCGCAGGTGCCCGGGACACCAGCACCTGGCCCCCAGCGACGAGAGGTGAGTATGTCTTTTTTTTTTTTTTTTTGCAGCATCTATGGGGGCACAGTGGAGCATCTATGGGGGCATAATCTGGAGCATTTATGGGGGCATAATCTATGGGGGCATAATCTGGAGCATTTATGGGGGCATAATCTATGGGGGCATAATCTGTGGAGCATTTATGGGGGCATAATCTGTGGAGCATTTATGGGGGAATAATCTATGGGGGCATAATCTGTGGAGCATTTATGGGGGCATAATCTATGGGGGCATAATCTGTGGAGCATTTATAGGGGCATAATCTGTGGAGCATTTATGGGGGAATAATCTAAGGAGCATTTATGGGGGCATAATCTATGGAGCATCTATGGGGGCATAATCTATGGAGCATCTATGGGGGCATAATCTAAGGAGCACTTATGGGGGCATAATCTATGGAGCATCTATGGGGGCATAATCTAAGGAGCACTTATGGGGGCATAATCTATGGAGCATCTATGGGGGCATAATCTATGGAGCATCTATGGGGGCATAATCTATGGAGCTTCTATGGGGGCATAATCTGTGGGGCATTTATGGGGGCATAATCTGTGGAGCATTTATGGGGGCATAATCTATGGGGGCATAATCTGTGGAGCATTTATGGGGGAATAATCTAAGGAGCATTTATGGGGGCATAATCTATGGAGCATCTATGGGGGCATAATCTATGGAGCATCTATGGGGGCATAATCTAAGGAGCACTTATGGGGGCATAATCTATGGAGCATCTATGGGGGCATAATCTAAGGAGCACTTATGGGGGCATAATCTATGGAGCATCTATGAGGGCACAATCTATGGATTATCTATGGGGGCATAATACATGGGCAGCATATGGGGCACAATCTATGGAGCATCTTGTGGGCATAATACATGGGGCAGCATATGGGGCATAATCTCATTTTCCACCCTAGGCTTATACTCGAGTCAATAAGTTTTCCCAGTTTTTTTGTGGCAAAATTAGGGGGGTCGGCTTATACTCGAGTATATATGGTATCTATCATCTATCTATATATATATATATTATATATATAGCATTATACCCTATGAGGGGGGCAGCATTATCCTCTATGAGGGGGGGCAGCATTATCCTCTATGAGGGGGGCAGCATTATCCCCTATGAGGGGGGCTGCTTTATAATCTATGAGGGAGGCTACTCCAACTCCTGCTACATAATTAAGACATGTACTACCTTATATTATACCTTGATATTAGTGTGTTTTACTGCACAATTGGTGGTCTTGTATTTATTTCTATGTAGCTACATAGTGGGCCCCAAGAATGATTTTCTCTGGTGGGCCCAAGGTGTTCCAGTCCGACGCTGTGTATATATATATATATATATATATATATATATCAGCATGCTCATGCATAGAAAAAAGATACAGCATGCATATAGAAAAAACAAAAAACAAGAAGCAAATATCCTAAAATAAAACAAAATAAAAAATATATTGCAAAACATGCATGAAGTTGTAATAATAATAAAAAGGGTATTTGGTAAACATAATTTTGATCAAAAGAATGTACAAGCCATCCCACCACGTCAAGGCAACCCTTTGTGGGACAGTCCTACTCTAATATTAAAAACCTTTCCACTTGTCAAGTGACGTAAATGTGAACAAGGCAGAGGGACTGAACCCACCAGTTGAAGCATAGGCCAGACAGGATGGATTTTTCAGCTCAAAAGCAGGGCGGTCACACCCTTATATGCACAAAATGCACTGAGAACTAAATGAAAAACTGGGTCTGAACTGAAAAAGTAAGTTGATGTGTATGCAAATGTAAATTTTGTGCATATAAGGGTGTGACCGCCCTGCTTTTGAGCTGAAAAATCCATCCTGTCTGGCCTATGCTTCAACTGGTGGGTTCAGTCCCTCTGCCTTGTTCACATTTACGTCACTTGACAAGTGGAAAGGTTTTTAATATTAGAGTAGGACTGTCCCACAAAGGGTTGCCTTGACGTGGCGGGATGGCTTGTACATTCTTTTGATCAAAATTATGTTTACCAAATACCCTTTTTATTATTATTACAAATTCATGCATGTTTTGCAATATATTTTTTATTTTGTTTTATTTTAGGATATTTGCTTCTTGTTTTTTTGTTTTCTCTGTTTAATGGTCATGTGTTTGATATGCATTTACATTTTGCATACACATCAACTTACTTTTTCAGTTCAGACCCAGTTTTTCATTTAGTTCTCAGTGCATTTTGTGCATATAAGGGTGTGACCGCCCTGCTTTTGAGCTGAAAAATCCATCCTGTCTGGCCTATGCTTCAACTGGTGGGTTCAGTCCCTCTGCCTTGTTCACATTTACGTCACTTGACAAGTGGAAAGGTTTTTAATATTAGAGTAGGACTGTCCCACAAAGGGTTGCCTTGACGTGGCGGGATGGCTTGTACATTCTTTTGATCAAAATTATGTTTACCAAATACCCTTTTTATTATTATTACAACTTCATGCATGTTTTGCAATATATTTTTTATTTTGTTTTATTTTAGGATATTTGCTTCTTGTTTTTTGTTTTCTCTGTTTAATGGTCATGTGTTTGATATGCATTTACATTTTGCATACACATCAACTTACTTTTTCAGTTCAGACCCAGTTTTTCAGCATGCATATAGAGCAATATCATATAAATTACTGAATCATTCAAAAAAATCAGTTGTTATATCAATGCAAAAAATACACTATAATATCCACTAGATGAATTTTCAATAGAATTAAGCATGTAGCTCAATTTTTCTACTCTAGAAAATGCACAATCAGTAAAAATTTTTTTTTAGCTAGCATGTATCAACATGCTCATATGTAAAGATAGTGCAACATGCATACTAAGTGTTATGGTCTGCGGAATGCACCTAATAGATAATGTAGAAAGGTGCGTTCGCAGCCCGGGTCCACCGTGCAGGCAGAGCCTGCTGCTAGTAAGATGGCGTGAGTAGCGAACTCTGTTATCCCGCAGAGTCGCTAAAATAAACACCGTAGCGCACTTTGGCAGTTAGTGCAAACTCTGTTAATCCACAGAGCCGCTAGCGGGAATGCCACAGAGCTATATGGCGATAAGTGCGAACTCACTTTGCTTCAGTGAGCCGCAAAGTAAAACACTAGGGCACTGACTAGTGTTTTAATGCGAACCCTGTTGCGTCACAGAGTCGCTGAATAACCCTACTGGGTCCAGGTACACGATTAACTGCTGTGCGGATAGCAGTCCTGATCATGCAGTCAGAACACAAGCAATAATCTCCTCACCGGAGTAGCCGGTATTGTAATGGCGTTTTCAGCTGAGCCCTGAACACTAGCATACAATCTCCTCACCGGAGGTGCCGGTATTGTAGGGGCTTATTTCAGCAAGACCTAACCACATGCATACATGACCACACTGGCGCAAGCACGTAACGGATTTGATACTAGGGCATGGTGGCCCAGCCATGCCACCCTTTTATAGTTGCAACTGCAGGACCTACCAGAAAAGGACCAATGCGAAACCATTCCTGAACACATGTAGTTTCAGGACCTTCCTGGCTGACCAATGGGAGTCGCTGCTGTAACCGAGCATGTGACCCCTGATCTCCAATGGGAGATCTTGCCCTGGGCATGCTCAGATGGAGAAAGCAGGAACTTAGTTCCCGAACTGCCTGCTCCAGCACTGGTTATAATAGAGGAACCAGGAAAGACCTCAACAAGCCTCTGCACAGTGTTAAACTGGGCGAGACGCTGAGACCGACGTCTCTGCTGAGCAGGCTCCACTGCGGCTGGAGATGGATGGGGGACCGCAGCGGGACTGGCTCGAGATTCCCCTTGTGCAGCAGTGGGAACTCGATCCCTAACACTAAGTAAAACAGAGAATCATTGTTCGGTTACACACATGGTTTTGCCATCAATAGAAATAACCATAGTCTTATACCTTTATCGCATCCCCTGTCCCACTAATAAAAAAAGAGATTAAGCACCCACTCTCCCATCCATATTACCTGGGCCAATGTCCGCTCTGTAAATACAGTGTCTAGTGACACGCTGTGCCTCCGAACCCCGACGCGCATTTCGTGACAGCATCTTCCTGGGTCCCCATAGATTGTTCCTTATTGCTCCTGTATAAAGAAGCTCTGTTGTCACATGCTTGTAGAGTATCCTGAGTAATCCGCCACTAACAGGTAATGGACCCAGAGTGACACAGAACACCAGAGTAACACAGCAACAGAAGCAGAAAACAAAAGCAGAACAGAGCAACAGAGAAGATGTCCACTAGCAGCAATCGTGTCAAGTTCTCATTGCCAAGCCTCACTAACCAGAACTACCAGTCCTGGAAATTCAAGGTGAAGATGCTGCTCATAAGAGAAGGTATGTGGAAAGTGCCTCATCTATTACTAGATGATTGGCTAGAGAAGGATCAGAAAGCACAAAGCACTATCTCCCTCAGTATTGATGATAATCAGATTGTGCATATATGCAAGTGTGCAACTGCAAATGAGATGTGAGATGAGTTACAGAAAGTGCATGAAAGATCAAATCTCAGCAATAAACTTTATCTCATGAGAAAGCTGTATCAGTCTAAGCTAAGTGATGGACAGAATATGCAGGACTATATAAGAAACACCCTAGAGATTGTGGAGCGTCTCAGGGGTATTGGAGAAGAAATTAAAGATTTTCATGTTGCTGCACTTCTATTAAGTGGTCTTCCAGAGAGTTATGACACACTCGTGACTGCACTAGATGCATGGCCAGATGATGAGCTGACACTAGAGTATGTTAAAGGCAAACTTGTGGATGAATTCAAGAGAAAAACGCAGCATGTAAGCAGCAGTAATGAATCCAGAGCAGAAACAGCATTAAAGATACAGGCTTTCCTAAAAATATAAGAACAATCTAAGAGAAACTTGTGAATGCTTTGTCTGTAAAAATCCTGGCCACCTTAAAGCAGACTGCAGAATTTGGAAAGCAAGAATGAGTCAGCATAAAAAGCAGAACAGTCATCAAATGATTAAAACAGCTGTAAAGAAAGATTCTGCATCTGTTGGAGCTGCATTTAAAGCCAGTACAGGTCCATCTGCAAAGAATATATGGTGTATAGATTCTGGTGCAAGCAGTCATATGACAATTAACAAGGATTTCTTCACTGACCTTAATGAAAACATATCAGAAAAGGTCATCTTAGCTAATGGTCACTATATGACTTCAGAAGGAGTAGGAGATGGCTACCTCCACTGTCCTGTTTCCTCAGCACAAAGCAGAAAGATCCCAATAAAGGATGTTCTCTGTTCCCAGCCTTGAAAGCAATCTTCTGTCAGTAAAGAAGCTGATGCAAAAGGGGAATGTAGTTACTTTTAAGGATAGCATCTGCATCATCTCATGAAGGGTCACACTCTTGCAGAAGGAAAAATCCAAGATGAACTTTATCAGCTAAAATGCAATGAAAGAGTGTACAGTGCTAGACAAGATCTGCATAAGAACTGTAACCATGTATGGCACAGACATCTTGGGCACAGAGACCCAGAAGCAGTAAGGAAGCTAGCTCAACTTTCAAATGGTATTGAAATAAACCAGTGTAGTCAAATGATGAAGTGCACTAGCTGTCTTAAAGAGAAAAAGAGAAAATGTCCAGAAAATCCTTTCCTAAAATAAGCACCACTAGATTGGCACAGCCTCTGAATCTGTTACATACAGATATATGTGGTCCAATGAGTGTTCAAACTCCTAGCAAGAAGAGATATTTTCTCACATTTATTGATGACTACTCCAGATATACAGTCGCCTACCTGCTTCACAGTAAAGATGAAGTTCCACAGAAGCTTGAAGAATATCTTGCTGTACGGTTAAACAAGTATGGAAGAATGCCAAAAGCCCTGCGTGCAGATAATGGAACCGAATATACAAGTGGTAAGGTGCAAACCATTTTGAAAAAGGATGGAAACGTGTTCCAGACTAAAATTCCATGCAACCCAGAACAAAATGGCATTGCAGAGAAAGAACCGTACGCTCTGTGAAAGTGGAAGAAGTATGTTGTTTGATGCAAATCTACCTACAACGTATTGGGGAGAAGCCATCATGACAGCTTGCTATCTTCAAAACAGAATGCCTGGTAAAGCCACAAATAAAACTCCATATGAGCTATGGAACTGTGAGAAGCCTAACCTGAAGCACCTCAGGATATTTGGAAGCAAAACGTTTATGTATGTTCCCAAAGAAAAACATTTCAAGTGGGAATGTAATGTATGTAGTACAGTTCATATAGCGTCTTGTGCTTGGGTGCGATGAAAATACATGAGACACAGGTTTGATATAGAAGATCTTGTATTACTTCATACAAGTGGCAAAAATAGTCACACAGTTTGCAGATACAGAAGCAGGAGACACAGCAGGCCAGAGTAACTTAAGCTCAGCAATCACTCTGACAACAGGTTCAGGATCTTCTTCTCTGTTACCGTAAGTCCATGCAAACGTGGATCTTTCAAAGAGCAGGGTTCCAGAGTCCACAAGTGTTCAGAGTTCCTCAGTAGGAATAGCTGGAGTACATAGTCCAAGGCTTCCAGGAGTCAGGTCACAGGTTCACTGCAGGCTAGATTCTGAAGCACTGATTGCTCAGCTGTGGCTGCTTAAGAAGCAAGAGGAAGAGAATCAGGGCGGGAACATGAAAGCTGAAAACTCCATATTGACTGAGGGCAAGATAGCTGCAGCAAGACAGAAAGCAACATGGCTGACGGAAAACTGAGTTTCAAGAACATGTACAAAGAACCTTACATTACTCCCCCCTTAGGGACAACCTCCGAGAGGCCTCAGACCAGGCCTGTCTGGGTACCTCTGATGAAACTGGCGGAGCAAACGAGGAGCATTAACGTTATTGACTGGTTCCCATGAGTTGTCCTCCACTGGGTAGCCCTGCCATTTAATCAAATATTGTAACTGATTCCTGTATAACCTGGAATCTAGAATTCTTTCTACCACAAATTCTTCCTGACCATCGACTAGCACTGGGTCAGAGCAAGGAGAAGAACGTCCAGGAAACGTATTGGGTGTTGCAGCCTTTAGTAGGGATACATGAAAGACAGGGTGGATTCTCATAGTTCTAGGCAGCTGAAGACGACAAGCAACGGCACTTATAATTTTACTGATTTTATAGGGTCCAATGTACTTATGTCCCAACTTAGACGATGGAATCCTTAACTTAAGATTTCTGGTTGACAGCCAGACCAGGTCTCCTACCTTGAAAACTGGTGCAGGTTTACGAAATTTATCTGCTGCTTTCTTGTACCTTTCCTGAGCCAATTCCAGATTCTCCTTTAGAAGATCCATATTCTTCTGTAAAGACGTGATTCTTTCGGCCACTGCTGGTAAAGGACAGTTTCTCTTGATGATCTTTACCCATAAGGACCCTCAAAGGCTCCGTTTCCTGATCCACTGGTCCAGAGGTCAGCAGGGAGCCATCCACAGTTTCCATCTGTACTGGAGTAGCCTTCTTCACTGAACGTATCCCCTGTTTCAGAGCAAAGGAGACATCCATAAAATTCCCACTTGCCCCTGAGTCGATCATAGCAGAGCTAGACACCCAGACTGAGTTAACCCAGAGTTTGATGGAAAGGAAGCAATGAGAATTGTTTTTCTTACAACTCAGCTGGGACACCGCTGAGGAAACTTGAAAAATTGCAGCGTTTACACAGTCATCGTCCTCAGAAGTAACGGAGTTTAAGTCCGAGAAATCAAGATCTGTTGCTGCAGATCTCTCTGGAGCCTGAGGCTCGGACCTGACAGATCTCCTCTCGCAACACTCACAGTGAATGAGTGCTGCAGTAGTCTTACGAGAACGGCTGGGCTGGGGCAGTTTATAATGAAGTGCCCTGACTTACCACAATAGAAACATAGATTTTCCTTAAAACGATGTTCCTTGCGTGCATCACTAACCCGTCTTTGTAAAGAGTCTACCTGCATGGGTTCAGGTTCCGGTTCCCGTGTGATCCTACTCAAAGGTTCCTTAGCTGGGGAGGAAGGTAGGAAAAGGTTAGTGCGATTGCTTTCGAACCATCTCTCTTGCCTGCGTTCAGTCAGGCGAGCATCAATACGGATGCAGTAGTTAATAAAGTCACCTAACGCAGTGGGAGGGTCGGCACGAGCAAGTTCATCCTTAATTAGTGGAGACAACCCCTTTCGAAAAATAGATTTTTTGGCGGAACTGTCCCAGGTGGTATCAAGGGCCCATCTCCTGAAATCCAAGGCATATTCGGCTACCGAGTGATTACCTTGGCGCAAAGTTAACATGGCTGCTTCAGCTGTTGCACCTCGATTGGGGTCATCAAACACCTGCCCCATGGCTGAAATGAAAGCATCAAGATGATCCAAACATTCATCCTCAGTCTCAATCAGAGGGTTTGCCCACATCAAAGCCTTGTTGGTAAGTAACATAATTATAGTAAGCACTTTAGATCGTTCAGTGGGAAATTGTGAAGCATGTGCAGAAAAAAACAGATTGCATTGGTTAATAAATCCCCTGAATTTTTCACGTTCACCGCCAAAACGAAAAGGGGGCAACTTGGGAATCCCAGAACTTGGGGCTACGGCAGGAGCCTGGACTCGCTCCTCTAGAACCTCAA
The DNA here is from genome assembly GCA_033576555.1 of Oophaga sylvatica. Classification (NCBI taxonomy): domain Eukaryota; kingdom Metazoa; phylum Chordata; class Amphibia; order Anura; family Dendrobatidae; genus Oophaga; species Oophaga sylvatica. The sequence goes on from JARQOD010000001.1 coordinate 145,002,106, forward strand.
TCCTGGCTCGCAAATCCTGGGCAGTCTGTCCAAACACTTGCAAATTGTGATTAGTGAGGTCTTGTAGGTTTGTAAAACGGGTTTTTATAGTCTGTAAATCTGCAAGGATATTATCAGTCACTCCGCAAAGTTCCTTTATGCGGGCCTCCATTTTCCAGATCTTTTAAGACAGGAGTACTGGAAGGAGAGGAGAAAAGAAAAAAAAAAACAATAGTGTTTACCTGTGGTAACACTGCAGAGAGAAAAAAAAAATTAAGGGAACTGCTCACCTGGAATGGTTGTGAGAAGTCACAACCACTATCATCACAGAAAGTTCAACCGGACATCTGATATCCACAGTTACAGCAGACACAAAAGAGGGAAGAGAAAAAAAAAACAATAGTGTTTACCTGTGGTAACACTGCAGAAAAAAAACTTAAGGGAATTGCTCACCTGGAATGGTTGTGAGAAGTCACAACCACTGTCATCACAGAAAGTACAACTGGACGTCTGATATCCACAGTTACAGCAGACACAGCCTTCCCAGACCCAGCAGACACTAACGTTTTGGCTTCAGAATCTTGTAATGTATGTAGTACAGTTCATATAGCGTCTTGTGCTTGGGTGCGATGAAAATACATGAGACACAGGTTTGATATAGAAGGTCTTGTATTACTTCATACAAGTGGCAAAAATAGTCACACAGTTTGCAGATACAGAAGCAGGAGACACAGCAGGCCAGAGTAACTTAAGCTCAGCAATCACTCTCCACAACAGGTTCAGGATCTTCTTCTCTGTTACCGTAAGTCCATGCAAACGTGGATCTTTCAAAGAGCAGGGTTCCAGAGTCCACAAGTGTTCAGAGTTCCTCAGTAGGAATAGCTGGAGTACATAGTCCAAGGCTTCCAGGAGTCAGGTCACAGGTTCACTGCAGGCTAGATTCTGAAGCACTGATTGCTCAGCTGTGGCTGCTTAAGAAGCAAGAGGAAGAGAATCAGGGCGGGAACATGAAAGCTGAAAACTCCATATTGACTGAGGGCAAGATAGCTGCAGCAAGACAGAAAGCAAAATGGCTGACGGAAAACTGAGTTTCAAGAACATGTACAGAGAACCTTACAGGGAATCACATGCAAAGCAAGGAGTCCTGGTGGGCTATAGAGAAACTCAAAAGGGATACAGAATCCTGCACCCAGAGACCAACACAGTAACAATCAGCAGAGATGTAGTGAGTGATGAAATCTCTGTATCGCTCAAATTCCATTATTATTATTCAACTTAAGAAGCAAGAACAAGAATCTCAATCACCAAACCCAGACACCGAAAAGGAAAACACTGAAGTGCGGATAAGCTCTGAAGCCACCAAGGAAGACACAGAAGAACCAAGTCAACCTCCTGTCATCAAATCAGAAAGGTCAAACAAAGGTATCTCAGCTAGACGCCTTTCTAATAAGGTCAGAACACTTCCTGAAACAGAGCCACAGTCATGGCAAGAGATCAGAAACTGCCTGTCCACGAGAAGCAAAGTGGATAAATGCTGCTGATGAAGATGGAGTCCTTTCACCAACTCTATACATGGGAGCTTACTGAGCATACCGCAAGGAAAAAGAGCTATCAATGTAAGTGATTCTTCTAAAAAAATATGACTCAGAAGAAAAGTTCACCGTTTAAGGCAAGATGTTTCAAAGGTACTCGCAAAAGTATGGTGAAGATTATGATGCTACATTTCTCCAGTAGCGAAGCAAACCACATTCTGAGCTTTAATGTGCTTAGCTGTGTGAAGAGAATGGCTAATGAAATCAATTATTAACCCTTCATGACCCAGCCTATTTTGACCTTATTGACCTGGCCATTTTTTGCAATTCTGACCAGTGTCCCTTTATGAGGCTATAACTCAGGAACGCTTCAACGAATCCTAGCGATTATAAGAATGTTTTTTCGTGACATATTGGGCTTGAAATAGTGTAAATTTAGGTCGATAATTTTTGCGTTTATTGTGAAAAAAATGGAAAGTTGGCTAAAATTTTGAAAATTTGCAATTTTCAATTTTTTTATTTTTATTCTCTTAAACCAGAGAGTTATGTAACACAAAATAGTGAATAAATAACGTTTCCCACAGTCTACTTTACATCAGCACAATTTTGGAAACAAAATTGTTTTGTTAGGAAGTTAAAAGGGTTAAACTTTGACCAGCGATTTCTCATTTTTACAACAAAATTTACAAACCATTTTTTTAGGGACCACCTCACATTTAAAGTCACTTGAGGGTCTATATGGCAGAAAATACCCAAAAGTGACACCATTTAAAAACTGCACCCTTCAAGTACTCAAAACTACATTCAAGAAGATTATTAACCCTTCAGGTGCTTCACAGAACTAAGCAACGTGGAAGGAAAAAATGGACATTTTAATTTTTCCAACAAAAATTTTCTATTTGCATTGATATTTTAATTTCACATGAGCAACAGGATAAAATGGATCCTAAAATTTGTTTGGCAATTTCTCCTGAGTACACCGATACCTCATATGCGGTCATAAACCACTGTTTTGGCGCATGACAGACAATTCATATGCATATGTACTTAATTTTCTCTGTGGTATTATTGCTGAGGAATTAAAGGGAATCTGTCACCTAAATTGGCGGATATTTAAATGATGGCAGTCAGGTCAGATGGCGGTGTTTTGGTACTTGCCTTAACATGTTGTTCGCTGCTGTCTCCATTATTTCTGGAATTGTAGTCGTTGCCCTCCATATAACGCACCTGTCATTGCAATCTGCGGCAAAGCATACTGCGCATGCGCAATTCAAGATTGCAATGCGCAGGCGCGTTATATGGAGGGCAACGACTACAATTCCCAGAAATAATGGAGACAGCGGCGAACAACATGTATAAGGCAAGTACCCAAAACAACGCCCATCTGACCTGACTGCCATCATTTAAATATCCGCCAATTTAGGGTGACAGATTCCCTTTAAGCATTGGCTGCTGGCTTCTCCACAGATTACAGATAATCCAATGGAATCCCAGCAATAGGAGACCTTGTGATTAGAGATGAGCGACTTTGCTCCGGAGGGTCGAGTCGGGTTTCAGACCACCCGACTTTCTCCAAAGTCGAGTCGAACGAAATTGGCCTACTATCGGAAAAAGTCGACAGTCCGACTGAAAGTCGACCGAAACCCAATGCAAGTCAATGGGGAAGAAAAGTCGGCAGGAGTGGAGGACAGTAACACACCTACAGTGCCATTTCAATGACAACGACATCAATTCTTAATACTTAAGCTTGTCAACCTTAATTTACTTTATAATAATAGTTACGCATTGAAAACTGGGGGTTATTTGTCTAAAGTTGTGGGGGGCAGGCTGGCTCCAGGTTTTCGTGGCCCGGCCAAAGAGTCTCGGTGGCCCCTTTAACACATACACAATTCATGATGCTCGATACAGCACAGAAATATACCGTATTTTTCGGACCATAAGACGCACTTTTTTTCCTCCAAATTTGGGAGGAAAGTGTGGGTGCGTCTTATAGTCGAATGTAACATGTGGGGAGGGGCAGGGGCAGCGGTGGAGTGGGATCGCAGGAGGCAGGAAATATTCCCCTCCTTGCAGGAATCCAGTGCTGGGAAACCACTGGTCCCGATACTTAAGTGCAGTGAATATTATTAGCCGCTTCCCCGCCCACCTATCACCTGAGCAGTGAGCGGGAGCAGCAAATGACAGAGCCACATGGTTCCCAGTGCTGGATTCCTGCAGCAGCCAGGAATGTGTGGGAAGTAGAAGGAGGCGCAGGAGCAGAGCATCGCATACCTGACTGTGCTGATGCGATGCTGAATGCTCCTGTGGAGGACCTGTGATGAGGTCACGAAGAGGGCGGGCTGGAGCATCACATGACCACACAAAGCCCTGCCTCTTCATGATGTGATGATGTCATCACAGGTCCTGCAGACACACAGTACAAGAAAAAATAATTAAAAGGTTAGTAAATACAGCACATTAAAAAGCACTCTGCCATCCTGTGGTAGACTATAACTCCCAGCATGCCATAGGATCTGCAGGACATGCTGGGAGTTATAGTTCTCCCATGGGATCTTAAAGCAGCACTCCAGTGTTATCAGTGCTGGAGTGTGGCTTTAAATATAAGCCCTATGCCCCCATTCTTGGGCCCGGGGGTCAAACAATCGAGAAATTTGCACGATTTTTGTGCGAATCTCTCTCGTGAACACCGGCACTGCCGCCGGCACTCAGACCGGAGCGTGCGGCTGCATGTATTTCTATGCTGCATGTTTCTCTATGCAGCTGCACGCTCCAGTCTGAGTGCCGGCGGCAGTGCCGGGTGTTCACGAGAGAGATTCGCACAAAAATCGTGCAAATTTCTCGCATGTTTGACCCCGGCCTTATACTCACCCTCCAGCGTCTTCACATAGTAGTTTACAGGCACCACACTGGTCCCGCAGCACCATCTTCTACCCGTAGCTTCCTACATAACAACATGCTATTGTATATAATAACACCACATATAATAGTATGTTATTTATGTTATTAAATATTTTACCACATTTTTTGCTTCAAATATACTTTTCCCTATTTTCCACCTCTAAAACCTGGGTGCGTCTTATAGTCCGAAAAATACGGTAAGTATAGTACAATGACAAATACTTCACTTCTTACATTACATGAGTGATATCTATTTTAAATTCTACAATAGCTCAAAAACCAGAGAGTATATTCCTCCATACAGTATTATGGCCACCACATAGTGCGCCATATAGAATAATGAGCCCCATATATTGCTCCATAAATAATTTGTCCCATATAATGTTCCATACAGTATATGATGAGCTCCACATAATGCTACAGTATATGATGGTCCCCATATAATGTGCCATACAGTATAGGACTGTCCTCATAGAGTATAATGAGCCCCACATATTGCTCCATAGTACAGTATAATGAGTCGCATATAAAGCTCCATACAGTATATGATGGGCCCCATATATTGCTCCATACAGAATGGGCTCCATATACAGTAATGCTCCATACAGAATAGGCCCCATATGTGCTCCATATGATGCTTCATACCCTATATGATAACACCATAAATAATGAACCCCATATGATGCTCTAGTATATGATGGGCCCTATATATGATGCTCCAGTGTATGATGAGCCCCACATAATGTTCCATATATAATGGGCTCCATGTGATGCTCCATATATAATGTGCCCCATATGATGCGCCATATATAATGGGCCCCATATGATGCTCCAGTATATGATGGGCCCCATGGATGATGCTCCAGTGTATGATGGGCCTATATAGTGCTCCATATATATGGGCCCCATATGATGCTCCAGTATATGATGGGCCCCATGGATGATGCTCCAGTGTATGATGGGCCTATATAGTGCTCCATATATAATGGGCCCCATATGATGCTCCAGTGTATAATGGGCCCCATATATGATGCTCCAGTGTATGATGGGCCCCATTTATAATTCTCCAGTGTATGATGGGCCCCATTTATAATGCTCCAGTGTATAATGGGCCCCATACATGATGCTCCAGTGTATGATGGGCCCCAATTATAATGCTCCAGTGTATGATGGGCCCCATTTATAATACTCCTGTGTATGATGGGCCCCATGGATGATGCTCCAGTGTATGATGGGCCTATATAATGCTCCATAATATAATGGGCCCAATATGATGCACCAGTGTATAATAGGCCCCGTATATGATGCTCCAGTGTATGATGGGCCCCATTTATAATGCTCCAGTGTATGATGGGCCTATATAATGCTCCATATACAGTACAGACCAAAAGTTTGGACACACCTTCTCATTCAAAGATTTTTCTGTATTTTCATGACTATGAAAATTGTACATTTACACTGAAGGCATCAAAACTATGAATTAACACATGTGGAATTATACATTACACTTTACAAAAAAGTGTGAAACAACTGAAAATATGTCTTATATTCTATGTTCTTCAAAGTAGCCACCTTTTTCTTTGATTATTGCTTTGCACGCAGAAAAGGTGAATGGATGGACTCTACATGCCTAGTTCCCACCGTGAAGCACCGGCCCTGGGGGGGTACAGCCCTGTTAGGGAGGTGGAAAAACTGGCATATGTTGAGGTGTAGGCTGGACGTTCAGCTGCTGCAAATGGAGGAATTGGAGAAGTCGGAGGAAGACAAAGCGAGCCATTTTGCTGGCAACCTATGTGTTATCAGGGGAACCCAGGCATGGTTCATCTTAATTAAGGTGAGATCACCAACATTTTGGGTCGACAGCCGGGTCCTTCTTTCTGTCAGGATTGATCCAGCAGCACTGAAGACTCCTTCTGATGGCACACTACCAGCAGGGCAAGCAAGCTCCTGTAAGGCATATTGTGCCAATTCAGGCCAGGTGTCCAGTTTACAGGCCCAGTAGTCAAAAGGGAATGAACTGTGAGAGAGAACATTGATAGGGGAGGAGAGTTAATTTTGTCTGTCTCCTGTCTGTTGCAATCTATTCAGTATTAACAGTCGTGTGAGCGGTACTCAAGAAATCAGTCCACAACATGGTCATGAAACCCCTGTATCCAACGCCACTTCGGTTGTGTGCACCACAAACACCTCTTCCATGTTGCCCAGTACGGCTTGTGGTAGAACCTGCACCGCTGCTGTGTGCTGGGAATGCCTCTAACAAATGGTTTACCACAGTTGCTTGTTTGTTCGCCAATATTAGCTCTAGGTTCTCCTGTGGCATGATGTTCTGTAATTTGCCTTTATAGCGTGGATCGAGGATGCTGGCCAACCAGTAGTCATCATCCTTCATAATTTTGGCAATGCTAGGGTCCCTTTTAAGGATCCGCAAGACATAATCACACATGTGGGCCAATGCTACAGGTGTCAATGAAGCACTGCCAGTGGTGGGTGGAGGAGCACTTTCTGCCAAATCCACATCCCTCCAGTCATGCACAAACCCTGTACCTGACCTTGGCAAGCCAACATTTTCTCTTGCCCCCTGAGAAGCATCCTCTTCCCGAAAAATATCATCCCCCTCATCCTCCTCCTCTTCCACTTCTTCCTCCACCTCGTCCAGGACAGTTCCCTGAGCAGACAATGGCTGACTGTCATCAAGGCTTCCCTCCTCCTACTGAAGCTGAATAACCTCATGACACAGTATCAGCATGGGTTTACGAGGGACCGTTCTTGTCAGACTAATCTGATAAGCTTTTATGAAGGGGTAAGTTCAGGACTGGACCAAGGGAATGCAGTGGACGTGGTGTTCATGGACTTCTCAAAAGCTTTTGATACAGTGCCACACAAAAGGTTGATACATAAAATGAGAACAATGGGGATAGGGGAAAATATGTGTAAGTGGGTTAAGAACTGGCTCATGGATAGAAAACAAAGGGTGGTTATTAATGGAGCACACTCGGACTGGGTCACGGTTAGCAGTGGGGTACCACAGGGGTCAGTATTGGGGCCGCTTCTCTTTAACATATTTATTAATGACCTTGTAGGGGGCATACAGAGTAGTATTTCAATATTTGCAGATGACACTAAACTCTGCAGGGTAATAAATACAGAGGAGGATAATTTTATATTACAGGAGGATTTATGTAAACTAGAAGCTTGGGCTGATAAATGGCAAATGAGCTTTAATGGGGATAAATGTAAGGTCATGCACTTGGGTAGAACAAATAAGATGTATAATTATGTGCTTAATTGTAAAACACTGGGCAAAACTGTCACTGAAAAAGACTTGGGTGTATGGGTGGACGACAAACTCACATTTAGTGGCCAATGTCAGGCAGCTGCTGCCAAGGCAAATAAAATAATGGGATGCATTAGACGAGGCATAGATGCTCATGAGGAGAACATAATTTTACCTCTATACAAGTCACTGGTGCGACCACACTTAAATACTGTGTGCAGTTCTGGTCTCCGGTGTATAAGAAAGACATAGCTGAACTGGAGCGGGTGCAGAGAAGAGCGACCAAGGTTATTAGAGAACTGGGGGGTCTGCAATACCAAGACAGGTTATTACACTTGGGGTTATTTAGTTTAGAAAAACGAAGGCTTAGGGGTGATCTTATTACAATGTACAAATATATGAGGGGACAGTACAAAGACCTTTCTAATGATCTTTTTACTCTTAGACCTGTGACGGGGACGAGGGGGCATCCTCTACGTCTGGAGGAAAGAAGGTTTAGCCATAATCACAGATGCAGATTCTTTACTGTAAGAGCAGTGAGACTATGGAACTCTCTGCCGTCTAATGTTGTAATGAGTGATTCCTTACTAAAATTTAAGAGGGGACTGGATGCCTTTCTTGAAAAGTATAATATTACAGGCTATATTCACTAGTTTCCTAGATACAGCGTTGATCCAGGGAGCTAGTCTGATTGCCGTATGTGGAGTCGGGAAGGAATTTTTTTCCCCAATGTGAAGCTTACTGTTTGCCACTTGGGGTTTTTTTGCCTTCCTCTGGATCAACATGTTAGGGCAGGTTAGGATAGGATATGGGTTGAACTAGATGGACTTAAAGTCTTCCTTCAACCTTAATAACTATGTTACTATGTTACTATGTTACTCTTCCTCCTCCGCTGCAGACGCCTGATCCTTAATTTGCATCAAAGTTTGCATGAGCAGACTCATAAGTGGGGCGGTCATGCTTATGATGGCGTTGTCTGCGCTTACCAGCCGTGTGCATTCCTCAAAACACTGAAGGACTTTACAGAGGTCTTTCAGCTTTGACCACTGCACACCCGACAACTCGATGTCTGCCGTCAAACTGCCAGCCCGTGTATCCTCCCACAAATTCATTACAGCCTGCCTCTGTTCGCACATCCTCTCAACCATGTGCATAGTGGAGTTCCACCTTGTTGCAACGTCTATGATTAGGCAGTGCTTGGGGAGGTGGAGCGATCGTTGCAGCCTCTGCATACGACTGGAGTCTACGGGCGGGCAACGGATGTGCGAGCCCAGTCTTCGCACCTTATGGAGCAGGGCTGTTTACTCCGGATAATTATTTATGAAGCACTGCACCACCAGGATCAAGGTGTGAGCCAGGCAAGTTATGTGTCTGAGTTTTGCCAGGGCTATGGCCGCCACAAAATTACGGCCGTTATCACTGACTACCTTGCCTGGATCAAGATGTAGACTGCCCAGCCATGACTCAGTTTCTCACTGCAAGTAGTCGGCCAGTACCTCCACGGTGTGTCTGTTGTCGCCCAAAGACATCATCTTTAAAACAGCATGCTGATGCTTACCACTAGCTGTTCGATAGTGGGACACCTTGTGTGCAACACTGGCAGCTGTGGATGGAGTGCTCGTGCGACTGCGCTCTATCAACTTGTTTTCGTTTCTGGAGGAGGAGGTTCGAATGCCTACAGCCAACTGTTGCCTATACCGTGGGCTAGGCAGCACTTTTCCACCGCCGCTGTCCCCTGTGGACCCTGCATCCACCACATTAACCCAGTGCGCAGTAATGGACAAGTAACGGCCCTGGCCATGCCTACTGGCCCATGCATCTGTTGTGAGGAGCACCTTTTCACTCACTGATTGTTTGAGTGCATGGACAATGCAGTCTTTCACATGCAGGTGGAGGGCAGGGATGGCTTTTCTAGAAAAGAAGTGCCGAATGGGTAGGTCATAGCGTGGGACAGCGTAGGCCATGAGCTCTCGGTATGCTACGCTTTCCGCCAAACGGAAGGGCATCATCTCTAATGAGATCAGTTTGGCAATGTAGGCGTTCAAAGCCAGTGTACGCGGATGAGAGGATGAGTACTTTCTTGTCCTACACAGAGTGTCTGCTAAGGTGAGCTGGACTTGAGAGCTGCATATGGGGGAACTAGCAGTGGACATGGCGGACTGAGAGGGGGTTGTTGATGGTGGTGGTGGTGATGACCTAGATTCAGTCTTTCGTTGCAAAAATATTGTGATTCACTGACTGCTTTGGCCTTGCGACGACACCTCAACATTTCTTGCTGGTGGTGTGCAAACCGGTGGGCTTACAGTAGGGGAAGCGATGTAGTGTTGCTGGCTACCTTCAGTCGGAGCTGGTGCACATGTGCTACCTGCGGTTTTGTAGTCTGTCCACGCTTGCAAGTGCATAATGTTTAAATGTCTAAGCATGCAGCTGGTATTCAAATTTTGGAGATTTTTCCCTCAGCTAAAGGTCCTTCTGCACTTCTTACAGATAACCTTTGCCTCATCAATAGGATTTTGGTCAAAAAAGTGCCACACTGCACTCTTCCTACTATGGGATAAATTTTCAGGGCTTGCACACTGTGCTAATTTGACCGTCTGGCCAAGCTGTCCTGCAACTCTTTTTGTTTTTTTAACACGTTTTTGGACTGCTACGGGGCTGCCAGATAACCGCAGCTGCGATGTCGATGCCTGCTGCGGATCCTCCTGCTCTTCTGATCTATTGCCAGCGGCACCCTCTTCCCCCAATGGATGCCAATCCGGGTCAACAACTGGGTCATCCATCACCTCCTCTTCAATTTCATCTCCACCTTCCTCTGTGTCAGCGTGTAAGGTGGTATAGTATGCTGGAAGGAGCACCTGAGTTTCATCAGGGTCATATTCTGGCTCAGTAGACTGCGAGGGCAATGTAGTGCTCTGGTTGAATGTACCAGCAGAATCATATAGCAGTGGCTGTGCATCAGTGCACTCCATGTCAGATTCATCTTGGACTGGGGAATTCAGGATTTGACTTGATAACCCAGGCATGGTATGTGAAAAGAGCTCCATGGAGTAATCTGAAGTGTGGCCTGCCGCATCCTTCACTTTTGGTGGGGGTGAAGGACACAAGGAAAGGTGTTGTTCTTGACCAGGAGCCTGCACTGATGACTCAGTGCTTGCATTTTTTGAAACTTCAGAAGAGGAGTGGATAGAGCTGGAGGCTGTTTCGGCAATGTAAGCCAAAACCTGTTCCTGATGCTCCGACTTTAAAAGTGGTTTACCTACTCCCAGAAAACGGAACCTTCCAGGCCTTCTGGAGCCAGACGATGACGGGGGCTCAACACCTCCTGCCTTAGGTGCTATTGTGCTTTTGGCACTACCAGCAGATGCACCACCATCAGTACCAGCTGGCCCCCCGCCCACATCCGCGGCCTCTTCCACCATACTTCCTCATGTTTGGGAAAATGTTCCAAAAATACCAACAGATATATGGGACTGTATCAGAAGCGTACATCTGTATACGGTGAAGGGCAAATTGTAAATCTCCGTATATATTTCCGGAGTCACACATAGACGCTCTCTCAGTATGGATTTGACCATAATTGAAAAGGAAGAAAAAAGGTACTGTATCAGAAGATACCAGGTGTATATAGTATAGGGTAAAATTTAAATCTCCGTATATATTTCCGGAGTCACACACAGACGCTCACTCAGTATGGATTTGACCAGAATACAAAAAGCTGAAAAAAGGTACTGTATCAGAAGATACCTGTTGTGTATAGCATAGGGTAAAATTTAAATCTTCGTATATATTTCCGGAGTCACACACAAACGCTCTCTCAGTATGGATTTGACCGTAATAAAAAAGGCAGATAAAAGGTACTGTATCAGAAGATACCAGGTGTATATAGTATAGGGTAAAATTTAAATCTCCGTATATATTTCCGGAGTCACACACAGACGCTCACAGGCTCAGTATGGATTAGACCAGAATATAAAAAGCAGAAAAAGGGTGCTGTATCAGAAGCGTACAGCTGTATACAGTGTAGGGGTAATTGTAAATCTCCGTATATATTTCCTGAGTCACACACTTACGCTCACAGGCTCAGTATGGATTAGACCAGAATATAAAAAGCAGAAAAAGGGTACTGTATAGAAACGTACAGCTGTATACAGTGTAGGGGTAATTGTAAATCTCCGTATATATTTCCTGAGTCACACACTTACGCTCACAGGCTCAGTATGGATTAGACCAGAATATAAAAAGCAGAAAAAGGGTGCTGTATCAGAAGCGTACAGCTGTATACAGTGTAGGGGTAATTGTAAATCTCCGTATATATTTCCTGAGTCACACACTTACGCTCACAGGCTCAGTATGGATTAGACCAGAATATAAAAAGCAGAAAAAGGGTACTGTATTAGAAACGTACAGCTGTATACAGTGTAGGGTAATTGTAAATCTCCGTATATATTTCCTGAGTCACACACTGACGCTCACAGGCTCAGTATGGATTAGACCAGAATATAAAAAGCAGAAAAAGGGTACTGTATCAGAAGCATACAGCTGTATACAGTGTATGGGTAATTGCAAATCTCTGTATATATTTACTGAGTCACACACTGACGCTCACAGGCTCAGTATGGATTAGACCAGAATATAAAAAGCAGAAAAAGGGTACTGTATCAGAAGCGTACAGCTGTATACAGTGTAGGGGTAATTGTAAATCTCCATATATATTTCCGGAGTTACACACAGACACTCATTCAGTATGGATTTGACCAGAATACAAAAGGCAGAAAAAAGGTACTATATCAGAAGATACCAGTTGTATATAGTGTGGGGGAAAATTGCAATCTCAGTATATATTTCCGGAGTCACACACAGATAGTCAGCATGTATTTGTCCGTGATTCCAGCCGGTACACGGCATTGTGTGAGGAGCGTACAGCTCTATACTGTGTGGGAAAAATTAACGCTCGGTAATTGTGCAGAAAAAAAGAATAAAAGTATTAGTGCTGTGTAAAAAGCAGTCTGCACAGCAGTGTACACACAGCAATACAGCTAGCAGGCAGCCTAATAACCAGCGCTGCTGCACACAAGAAAATCTTCCCCTGTCACTGGCAGGCAGCACAACAACCAGCACTGCTGCACACAAGAAAATCCTCCCCTGTCACTGCACACTAACTTTACAGCACAATTGCTATCAGCACAAGCACAGAAGAACTTCTCTTTTCAGCCCTAACTCTCTCCCTACTGATAAACAGCGCCAGCAACCTACCCCTACTGTTAAGATCGGCAGAAGTAAAATGGCGGTCGGCGGTCCCGGCTTTTATAGACACTATGACGCCCCCCAAAGCAAGCCAATCACTGCAATGCCCTTCTCTAAGATGGTGGTGGCCACTTCCCATGACATATCGTTGCCCACAGTGTACGTCCTTGCACATTGGCTGAATTAAGGCGCCTGCAAGCATTATGGGAAAACTGACTTTGGCGCTCGGGTCGATGACCGCATGGCCGACTTCACGCTATGGTCGGGTTTTGCTCTGCGAAACCTGACTTTGGAGAAAGTCGGCTACTTATGAATCTGACCGACCTGTTTCGCTCAACTCTACTTGTGATCAGTTAACTTTGGAAGGAAGCATCTGGAAAAAAATGTCAAAATCATTGAACCTCTTGATATAGTTGGTGCCAAATTTACTGCAAATAGAATGGTTCTGTAGAAAATTATTTTATCAGGTATTTTTTATTAGTACAAATAATCTAATTTATAAATAAAACTGTTGGAACATAAGTATCCTAGATAAATTCATTGCCTGAAAACAAAATAAAATATTGTACTCATTTCTCTCTCCAAGAAAATGCCATGAATTGATGTGGGGATAGACAAAATCAGATAATTGTGGCATATGTGTGATCATTTATTCATTAATATGGATTACAGAAAAGCACTAGAGATAGGAAGAATATTAGAACAAAAGTTCGAAATCACAAAAGCTAACATTTAACATTATTCTTTTGGAGAGTTATTTTAATAAAATAAGTGATGTACGTGATAATAAAACAAAGTATAACAAATTTAAAATCAGCACCAATACCTGTAATTATGTCACACAATAAACTGTATAGTTTTTAGATCCAATGCGCTCACTCACATTCAGTCAGCAATTATTCCCAAAGGACTGTAAAAACTACAGTTATACAGAATGAGCAGTAGAAAAATAAGGAAAATGAAAATGGAAATCTGACCACAGGATGACAGGCTTATGCTATAAATCTATTTTTGTAACAAATGGAAAGTTTGTGGTTTGTACCCGTACTGCCAAGTGATGAAGAAACATCAAATGCCAGAAATAATGTAAAAAAAGTTTTTTTAAAAAATTTTTCTACGCGTTTTGAAATGTAGCCCTCTTCTTAGGAAGCAAAAAACATTGTTAGGGTTTGTGGATCGCACTAAATAAAAAATATTAATAAGGTGCAATCGCAACCCGGGGTCCACCGTGCAGAGATGTAAACTGCTGCTAGTATGTATGATGACGGAACTAAACAGCGAGCGTACCCCAGTATGACTGCGTTAACTCCACGCAGTATGAACTGTATGTAATTTACTCCGCTCTGTTAGCTTCACAGAGAGATGGAGATAAAGGAATGTGCTCGCTCTGTGACTGACCCATGCCAATCGCACACGTGGCTGAAGCAGATACTGAGACAAGGAAAAAACTAAACTGACGCTAGCTGCAAAAAACCCTGTTGACCTTCCAGGGGAGCACAGCTCTTTGATTGGATCTTTCTCTGTAATTCCACTGTGCTAACCACATACAGTACATGTAGGAAACAGATGCCAAGCCAAGCAGGAAGAAAAAACCCTAACTGGCTCAAAGCTCAAGGAGATCACTAACACACACACACACATGCAGTCAGGCTGTGGGCCCACGTTCAGGATTTTTCGCATTTTTGCGGCGGTTTTCCGCCGCAAAAACGCTTAAAAAACTTATGCATTAAGCATCCTATGATTAGAATGCATTCTGCTATTTTTGTGCACATGGTAAAAAAACTCGGAAAAAAACGCATCGCGGTAAAAAACACAGCATGTTCATTAATTTCGAGGTAAATTTGCGTATTTCCCGCTATATTATTGACCTAGAATGTTCAGGGAAAAATCGCGGTAAAAATGCGCAAAAAAACAGCAGTAAAAACGCGCAAAAAATGCATCCAGATTTCCTGGGAAAAAGTCCGGTTTTTCTCAGGAAATTTCTGCAAATATTCCTCAAAGTGTGCACATAGCCTCAGAGTGGTAGTGTATCCACTCACACACACCAACCATAAGTGATACTAGCGTGTGTGATACAACGTCTATGCTGAGCAGCACCAGCAGCGGCTGAACCAGAATGGGAGGCAGATACGGCTTGGGATCTATCCCATACAGCGGTAGAATCCCAACGCCTTACACATATGATACGGTTTTTGTTTACTGAAGAAGTGGGCTACACTTCGAAACGTGTAGAAAAATAAAAAACTTTTTTACATTATCTACAACATTTGATGTTTCTTCATCACCTGGCAATGCAGGTACAGACCACAAACTTTCCATTTGTTACATATTTCTCTGGTGAAATCACTCGTGGATCTGCAGCACCCATACAACCTGGGATCAGGTCAGCATATATTGATAACATTTTTAGTAATTACTATTGGATAAGACTCTATTTTGAGCTATTGTTTTCTCCTCAGCAGTTAATATATCTATTTTTATTATTATTGTTATTATTATTACTATTACTATGATTAATGGTATTTGTGTTTTTTGCTTCTCACTCAATAAGTGACCAAAACAGTGGCATAAATTAAACCATCTAACAAATAGTGTAAAGTTAGACAAAAGTGTCCAAATTGTAATCTTGCATGAGCCATTATGATAAATTAGTGACATTTTTAAATTGCCTAGCCTATGTTTATGCTGTCTAAACTTTAGACAGAATTTGTAACCCTGCTTCATTCTGTATTTGTTGCACAATTTTGGATTTGGAGTCCACAATAAAATTTTGCAGAAAAGTACAATACTATTTACTGACAGCTTCAATAAGATTTAATTAGATGCTAATATGTATAAATAAATATGGCAGATGCAGAGATGTGACTTAGCTCAATTAATCCAGGTGATAATAATTATAGTTTTTATTTGTTTAAACTTATTTTGCAGCATTTTACATTTCAGAGACTTGCATAGACAATAAAGACATTACAGAGTAACACATAATTCAACAATTACAGGATGAGTAAGGACCCTGCTCGCCAGGGAAATAGGGGGAAAGGTATATGGTAAAAAGTGTTTGCATTGTATGGTCCAGCCATTAATATATAGTAAATAGGGAATTCACATAACAATGCATGAACCGGTCCCCAGCCAGTATCTGTATAGTACAGATTCAGAGTGCTATGGAGGGTGTGTAAACAGATGCTACAAGAATCATGATTTGGAAGAAAATTTTGTAAGGGCAAAACGGGAATAGCTATGTAAGGGAGGTGATAGGACAGTCTATAGAAATCTATTTTTAGGCCACGCTTAAAACGGTTGGTATTGGGAATTAATCAAATTGTCCTAGGTAGTGCATTCTAGAGAATTGTGCAGCACCTAAAAAGTCTTAGGCTAGGTTCACATTTGCGTATATGTGCGCAGCGTATCATCTGCATACACAAACGCATGCAAAAACGAATGCAAACGCATGTTTACGCAGTGGTTTTTTATCCGCATCAGCTTACGCATGACGCCAAAAAAAGCTGCGTGTGAATGCGTTTGTATGCGGTTTTTTAATGCAGTTGCATTGTTTATGCGCATGCGTACGATACGACAGACACCAAAAGGGCTTGTCTCATGAAGAACGCATTCGTATCGAACACATCCATATGCATGTCCTTGTGTACCAATGCGTTCCCATAGACAGTAATGTGCTTTTTTATGCATGACTGCGCATATTTGATGGATTTTTGACGCTTCAAAAAATGCAACATGTTGCGTTTGCCAGACACCGCCGCACACCACAAAATATGTATGCGTACACGTTTGCATGTCTCTGCGTACACCATGTTAAAGATATGTAAGCATGACGTATGCGGATGAAATGCTGTGCACACAGATGCAAATGTGAAACCAGCCTTAGAGATGGGAATGGGAGTTTCGGATTATTGATAATGTTTGCCTTAGGTCATTAGTGTAATGGGTGGGTAGGGTGATAGAGATGAGGGAGGAGGTGTAGGGTGTTGCTGAACTGTGGAGTGCTTTGTGGATGAGAGTGATACATTTATATTGGACCCTGTAGCAGATGGGCAACCAATGTAATGACTGGCACAGGTTAGAGGCATCGGTGTAGCATCTGAAAAGGAATTTGACAATGGCTCCTGCATTAAGGATGAATTGAAGAGGGGAGAGTATTGTAAGAGTGAGATTGATTAGTAGAGATTTGCAATAGTCCAGATGGGAATGAATAAGAACAACAGTAACAGTTTTTGCAGAGTCAAAGGTAAGAAAAGGTTTAATTCTAGAGATGTTTTTCAGGTGTAAGTGACATGAGTGAGCGAGTGATAAGATATAGGGGGTGAATAATAGATCTAAATGAAAGATGATGCCAAGAAAGTGGGCATGTTGCTGGGGAGTAATGGTAAAACCTCACAAGGAAATTACAATATTGGATATAGGTGTGTTACTAGAGAGAGGAAACACAAACAGTTTTATTTTTGACAAATTCTGTTTTAGACAGAAGAAGGACATAATGTTAGAGACAGTGGAAAGACAATCACTGGTATTTTGTAGTAATGCAGGGGTGATGGCAGGAGATTAAGTGTATAATTGAGTGTCATCAGCGAAGAAATGGTAGTGAAAGCCGATTCCTGCGCTGTTTTTACATTCATTTGGTCTGCATGATCTTATGCTGATAAGTTTCTCTATATAGATCCTGCTATAGATGCATGTATGAACGCTGCTTTTATCTTACTATACATGGATAATTCAGCATAAATGCCTCCTAGAACCTTCCCCTTAGGTCTGTCAAAATATATAGAAAGGCTTGTTCTTAGATCTAAGTATAATTTTACTCGTTAACAATCAATCAACTTGATGGAGGTTTACAAACATGGGAGTATGATGCATGCTTCAAGCGGTTTAATCACAGGAGATCAATGGGTAACAAAAGAAAATGAATGGCACAATTTGTTGTTCAATTTCTCCTGAATATGCTGACATCCCTTATGTGGTGGAAAACTACTGTTTGAGCGCAGGACAGTGCTCAGAAGGGAGGGAGCACCGTTTGACTTATGGAGCGCAAAATTGTCTGGAATAGATAGGGAATGTCATGTCGCATTTTCAGAGCCCCTGATGTAACTAAACAGTGTAAATCTCTCACAAATGACTGCATTTTGGAAACTACACCCTCAAGGAACTTATCAAAAGGTTGGTGAGCACCTTGAACCCCCAAATGTTTTACAAAATTTTATAATGTTGAACCATGAAAATGAAAAAATATTTTTTTCTGCAAAAATGTTGGTTTTGCCCCAAATTTTTCATCTTTACTAGAGAAATAGGAGACAATGAACCATAAAATATTTTGTGCAATTGCTCCTGAATACACTGATACCCCATATATGTGAACACTGTGTGCAAGACAGGGCTCAGAAAGGAAGGAGCAGCAACTGAATTCTGCTTAATTTTGGTTGGAAAAAATAGTCACATCACATTTGTTGAGCCCCTGACATGCCAAAACAGCAGAAACCCCCACAAGTGACCCCATTTTGGAAACTACACCTCTTTCAGAATTCACCTAGGAGTGTAGTGAGTATTTACAACCTTCTGGTGAATCACAGAATAGTATAACATTTGGCTAAAAAAGTGGAGAATTACCATTTTTTTCCACTAAAATGTTGCTTGGCCCCAAGTTTTTAATTTTCAAAAAGGATAATAGGAGAAAATGAGAGGTACAATACATTGTGCAATTACTCTTGGGTAAACCAACACCCCTTAGGTGGTCAAAAACTGCTTTTGAGGCACAGTGCAAAGCTCAGAAGTGAAGAAGTGCTTAATTGGAGTTCAGATTTTGTTGGAATGGTGTGATGATGTCATATCCCATTAGCAGAGCCCCTGATGTACCAGAACAGCAGAAACCACCCATAAGTGACCCTATTTTACAAACTACACCCTCAATGAATTGATCTAGGGGTGCAGTAAGCATGTTGACACTACATGTGCCTCACAGGATTGTACACAATTGGGTGGCAAAGAAAGAATAATTACATTTTTACCACTAAAATGTTTTATCCCCAATTTTTTTATTTTATTTTTTAAGGGCTAATAGGAAAAAATTAACCTCATAGTTTGTTGTTCAATTTCTCCTCTGTGCACCAATACCCTACATGTAATTGGGAACTACTTTTCACACACAGTGGAAAACTCAGAAGTAGAGATGAGCGAACTCTAACTATAAAGTTTGGGGTTTGTACCGGACACCTATTATTTGTTACCTAACACTGAACATGGACTTTTTACCTGATGTCCGGTTTACTGTTCGGTTTCAGATGCCAAATAAAGTTTGTTGAAAGACTGCAGCCCATCAACAAGCTTTTAGGTTGTGGGCACTTCCTGAGTCATCACAGGCATGCCAAGTATTGACATGTCTGTGATTGGCCGGCACACCTTGTGGCCCAGCCTGTATAAATGTTGGCTCACAGGTACCACTGCCATCCTGCTCTGATTAGTGTAGAGCCAGGATGCAGCTGAAGTGAGAGACAGTATCAGGCTTTGTGTGTGCGCACTCTGTCATAAAACCCCTGTGTGTACTTTGCACGTGTCTCAGATGGAGTACTGTGCCAAAAAACTGCTGTGTATAGTCTGCACCTATATCTGTGGGAGAACAGTGCCAAAAAGCTGCTGTGTGTGCTCTGTACCCATATCTGTGTGAGGACTGTATCAAAAAGCCTCTTTGTGTACTATGCACCACTGCTGTGGGAGTACTGTGTCAAAAGCTGCTGTGTGTAAACTGTACCCATATATGTGAGCGTACTGTGTCAAAAAGGCATTGTGTGTACTCTGCTTCCCTGACTGTGGGAGTACTGACTCAAAAAGAATCTGTGTGTACTCTACACCCCCACTTTTGGGAATACTGTACCAAAAAGGTTGCTTTGTGTACTCTGCAACAAAGCCTATGGGAGTACTGTACCTTTAAGCCTATGTATGTATTCTACGTCCTTGTACGAGTAGTGGGCCTAAACATATAATTATAGTCTACCGCTGTGTCTGTGCAAGTTGTGGTTGTGCCTAAAAATAATTTTACTCTACTGCTGTGTCTGTACAAGTAGTTTGCCTAAAAATAATTATAATATACAGCCATCTGTGTATGAGTAGTGTGCCTAAAAAATAATTCTACTCTACTGCCGTGTCTTTGCAAGTTGTGGCCAGGTTTAAAAAATATTTTGCTCTACTGCTGTGCCTGTGTAAGTTGTGGCTGGGCCTAAAATATAATTTTACTGTACTGCTGTGCTGTACAAGTTGTGGCCATGCCTAAATAATAATTTTATTCAGCAGCTGTCTCTCTGAGAGTAGTATAAGAAAAAATTATTCTACACTGCCGCTGTTTCTGTGACATTTGTGGGCCCAAAAAAATCATTTTACTCTACCACTATGTCTGAACAAGTTGTGGCCCGGCCTAAAAAATTTTCTCTGCAGCCATTTCTTTTTGAGCAGTTTGCCTAAAAATAATTCTACTCTGCCGCTGAGTCTGTGTTATTTGTGGGACTGAAAAATAAATTTAATCTACCGCTGTCTCTGTACAAGTTGTGGCCAGATCTAAAAAGTAATTTTACTCTCCGCTGTGTATGTACAAGTTACGGTCGGGCCTAAAATATAATTTTACTCTGCAGCCGTCTGTTTGAGAATAGTTTGTCTACTCTGCCACACTGTCTGTGTCATTTGTGGGACTAAAATATAATTTTACTCTACTGCTATGTCTGTACAAGTTCTGGCCTTACCTAATAAAATGTGCCTTTAAGCCTCTGCATGTATTCTGCACACCTGTCTGTGGGATATTGTGCAAAAAAGCCTATGTGTACTTTGCAGCCATGTTTGTGAGTCGCCCGCCAGGGCCTGTGGGGTACTCGGCACCGAGCCCGTTCACTTCTATGGGGGATATCACGGGTAGCGCAGCTCGGTCCGTGGCCCTGGGCGCTCACTGAAAAGGGGGAATATTTACAGGGGATTAAAGTATTTGTAAGATGTTCGTGACGCCACCTGTGGTGCCTGGTCAGTGTGACCAGCGCTGCTGTGTAAATCCACTGAGGGGTTGTTTCTGGGCAGCAATGTGTTAAGTCTTCCACAGGCAAGACTGGGTCCCTCAGGGTAGATGGCGGTGCTGGGGTGCAAGACAGAGAAGGGGGCTTTCAGCCGCAGGAGCAATAATGCAGACACACACACAAAGCCTCTTTCTGTACCTTTACTGATGTAGTTGCAGGCACGTCCCGGGATGCTGGCAGGGTGGAGGATGCACGTCCAGTATTCCCACTGAGTAGGTGTAGGGCCTCCTTACTCTTGTAGTGTGAGTTTCTGACCTGTATGAAACTAAGTCTAACTCTGTCTTCACTTTATACTCCCGGCTGACTTTGTGGTAGGGCCTTCTC
Source organism: Oophaga sylvatica (assembly GCA_033576555.1). Taxonomy (NCBI): domain Eukaryota; kingdom Metazoa; phylum Chordata; class Amphibia; order Anura; family Dendrobatidae; genus Oophaga; species Oophaga sylvatica. The sequence goes on from JARQOD010000001.1 coordinate 145,023,417, forward strand.
TTGGATAGAACAGTGTCTCTGTATGCAGCGTCCTGCTAGACCCCGTCTTTCTGACCCCGGTTACGTATCAACACTTGTAGGCCCCCTGCGACTTGAAGTCCCGCAGGTTCTCCGGTATCTCTCACTAGTCGTGTAGACTCTAGCAAGCTCGGACCCGGTGTCCAGTTATTCAGAGTAGAGGTAAGCTATCAATGCTGTTTCAACCTCCATTACTCTCTTCTTCTCTTCCACTCGCCTTTCGTCCTACTCCGACCTTTAACATAAGCACACTAGCAGTAGATGGCTGATTCTTCTCTCTCTTCACCGCTCTCAAAGCGTCGGCACGCTTACTCCCTGAACTACACTCAGTTGACTCAGTTCTGACTAGGCTAGAGTGGCTATCTCTCCACTGGTACTAGCCTCCACACATTGAACTAAGCTCAAAGCTGCAGTCTTCAGGTTCTTTCAATAACTGCTGTTCTCTTTCCTTCTTTCTTTCTAATGCTCTGTCTGAAGCAGCTATCAGGATTTCCGTCTGACCTGCACCTGGCTTTGCAGACTCACTGATTTGTGCACACTTCTAGAGCTAACTCCCCAACACTCCTAGAGAACTAACAATTTCTCACTTCTGTGTAGAATCACCAACTACACTGAACTCGTTCCAACTAATCTCATCCAAGATCTGATCTTATCTGCATCTGAGCTAGTCTAGACTGTCTCTCAGTCGCTTCACCATCCTATATACTCTCAAAAAGGCTCCCTCTGGTGGCTCTAGGGAATGGTGAAGCTGTGTGAATGAATATCAGGTCTCTTGTGGGTGTTACCTTTGGTGCATCCTCCTGGGAAATGTGATTCCAAGCGCAGCTGGGCTACACATTTGTATGAGTAGTGTGCCTAAAAAATAATTATACTCCTCTGTTTTGTCTGTACGAGTTCTGGGCCTAAAACATAATTATACTCTGCCACTGTGTCTGTACAAGTTGTGGACGTAAAAAATATTTATACTCTGCACCCATATCTGTGGGAGTGCTGTGCGTAAAAACAAAAAATTCCTACTCTGCAACAGTGTCTGTGGAAATACTTTGCCAAAAAACTGTGTGTGTACGCTTCACGTGTCTCTGTGGGAGTACTCTAAAAAAACCTCTGTGGGAGTCCTCTGAAAAAAATACTTTTTTAAATTTAATATGGGGAGGCCCCAAAACATTGTAATTGGAAAATAGAACAAACATGCTGCGGTGGAGTCTAACAATGGCTGGGTGCAAATGGCATCCCTCTCTATTCAGCCCAAGGTACAAACAAGTCCTGTGGAATCCACGCCTGGTTCATTTAATGTGAGCTTGCCAATGTTGGCTGTGTACAGGCGTAAGCGCCTGTCTGTGATCATCCCCCACACCTCCAAAGCATAAAGGGCAACCTCAGGCCATGTGTCCAATTTGGAGACCCAGAAGTAAAATGGGCCAGACCAATTACTCAGTACGTGGAGACATGTGGACACCTATTCTTCTATCATGTTGTTGAAACGGTCATGTTCATGGATTCGATTCCTTGACTTTTCTTTGGGTATTTAGGTTCTGTTTTCTGGCTACGATCTGTCTAGCTTAGCACATGTGTTTTCAGTTGTCCACCAATCACCTTTTGGGTGCAGCTTTATATTCTGTCCCCTAGCGGGCGTTTCCTGCTAGTGATAGATTCATTTAAATGTTCTAACATTGTATTGATTTTTGGATCTAGTCTGTGAGCTTTGAACTAAAGATTTTCACCTTGTTTCTTGGATATACTTTGTACCTCTGTTCTATTTATCTTTAGTAAGAATGTTAACCTATAGAAAATCCTAGCAATAGTATATGTTACCATTACCAACAGCAAGCATGGTTGTCTGCAAATGACAAACAGTGGATAGTATTTATTTTCAAGCGAGTATCAAATAAGAGACCCAAAAGAAAAATCTATGATTAATAGTGTTGAGCGATACTGCTCGATATCTAAAAATATCGGATCGGAATGGTATCGCCGATATCACTAAATATCGGCGATATCCGATTCCGATACCGGAAGTCCCATGTAAGTCTATGGGAACAAAATATCGCAACTAAAAAAACCTTTATTTCCTTGTAAACACTAAATATACACACATAGAATACATATATATATATATATATATATATATACATGTCATTGTGACATATATATATACATATATGTATAGTTTATACACTTCTACATAGTAAAATATCCTCTGATTCAATTGCCGGGTAAAGCCGGCTTCTGTGAAAAGACAGAAGCACCCGACATGAAATGACACTTGCTGTACATAGGGTTAACCATGTCTTTTCATGTCGTTTGCAATCTGATTTGCACAAACAATTACATCAGTCTATGTATGCAAAATTTCACACCTGTAGGGGTTAATTAAAGGTGTAAATTAGTTGTAAAAAAAACGGACTTTTTTGCTACGAATTTACACCTTTAATTAACCCCTACAGGTGTGAAATTTTGCACACATAGACTGATGTAATTGTTTGTGCAAATCAGATAGCAAAGGACATGAAAAGACATGGTTAACCCTATGTACACCAAGTGTCATTTCATGTCGGGTTCTGCATTTTCACAAAAGCCGTCAATTGAATTAGCGGCTATTATACTATGTAGAAGTGTATGAACTATAAATATAAATATATATATATATGTGTCAAAAATTCAATGACATGTATATATATATATATATATATATTATATATATATATATATGAGGTGTAAAATTGTTTAAAAAAAATGTGTGGGCTCCCGCCCTATTTTCGCAACCAGACAGACAAAGCCAGCGAATGGGGGCAGATAATAATAGCCCAGAGAGGGACCATTATTTTTGCCCCCCCCTGGCTACTAACATCTGCCCCCAGACACCCCAGAAAAGACAAATCTATAATTAGATTCGCCCTTTCTGGCACTTTGCCCGTCTATTCCCATTGCCCTGTAGCGGTGGCGAATGGGTTAATATGGGGTTAAAGCCACATTGCAATTGAAAGGTGACCTTAAGCCAGGTTAATAATTGAGAGCTGTCAATTAGACAACTATCAATTATTAATCCTATTGCATGAAATAAAAATAAAACACACACACTTTAATTAAAAATCATTTTAATGAAATAAAGACACATGTTTTTGACCATCTTTTATTTGACTGCAAAAACCATTTCCTGTAATAAAAATAAAATAAAAAAGCAAAATTATTCTTACCTATCCCATGCACAGTCAGGTCCCACGGTGTAATCCTTCAGAAAGGGTTAATGTTTACTGCAGGGACCGCAGCTAATGCTGCAGCCTCACAGCAAACCCCCAAATGAATGAGCTCCTCTCCTGGCTGACAGGAGAGGAAGTGGAAAGCTTAATTGATTGCTTTCCACTTTCACTTCAGGTCAGCCAGGGACACAATCAGTGACGTCAGAGGGAACTGATTAACAAAAATAGGGGTTCCCTTCGAATAAAAAATGGCGTCGGGTCCCCCCTATTTTTGTTAACCAGCCAGATGAAGCAGACCGCTGAGGCCTGGATTTTCAGGCTGTTAAGGAGCCAAGATCCATGGACCTTGCCAGCCTGATAATACCAGGCCACAGCAGTCTGCATATCTTGGCTGATTAACAAAAATAGGGGATCCCCTCGAAAAAAATTGGCGTGGAGTCCCCCCTATTTTTGTTAACCAGCCAGATGAAGCAGACCGCTGAGGCCTGGTTTTTCAGGCTGGTAAGAATCCAATATCCATGGACATTGCAAGCCTGATAATACCAGGCCACAGCAGTCTGCTTAGCTTGGCTGGTTAACAAAAATAGGGGATCCCCTCGAAAAAAAAACGGCGTAGGGGTCCCCCTATTTTTGTTAACCAGCCAAGTAAAATGCAGACTGCTGCGGCCTGGTTGTCATGGGTGTATCGCCACAAGGATCGTCGCGATTACACACTCTGACTTCTCACAGCTGAGTTGCTGTTTCTTTGTGTTTGGTAATGAGGGAGTTAATTTTACCTAGCTCTTTGCTAAGACTAGGTCCAGCCTCGCCCGGCTGCTTTTGATTATGTTCTAATTAGATTCCTTCATATACCTGCCAGTCTGCTTGTTAGATGCCGGTGAAAGCCTTCATGTAGTCTAGCAGACTGGATCGGTTCTGAGAATACTTAAGCTAAGAGCTCCTTAGTTGTTTTTACTCTTACAGCTTATAGTTTATCTCTGAGACCTTAGGTGTTCCTACTGTGTGTGAGTGTTGTATGTAAGACTTTATTTACTTTATTTCTTGTCTTTCTTGTATGTCTTTCTGTTCATTAACCGTTACCTGTTCATTCCCTTTGGTGGTAATCAGGGTCCTTCTTAGGACTAGATTACAGTTGGCAGGGATTGATAGGAGACAGGGTTTACGCTGGTGGCCTGGACCTCTGTACCTTTAACAGTACCTCCAGGTAGAGGGATTAGTTAGGACCCCAGTTTAGGGTCAGCATAGACCCGGTCACCCTCTAGCCGGAGACAGCGTATAACGGATTCCGTATTGACCCACTGGACTTTCTGTCAGGTAATTCTATGTTATCATATATCTATGCACATGTTATATTGTATGTTGCCCTTTTGATATAGATTACTGTCATCACATATATATATATCTGCTATACAGCGTGACATTTTCACCGGCCCTTCTAAAGATTCTCTCCAGCTGTCATGGATCCAGTAGCCCAGCTGGCCCGGCAGTTGCAGGGGTTGTCCATGGAGTTTGCAGACATTAAGTCCAAGGTTTTGTTCCCCCCGGAGCAAACCAGATCTGAACCTAAGGTTGCTCTCCCGGACAGGTTCACTGGTGGGCGGGACAAATTTTTTACTTTCCGGGAGGCATGTAAATTGTACTTTCGGCTGCGGCCTCGGTCATCTGGGAGTGAAGAGCAGAGGGTGGGAATTGTTATCTCGCTCTTACAAGGGGACCCTCAATCTTGGGCGTTCTCTATTCCTCCAGGATCCCCAGATCTCCAGTCAGTGGATCGATTTTTTACTGCCCTGGGTCTGGTATATGATGATCCGGATCGAGTTTCCCTTGCTGAAACAAAGTTACGTAAAATACGGCAAGGAAATCGTCCAGCGGAGGAATATTCTTCTGAGTTCCGTAGATGGGCAACAGATACTCAGTGGAATGACCCAGCTCTTAGGAGCCAGTTTTGTCAAGGGTTGTCTGACAAATTAAAAGATGTGTTGGCTCAGTATGATTCTCCTCCATCACTGGAGGCTGCTATGGCCCTCGCTATTCGCATGGATAGACGAATTCGGGGAAGACGCGAGGTAACTCCGCCTCCCGTGATGACTGCACCTACTACTAAAGTCCCTTATACTGAGGTTCCCCTGGTCTGTTCTGAGGAACCCATGCAGTTGGGAGGGACATCTTTTTGTAGGAGGGAATTGGCGGTGCACCGCAAGACTAGAAGGTGTTTCTTTTGCGGGAGAGAGGGACATTTTGTTGGGGGGTGTCCATCCCGGGCCTCTTTGAGCAAAGGAGTTAACCTGGGAGTGTGTATTTCGTCCCCAAATCCCTCTCAGTTTCTCGTGCCTGTGGAGGTGGTGATTGGTACTAGAACTGAGAGGATTTCTGTTTTTCTTGATAGTGGGTCCGGGGCTAATCTGGTGGACGCTCGGTTTGCCCAGGTGCATGGTATGCAACTGAGTGTATTGACCAAACCGGTCCCTATAGTCTCTATTGATTCTAGACCTCTCGGTCAAGGTAGCTTGGTACAAGCTGTTCATAACATAGATCTTCGAGTAGGGGCAAGACATAAAGAGCAATTGTCTTGTTATGTGTTGGAGGGTCTACCTACTCCTATTGTGTTGGGACTTCCTTGGTTGGCTAAACATAACCCAGTGATTGATTGGCAATCCGGAAAGATAAGCCAGTGGGGTGAATTTTGCAGGAATAACTGCATGAGCACGGTCATCGGTGCGGTTGTGCCTAGGACTTTGTCTCCTTTTCTGGAGGACTTTGGGGAGATGTTCTCAGAGGAGGGGTGTAAAGAGTTACCTCCTCATCGCGCATATGACTGCTCAATAAAGTTGCTTCCTGATGCCTTATCTCGTACTTTCCCAGGGGCCGGGAAGACGGATGATCCGGTTCCTATTCCTCAGGAGGGAGTTGTAGTGTCAGCTGTATGCTCTGAGCTTGAGGGGGAGGTATTGGGGGCTCAGGGGGACGCCCCGGTGGGACTTCCAGGGAGACTGATAGTTCCAGATCGGTTAAGACTGAAGGTTACGGGGAACCGTTACAAACGGATGGCTGATAGGGGGAGAGTTTCTGGTCTAGATCTGAAGGTGAACGATCTAGTTTGGTTGTCTACCAGGAATATAAAACTTAAAGTTTCCTCCTGGAGGTTGGGTCCCAGATTCATCGGGCCGTACAGGATCAGTTCCATAATTAATCCTGTGGCATTTCGTCTGGACCTCCCTCCTACGTTTAAAATTCATAATGTGTTTCACAAGTCATTACTTAAAAGTATGTGGCACCAGTCATACCGTCACCTCTACCTCCGCCTTCAGTGGTGGTCAATGATAACGTGGAATTTCATGGGTCGAAAATCATTGACTCACGTCTCAGTCGCCGATCCCTTCAGTACTTGGTTCATTGGAGGGGGTATGGTCCTGTGGAGAGGACGTGGGTCCCTGCGTCTGATGTTAACGCAGATCGATTGGTTCGGACCTTTCACACAACTTCCCCCGGGCAGACCTGGCCCTGAGGTCCGGAGTCCCCTCGTAGAGGGGGGGGTACTGTCATGGGTGTATCGCCACAAGGATCGTCGCGATTACACACTCTGACTTCTCACAGCTGAGTTGCTGTTTCTTTGTGTTTGGTAATGAGGGAGTTAATTTTACCTAGCTCTTTGCTAAGACTAGGTCCAGCCTCGCCCGGCTGCTTTTGATTATGTTCTAATTAGATTCCTTCATATACCTGCCAGTCTGCTTGTTAGATGCCGGTGAAAGCCTTCATGTAGTCTAGCAGACTGGATCGGTTCTGAGAATACTTAAGCTAAGAGCTCCTTAGTTGTTTTTACTCTTACAGCTTATAGTTTATCTCTGAGACCTTAGGTGTTCCTACTGTGTGTGAGTGTTGTATGTAAGACTTTATTTACTTTATTTCTTGTCTTTCTTGTATGTCTTTCTGTTCATTAACCGTTACCTGTTCATTCCCTTTGGTGGTAATCAGGGTCCTTCTTAGGACTAGATTACAGTTGGCAGGGATTGATAGGAGACAGGGTTTACGCTGGTGGCCTGGACCTCTGTACCTTTAACAGTACCTCCAGGTAGAGGGATTAGTTAGGACCCCAGTTTAGGGTCAGCATAGACCCCGGTCACCCTCTAGCCGGAGACAGCGTATAACGGATTCCGTATTGACCCACTGGACTTTCTGTCAGGTAATTCTATGTTATCATATATCTATGCACATGTTATATTGTATGTTGCCCTTTTGATATAGATTACTGTCATCACATATATATATATCTGCTATACAGCGTGACACTGGTATTAAAAGACTGTCAAGGCCCATGGATTTTGGCCCTCAACAGCCTGATAATACCAGGCTACAGCAGCCCCACATTTGGCGCATCAAAAGATGTGCCAATTGTGGCACTTACCCGGCTCTTCCCACTGCCCTGTAGCGGTGGCAAGTGGGGGTAATAAGGGGTTAATGTCACCGTTGATTGCACGGTGACAATAAGCCCGGTTAATAATGGAGAGGTGTCAATAAGACACCGATCCATTATTAATCCCAAAGTTATTAAATGTATAAAAAAAAGACAAAGCAAGAAAAAAGTCTTTTAATGAAATAAAAGAGACAACACAGTTTTCATTAATTTTATTATACACTCATTCCTGCGACACCATCGATCTCCTGTAAAAAAAAGAAAAAAAACAAACCAACACTATACCACCTGTCCGACGCAGTCCATAGTAACGACAGTCCCACGACGATCCAGCTCTGCTACATCGCAATGACAGGCAGAGCCTGTCATCGCAACGCAGCACAGCTGATTACCTGCTTCCCCGGCGGTGACGTCATCGGACTGACTGCTTTACGGCCGGGATTACCCAGCAGTCACTGCAGTTATCGCCAGAAACTGCATGTGACCGCCGGGGAAAGATGATGGCGGCCATAAAGCAGTCCAGCCCGTGACCGCCGGAGATCTTCTGCCAGGTAAGTGCCGCTGACTCCTGACAGACCCGACCGACGGACACTGACAGTGACAGTGACAATCCCGATTCCGGTATCCGATATGACGAAAATATCGGAACTAAGTATCGAAAGGCCGATAGAGCTAATATCGGCCGATACCCGATATTTGCAGTATCGTATCGCTCAACACTAATGATTAATGAAAAAGTATCAAAATTTTATTAACAATAATATAAATACAATGATAGTACAATAAACAATTGGTGAGAGGAACAGCTGAGAACTAAATAATGAGGGCTAAAGAGTGGAAAAACAAAAAAACACCTTATAGAGACTCATATTACTCCCTACATTATACACCCAGGCAGTTTGGTCCACAAACTACAGATTACATCAATTGCAACTAGAAGTCAATGATAAATGTAAGGTAGAGAAAAGATTTCAGACCAGTATGATATAAAGTATAAAGAGATAATAGACCCATGAGATGTCATAAATGAATGAAAAATGTTGCGTTAATGTCAGGTGAAAAAAGCCTGTCAGCTCACATTGGAGAGTGTCAACATAACATCCAATATCAAGGATGAATAGTATGGGAACAGAGTACTGAATTGATAAATCTGTACCATGGTTCTAATAATCAAAAAAACATCAGATATGCAGAGAGGAAGACAGGAATGCATAAATAGCATTATATATTATAGGTGAAATACCTTAGGTCATGTTGTTAAACTCTGGTGCATGGTAGGAAGCGAGAAGAGTGTCTCAATGAGCGTTTCACGTCTATTGCTTCATCAGGAGGATGAGGTGTTTAGAGTAAAACTGGTGGAACTATATAATGAGGAGTATAATGATTCGGCCAATTGGCGCGCTCATGGCATGCTGACTCACCCGCGTGATGGAGCAGGGCGTGGAGCGATGCACACAATGGGGCAAGGACGTCATCGCCCACATCACCATGGCAACAAACCTAGCCTGTGACACCACATGGGTAGGGGAGCTCATGCGCAAGGCACAACAAGGCTGAGGAGATGGGAAGTAGAGAGATATATATTGTAAGTATAGATAACATAGGTGTAAATGTCTGGTTATGCATACATACCATATAAGATAATGCATGCAGTCAGAATCTATAGAGTAACAGCTATAGATTGTATCACATGGGGATATCTTTTATGCATCAAGTCGGGCTGGGGAAGAGAAGTGGCCAGTTCCCCATCCCCGTAGCAACTATAGCCAAATCCGACCCAGGGAGGCAAAAATTTAAAGAAATAGTGTCCATATGGTAATGGGCATACTAAGTACAGAAACTAGCTATAATCCCACCAGATGTGTAAAGATACAATGAGTCTTATCTCTAAGGCTAAAATGGAACATAGCATGATAATAAACATCAAGTAAATACATACAATTCTAATAAAAAAACAATAGTATACATATATAATAGATGATTAACAGAATTGAAGACTTTTTATTCCAGAAATGAGATGAATCTTGTCTCAGTAGCAGTCCAGGTATTTTTAAGAATGAAAGAGATGGATAAAATGGTCTTCTCATACTTTACTCAGCCACAAGATATAGAGTATCAGAAGGAAAAAACTGTAAACTGTAAATAAAAAAAACAACGAGATATTGAACAACACTATAAATAAAATCCTAGGCCCACCAAATTAAAATAACCATGAAAGGTAATGTTTGACTTATAGAAATGACTTGAAACTTACAGCCTCATTTAACCCTTTGGGAGCTTCAGTATCCGATATAACTATCCATCGTGTCTTTTTCTGCAAGAGTTTTTGTTTAACGTTACCACCTCTGATGCCCATTTACACCTGATCCACACCTCAAACTATAGTCTCCGTAGGATTACATTTATAGGTCTCAAAATATTGTTTAGGTATTATTTTTAACAGGTGGGGATCAGAGCATGCAGCAGCAATTTAATGTCCCTTATATGTTCCTGAATGCTTATTCTCAGGGCTCTAGTAGTCATACCATTGTAGATCACTCCACATGAACAGCAGAGGAGGTAGATAACTGCCTCTGTCTCACAATGGACAATTTTACTTTGCTAGAGTTGAAAAAAAAAATCTGCTTTCTTGGGAATATATTTGCAGACTGAACATTTACCACAAGGAAAGCAGCCCCAATGGGGGGTCTTTGCAAAAAAATATAGTGATCCAGTGATCAAAAAGATAGCGGTTGTTAGAAGGGACATAATGGTTTTTAGTGAGCATGTCTCCAAGTGTACGAGATCTATGCCATGTGACCAAGGGCTGTTTAGCCAATTGGTATCGAAGATTTCTGTCAGTGAGGAGAATCGTCCAATGTTTGGATAAAATATCCTTAATGAAAGACCAGTTGGAATTGAATGTGGAGATGAATCTCGGCATTGAGTTAGTTGTTTCTTTAAAGGTTTTCTCAAGATTCTTAGTCTCAGAAAGTTCTGTCTGTCAGTTTGTATTAATGACTCTACCAAGGCCTCTATTAATGTTGTAATTTGTGTAGTTTTAAATCTGTGAGCCGAGTTGTAACCAAATTTGTAATTCGAGCAGATACAATGGTCTCTTAGAAATTGGCCATTCTGGATTGAACTTTTTAATTTAGGTTATGCATAAGATCCAGCCTGCATGTCTTCCTTTGTTTCTGTCATTGAATGGAAACATTGATTCCTGAGGCTCAATTGATGAGCAAGCAAATCTTTAAATGAAACACAGCAAGAAAATCTCTAGAAAAACACAGCAATAAGATTGATGTAACCAGTGCTCTGTGCTGGAAAAAGTCAGCATCCCTTACAGCCGTGGACTCCACTCTACTTGAATTGGTTACATATCATTAGAAAAAGGCCAGCTCATCTCAAATACTGTTCTTGAAGATACTGTGTTTACTTTGCACCCCCCACGTCTGGAGCTCTGTCCTTTAAGCCGCTATGTGTACTCTGCACCCCCGCCTGTGGGAGCACTGTAATTGAAGCTGCTGTGGGTACTCTGCACCCCCCACCTGTGGGAGTACCATCTTTTAAGGCACTGTGTGTATATTTCCCCTACTGCCTGTGTGAGTACTGTCCTCTTCAAGCCGCTGTGTGTTTTCTAGTACATTGAGAAATAAATAATTGTCATCAACAATCTAGTTGCCATTTCTAGGCACCAAACATATTTTTTATGGACTAGTGTGTGTTTTTTAGTAGTCTTGGAAATAAATAATTGACATCAGCTGTCTAGTTGCCATTTCTAGGCAAAAAAATAAAAATTCTGGACTAGTGTATGTTTTAGTAGGCTAGGAAATAAATAATTGGCATCAACCATCTCATTGGCATTTATAGGCAAAAAAAAAATATTTTTCTGGACTAGTGTGTTTTTTAATAGTCTCGGAAATAAATAATTAGCATCAGAAGTGCTGTGTGTTTTGAAGTACTGTTGCAAATAAATCTACTCTTCCGCCATCTCTTTGTGAGCAGAGTGTAGAAAAACCACTTCCAAAAATGAGGAGAGCATCAAATAGGGGATATGGACGTGGACGTGGTGTTGCTGGAGTAGCTGCTGATGGTAGTGGTGTAGTAGCTGATGTAGGGAGAGAATGTGGCCATGGGGGTCAGGGTTGAGGATTTGGTGGAAGATGATGCTGTCGATGATGAGGTCCTAGACCCCACATGGAGCGGAGGCTATCCTAGTAAAGTGCTCAGTTTGGAGGAAGAGGAGGCGGCCACGCTGCCCCAGCAGCACAGCAAAAGAGGGAGCAGGGTGCCAAGGCAAAGCTGGCGGCCCCTAGCCAGTATGTCAGCTGCTACTGCTCATAATGTCACTGAAACCAGCACACCAAAGACAGCTCAAAAGAGATCTCTGGTATGCCATTTCCTCATGGAATGTGCTGCCCATAAGGGAATGGTGGTTTGCAGTCTGTGCTATCAGAGCCTTAAGTGAAGCATAATTGTTCTGAACCTGAGCACCACCTGTATGATGAGACGTCTGAATTCTAAAAGCATGTCAGATATGAGCCTCCTCTTGCTCCTTGCTCTTATGCTGTCTCGGCATACCACTCATGATCAACAGAATTCCCTGTAAAGAGTGGATGTGGCACCATCACTACCACCAGTGTCACCGAGCATATCCATGTCTCATGAAAGTGTTCTGCTTTCTATCCCCAAATCCTTGAAAGAGAAAGAGGAAATACTGCCCTAGCCCCTCATGACCCATGGTGTGGAATGACAGCATTTCCAAATTATTGGCCTTTAAAATGCTGTCATTCCGGCTGGTGGAGACTGACAGTTTTAAAAAACTGATGGTGGAGGCTGTCCCACAGTATGTTGTTCCCATCCACTGCTACTTTTCTAGGTGGGCTATCCCTGCCGAGACCAAATCAGTTGTGCAATGTGCAACGCCATTAGTGGCAAGGTCCACATAACCACCAATACGTGAATCAGTAATCATGGCCTGGGTTATTACATCTCCATAACTGCCCACTGGGTAAATTTAGTGGCATCTGGGACAGAGGTGTTTGGCATTCTAGCTCATGTCCTACCACCACCTAGGATTCCTTGTTATCTGTCCAGATTTCCTCTTCCTCCTCCTACTCTGTTTCCTGCACTGCCTCCTCATTTTGTCACAGGAAGACCTGCACCACCAACTTGAGCACAGCCAAGGGGTAACAACTGCAGACTGTTGTTAAACTCCTCTATTTGTGGGACAAATCCCACAACGTGCATGAGCTTTGGACTGTGATCAAACAGCACATCAAAAAAACTGACCGGCACATCCAAACATAGATCCAATGTGAACAGGTGCTAAAACCTAGAGACACCAACTCATATATATTTAAGAAAAAAAGGTAGCACACTGTAGCGCTATAGCTTGCGGACACAAAATATGAAAATATGAAAAATATGAAAAATGAATTGCATCACTGCCTTACAAATATGAAAAATTGAGATGTCTTAGCGCATAAAAAGGCCAATTTTATGTGTACCTGGGAGCCACGTTAAGTCTCTTCTCGTATCCCAGGTCCAGGTCCTACAGTGTGCTACCTTTTTTTCTTAAATGTGATCAAACAGCAGACAGATAAGTGGCTGGTGCCGGTTAACCTCAAGCCCAGCCTGCTGTTGTGCTTTTGCCTAAACCATTTTTTAATCCATTATGGATCCTATTACTGCTCTGACAGCGTAATTGAAGTAGCTGAGCCTGTAAGTGGCAGATCTGCGCAGCACCCTAACACATTAGGTTTTGGGACCATGATTCCCAGGCAACCATTAGTGGAGTCCAAGATCGGTTTGCCTGATAGGTTCTCTGGGGGCATGACAAATTTTTTATTTTCAGGGAAGACTGTAAACTATGCTTTAGGTTACGTCCTTGTTCCTCAGGAAGCAAGGAGCAATGGGTGGGGATAATAAACTCTCTCCCTTAGGGTGATCCCCAAATATGGGCATTCTCTCTCCCATCTGTCTCCCAGTCGCTCCAGACGTTGGAGGAATTTTTTCTTGTGCTAGGTCATGACGACACTAACCACTTCCCTGGCTGAGTCCACACTACATCAGCTTTAGCAGGGAGACCATCCAGCAGAGATCTATTGCTCCGAGTTTTGCAGGTGGTCAACTGACACTAAGTGGAAAGACCTCGCGCTTTGAGTTTTATCAAGGGCAATCAGTAAGGGTGAAGGATGCCTTAGCCCTGTATGAGACTCCATTTACCCTTCAGGCGGCCATGTTTTCTGGCTCCCGGGTGGATCGCCATCTTCGCCAAAGACATAAAGAGACACAATGTGCGGGAGGGCCGCGCCCAAGGGAAACCTGTTCTGAGCCATCTAAGGAACCTATGCAGTTGGGTGGGGCAACTCAATCTGGAAAGCAGACTGTTGTTCGGCATGAAGGGGGAGTATGTTTTTCTGTAAAAGAAAGGGTCATTTTCTGCTTGAGCCTTGGTTTCGGGGAGGTTAGCAACCCGGGTGTACATATCTCCTTGGTGGGCAGGATACAATTTTTTATGCCTACCTAAAATCTATCTGGGCAAAAATAAGATGGTTATTTCTGCCTTTCTGGACAGTTTAACTTGATCAACACTATGTTCATTTAGGTCTAGGGCCTCAAATTACATACACTGTCATGACCTTTACCCATAATCTCCATAGACTCCACTCCCTTGTGATAGGGGTATTTTATTCAAGCCATTCGAGTGTTACCTGTACAGGTAGGGGCCATGCACTTAGAAGGTATTGACTCATATGTGCTAAAGGATCTGCTCTCTTTTGTGGTTCTTGGACTCCCTTGGCTCACTCTGCACAACCCTGTGGTAGATTGGCAGACTCGCAAGGTGGTAAAGTGGAGTGAGTATTGTAAAGGACACTGCTTGGGCACCCAGCTTGCAAGGGTGGATACCCTGTCTGTGCCAAGTACTTCTTCCCCATCGTCCTTATGCGCCGTTAATCTTGTCCACTGGAAGGCTGCCAAAGAGCATACTATATAACATCTCTGATCCAAAGAGGCAGTCCATGAAGGACTATATCGCTGAAAGTTTGGCAAAGAGTCATATTAGACCATTCTCATCCACCATTGCTACGTGGTTTCTCTTTGTAAAGAAGAAAGACGGGGATTACGCCCCTGCCTAGATTTCTGTTAATTCAATCAGATTACAGCCCGGGATCCTTATCCATGTACTCTAATCCTGGGCCTCTTTAATCATATTGTAGGAGTAAAATGGTTTTCTAAACTGGATCTCAGGTGGATGTTCAATCTCATTCTTATTAAAGAGGGGGATCAGTCGAAAATAGCTTTCAATACGCTTGACGGACACTATGAGAACCTTGTGATGCCATTTTGGTTGACTAATGTTCCGTCGTCTTTCAGCAGTGTCTGTGTACATTCTAAAACCTCTCATATTCATGAGTTGGGATCTTTTCAACCAGTGGAGATTCCCAGTAGACCTTGGTGTTAGCATTGGATCCTCCAACTCCTTTGACCTCATGTCCTTCAAGTAGGAAGGCTATTCATGTTTTCCAATAAATCAACTGTAAGAAGTTGGTGTAGCATCTTCCTTAGGATGCGGAACAGAAACAGATTTTATTGGCGGAAAGGAAATTTCGCTCCGTATAACATTAAGTCTTATGATGGTGGAGGAGGTGGACTAAACAGAACATTGACTCCAACTGATGTCTATGTAATAGGCTACATCATCCTGCTGTGAATGAGATTAGTGTTGTGACATACAGTACAGACCAAAAGTTTGGACACACCTTCTCATTCAAAGATTCTTCTGTATTTTCATGACTATGAAAATTGTAGAATCACAATGAAGGCATCAAAACTATGAATTAACACATGTGGAATTATACATTACACTTTACAAAAAAGTGTGAAACAACTGAAAATATGTCTTATATTTTAGGTTCTTCAAAGTAGCCACCTTTTGCTTTGATTACTGCTTTGCACGCAGAAAAGGTGAACGGATGGACTCTACATGCCTGGCTCCCACCGTGAAGCATGGAGGAGGTGGTGTGGTTGTTTGGTTTTGCTTTGCTGGTGACACTATTGGGGATAATTCAAAATTGAAGCGGTGAGCGGTCCAGCTCACCCCAAACCATCTCGATTGGGTTCAGGTCTCGTGACTATGGAGGCCAGGTCATCTGGCGTAGCACCCCATCACTCTCCTTCTTGGTCAAATAGCCCTTACACTGTTGTGAATAGGCTGGAAATGAGTTCTGAGCAGAAGCTCCCTCTGGTGGTTACAAACGGTACTGGACTGTCCAGTGAAGATTGTGAGGATTGGGAATCAGGTGTTACTGACTGGTCTTATATAAGGGAGTCGCCTTCCCATCAGGGTTGCCGGTGATCAATTGTTCTGGTCTCAATACTTGATTCCTGTTTCCTTGGTAGCCTGATGTGTCGTGTCTGAATCTCCTGCTAACAGATAAGACATTTTCTTCTTTTGTTTTTGTGCTTGATTTTTGCATTTTGTCCTGCACTTCTGTGGGGGCCTTCAGGGTCCCCTCTGGGGGCTTTTGCCTCTCAGTTCAGTTCAGCCACTGATTTTTGTACTTTTGCTTTTTCCAGTTTTTTCAGTGGCTGCTGTTTTGTTTTTGGTTACACCAGAGAACTAATTTAGGTGGTAGGGGTCGTGTGATCTCAGGTGTTTTTGAAATTAGTAGAGTTGGTGCTTTTCAGGGTTTTTTGGGATTGCAGTAAGTGCCCTTCCTATCCTTTTCTATTTAGTAAGTTTGGGCCCCAACGTTTGCTCATACTATTTTCTGTCTGTGTCAGTATTTCTTCTTGTCTAACCGCCATTACATGTTTGGGGGCTTTCTATGTTCTTTTGGGGATCTGCTCCGGGGCAGATAGCTTTCCTCTTTCTATCTTTAGGTGTAGTTAGTTTCTCAGGCTGTGACGAGGCGTCTAGGACCAACGTAGGAACGCTCCACGGCTGCCTCTAGTTGTGGTGGTTAGTCAGGGTACTGCAATCTCATAGTTTCCAACTGCTCTGGTGTATTTCCTTTTTTGCCTGCTCTCCTCAGCTACCAAATCATAACAGTATCACCGGCCAAAAACTGAAAATTATATGGTACTCACAGAAGGGAAAAATATTGTGGAAAGAAAAAAAAAAGTTGTCAGAGTTGTCAGAGATTTTTTTTTCTGTTTGTTGCATTTTTTTTTTCCCTCTGTATCTCTGGGTGCTGAGGAGGATTTTTTTTTTCTCTCTCAATGGAGTTTGCACAGTTGTCTGGCCGTGTGGATCAGCTTGCCACTGAAGTTCGGAGTATTGCTACCTATCTTGCTAGGTTGCCTGTTGTGGAACCTAGGATTCCCATGCCAGATTTGTTTTTAGGGGATCGAGCTAAGATTCTGAATTTCAAAAATAACTGTAAATTGTTTTTTGCCTTAACCCCTTCACCCCCAAGGGTGGTTTGCACGTTAATGACCGGGCCAATTTTTACAATTCTGACCACTGTCTCTTTATGAGGTTATAACTCTGGAACGCTTCAACGGATCTTCGCGATTCTGAGATTGTTTACTCGTGACATATTGTACTTCATGTTAGTGGTAAAATTTCTTCGATATAACTTGCGTTTATTTTTGAAAAAAACGCAAATATGGCGAAAATTTTTAAAATTTTGCAATTTTCAAACTTTGAATTTTTATTCCCTTAAAACAGAGAAATATATCACACAAAATAGTTAAGAAATAACATTTCCCACATGTCTACTTTACATCAGCACAATTTTGGAACCAAAATTTTTTTTTGTTAGGAAGTTATAAGGGTTAAAAGTTGACCAGCGATTTCTCATTTTTACAACAAAATTTACAAAGCCATTTTTTTTAGGGACCACCTCACATTTGAAGTCACTTTGAGGGGTCTATATGGCAGAAAATACCCAAAAGTGACACCATTCTAAAAACTGCACCCCTCAAGGTACTCAAAACCACATTCAAGAAGTCTATTAACCCTTCAGCTGCTTCACAGTAACTAAAGCAACGTGGAAGGAAAAAATGAATATTTTACTTTTTAGCCACAAAAATGATCTTTTACAAACTTTTTTTTTATTTTCACAAGGGTAAAAGGAGAAAATGGAAGATAAGGTTGTTATGCAATTTCTCCTGAGTACGCCAATACCCCATATGTGGGGGAAAACCACTGTTTGGGCACACGGCAGAGCTCGTAAGGGAAGGAGCGACGTTTGACTTTTTCAAACTAAAATTGGCTGGAATTTAGATTGGATGCCATGTCGCGTTTGGAGACCCCCTGATGCGCCTAAACAGTGGAAACCCCCCACAAGTGACACCATTTTGGAAACTAGACCCCCTAAGGTACTTATCTAGATCTGTTGTGAGCACTTTGAACCCTCAAGTGTTTCACAAAAGTTTATAAAGCCTGGGTGTGAAAAAAAAAAAAATCAATTTTCCACAAAAATGATTTAGTCCCAAATTTTTGAATTTTCCCAAGGAAGTTGGACCCCAAAAGTTGTTGTCCAATTTGTCCTGAGTACGCTGATACCCCATATGTGGGGGGGGGAAACTGTTTGGGCGCACGGCAGAGCTTGGAAAGGAAGTAGTAACGTTTTGGAATGCAGACGTTAATGGGGGTCATGTTCCGTTTGCAGTGCCCCAGATGAGCCTAAACAGTGGAAACCCCCACAAGTGACCCCATTTTGGAAACTAGACCCCCTAAGGAACTTATCTAGATCTTTGGTGAGCACTTCGAACCCCCAAGTGCTTCACACAAGTTTATAATGCCCGGGCATGAAAATAAAAAATCCTATTTTTTTCCCACAAAAATTATATTTAGTCACTAATTTTTTATTTTCCCAAGGGTAACAGGAGAAATTGGACCACATAAGTTGTTGTACAATTTGTCCTGAGTACGCTGATACCCCATATGTGGGGGGGAACCACTGTTTGGGCACACGGCAGAGCTCGGAATGGAAGGAGCACCATTTGACTTTTTCCAACCAAAATTGGCTGGAATTGAGTTTGGATGCCATGTTGCATTTGGAGAGCCCCTGATGTGCCTAAACAGTGGAAACCCCCCACAAATGACCCCATTTGGGAAACTAGACCCCCTAAGGAATTTATCTAGATTTTTGATGAGCAATTTGAACCCCCAAGTGCTTCACACAAGTTTATAATGTAGAGCCGTAAAATTTAAAAATCATATTTTTTCCACAAAAATGATCTTTTCACCCCAATTTTTATTTTTCCAAGGGTAACAAGACTCCAAAAGTTATTGTGCAATTTGTCCTGAGTGCGCTGATACCCCATATGTGGGGGTAAACCACTGTTTGGGTGCATGGCAGAGTTTGGAAGGTAAGGAGCGCCGTCTGACTTTTTCAACGCAGAATTGGCTGGACGCCATGTCGTGTTTGGAGAGCTCCTGATCTGCCTAAACAGTGGAAACCCCCATAAATGACACCATTTTGGAAACTAGACCCCTCAAGGAACTTATCTAGATGTGTGGTGAGAACTTTGAACCCCCAGTTGTTTCACTAAAGTTTATAACGTACAGCCGTAAAATAAAAAATCTTTTTTTTTTTTTTTACAAAAATGATTTTTTCGCCCCCAATATTTTATTTTCACAAGGGTAACAGAAGAAATTGGAACCCAAAAGTTGTTGTCCAATTTGTCCTGAGTACACTGATACCCAATATGTGGGCGAAAACTACTGTATGGGCACACGTCGGGGCTCGGAAGGGAAGTAGTGACGTTTTGGATTGCAGACTTTGATGGAATGGTCTGGGGGCGTCATGTCACATTTGGAGAGCCCCTGATGCACCTAAACAGTGGAAACCCCCCACAAGTGACCCCATTTTGGCAAATAGACCCCACAAGGAACTTATCTAAATGTGTGGTGAGCACTTTGAACCCCGAAGTGCTTCACAGAAGTTTATAACGCACAGCCGTAAAATAAAAAATCCTTTTTTTTTTTACAAAAATGATTTTTTCGCCCCAATATTTTATTTTCACAAGGGTAACAGGAGAAATTGGACCCCAAAAGTTGTTGTCCAATTTGTCCTGAGTACGCTGATACCCAATATGTGGGAGAAAACTACTGTATGGGCGCACGTCAGGGCTCGGAAGGGAAGTAGTGACGTTTTGGATTGCAGACTTTGATGGAATGGTCTGGGTGCGTCATGTCGCATTTGGAGAGCCCCTGATGCGCCTAAACTGTGGAAACCCCCCACAAGTGACCCCATTTTGGAAAATAGACCCCACAAGGAACTTATCTAGATGTGTGGTGAGCACTTTGAACCCCGAAGTGCTTCACAGAAGTTTATAACGCACAGACGTAAAAATAAAAATTTTTTTTTTTTTTTGCAAAAATGATTTTTTCGCCCCAATATTTTATTTTTACAAGGGTAACAGGAGAAACTAGACCCCAAAAGTTGTTGCCCAATTTGTCCTGAGTACGCTGATACCCAATATGTGGGAGAAAACTACTGTATGGGTACACGTTGGGGCTCGGAAGGGAAGTAGTGACGTTTTGGATTGCAGACTTTGATGGAATGGTCTGGGTGCGTCATGTCGCATTTGGAGAGCCCCTGATGCGCCTAAACAGTGAAAATCCCCAACAAGTGACCCCATTTTGGAAAATAGACCCCACAAGGAACTTATCTAGGTGTGTGGTGAGCGCTATGAAGCCCCAAGTGCTTCACAGAAATTTATAATGTACAGCCGTAAAAACAAAAAAATATTTATTTTTGTACAAAAATGATATTTTCGCCCCCAGTTTTTTATTTTCCCAAGGGTAACAGAAGAAATAGGACAAATTGCACAATAACTCTTGGGGTCCAGAGTACGCTGATACCCCATATGTGGGGATAAACTACTGTTTGGACGCATGGCAGAGCTCAGAAGTGAAGGAGCACCGTTTGACTTTTTCAACGCAGAATTGGCTGGAATTGAGATCAGACGCCATGTCACATTTGGAGAGCCCCTGATGTGCCTAAACAGCGGAAACCCCCAATTCTAACTCCAACCCTAACCCCAACACACCCCTAACCCTAGTCCCAACCCTAACCACAAACCTAACCCTAACACACCCCTAATCCCAACCCTAACCCTAATCCTAACTTTAGCGCCAACCCTAACCCTAATTTTAGCCGCAACCCTAACCCTAACCCTAATGGGAAAATGGAAATAAATACATTTTTTTAATTTTATTATTTTTCCCTAAGGGGTGATAAAGGGGGGTTTGATTTACTATTTATAGCGGGTTTTTATGATTGGCAGCTGTCACGCTAAAAGACGCTTTTTATTGCAAAAATAGTTTTTTGCATCGCCACATTTTGAGAGCTATAATTTTTGCATATTTTGGCCCACAGAGTCATGTGAGGTCTTATTTTTTGCGGTACGAGTTGACGTTTTTATTTGTACCATTTTTGAGCAGGTGACATTTTTTGATCGCTTTTTATTTCGATTTTTGGGAGGTTAGAATGAACAAAAATCAGCAATTCATGAATTTCTTTTGGGGAGGTGTTTTTATTGTTCCGCGTGTGGTAAAATTGATAAAGCAGTTTTATTCTTCGGGTCAGTACGATTATGGCGATACCTCATTTATATCATTTTTTTATGTTTTGGCGCTTTTATAGAATAAAAACTATTTTATATAAAAAATAATTATTTTTGCATCGCTTTATTCTGCGAGCTATAACTTTTTTATTTTTTCACTGATGATGCTGTATGGCGGCTCGTTTTTTGCGGGACAAGATGTCGTTTTCAGCGGTACCATGTTTATTTATATCGGTCTTTTTGATCGCGCGTTATTCCACTTTTTGTTCGGCGGTATGATGATAAAGCATTGATTTTTTGCTTCGTTTTTTTTTTTTTTTTTAAGGGGTTCACTAAAGGGGTTAACTAGTGGGACAGTTTTATAGGGGGATCGTTACGGATGCGGCAATACCAAATATGTGTACTTTTATTGTTTTGTTTTTTTTATTTACAGGAAGAAATGAATTTATTGGGGAATATTTTTTTTTTTTTTTTATTTATTTGGATTTTTTTTATAACATGTTTATTATTATTTTTTTAACTTTTTTACTTTGTCCCAGGGTGGGAAATCACTGCTATTTTATCAAATCGCTGGTGTGACAGTGTGCACAGCACTCTGTCACACCAGCGATCGCTCAGGCATAGCTGCAGGCTTCTCAGTGCCTGCTCTCAGCAGGCACTGAGGAAGCCGCCTCCCTCCAGGACCCCTGCGCCATCTAGGATCCTGGGAGGGAGGAAGCCCTCAGAACAGCGCGATCACATCGCGCTGGTCTGAGGGTCTCAGGGGGGTGCGCAGGGAGCCCCCACCCTGCGCGATCCTCCCCTGTGCCCCCAGTACACCGCGATCATGTTTGATCGCGGTTGTGCTGGGGTTAATGTGCCGGGAGCGGTCCGTGACCGCTCCTGACACACAGTCACGGGTGTCAGCTGTGATAATCAGCTGACACCCGGCGGCGATTAGCTGCGCTCCCCTCAGGAGCGCAGCTGATCGCCTATGACGTACTGTCCCGTCCATGGGCAGAATGGCACGGGTTTTATGGACGGGATAGTACGTCTAATGTCAGAGAGGGGTTAAAATCTAAGTCCTCAGGGAACGCAGCGCAGCAGGTTCAAATTGTCATCTCTCTCCTGCGCGGCGACCCGCAGGATTGGGCTTTTTCCCTGACACCTGGGGATCCTGTTTTGAGTGATGTTGATGCGTTTTTTCAGGCTTTGGGGTTATTGTACGATGAGCCTAATGTCACTGATCAAGCTGAAAAAACTTTGTTGGCATTAAGTCAGGGGCTTGAGGACGCTGAGTTATACTGTCAGAGATTCCGTAGGTGGGCAGTCCTGACCAAATGGAATGACGACGCTTTGGCAGCTCTTTTTCGGAAGGGACTGTCAGATAATGTAAAGGATGTTATGGTGGGATTCCCTGTTCCCTCTGGCCTCAATGATTCTATGTCATTAGCGATTCAAATTGACAGACGTTTGCATGAGTGGAAAGGTATGCGTGGAATAATGTTGCCTTGTGAACCTGCTTCTGAATCCATGCAGTGTGATAGAGTGGTTTCTGGGGCACAGCGTCATGAATTTCGAAAGCGCAATGGGTTATGTTTCTACTGTGGTGATGCCTCTCATGCTATTTCTGTCTGCCCTAAGCGGGGAAGACGTTTTGCTCGCTCAGTTGTCTTGGGTAGTGTTCAGACTAAGTTTTTATTAACTGTTACCCTGATATGCTCTCTGTCCTCATTTTCTGCTCAGGATTTTGTTGATTCTGGAGCAACTATTAACCTGATGGATTTTGATTTTGCTAAACGTTGTGGGTTTCCCTTGATACCCCTACGGAAGTCTATTCCCTACTGGGGATCGATTCTACCCCTTTGGCTGAGAATAAACCTCAGTTCTCTACTCAGGTGATAATGAGGGTAGAACCTGATCATCAGGAGAGTTGCAAATTTTTGGTTCTGTATAATCTGCATGACATTATCGTACTGGGTTTCCCTTGGTTACAGTCTCATAATCCTGTTTTGGATTGGAAATCTGTGTCTGTTACCAGTTGGGGCTGCCAATGTGTTAATACCAACACTCCTGTTTTTTCTGCCTCCCCCAGGCTCAGGATGTTCCTGACTTTTTGATTGATTTTTCTGATGTGTTTAGCGAAAGTAAATCTGCATCCTTACCTCCCCATAGGAGCTATGACTGCCTATTGAATTAGTGCCTGGTAGTAAATTCCCTAAAGGTCGCCTTTTTAACTTGTCTGTACCTGAACATGACGCTATGCGGTCTTATATCAAGGAGTCATTGGAGAAGGGTCATATCAGACCATCCTCTTCACCCTTAGGTGCCGGTTTTTTCTTTGTGGCCAAAAAGGATGGTTAATTAAGGCCGTGTATTGATTATCGTCTCTTGAACAATATTACTGTGAAATATCAATATCCGTTACCCTTGATCTCTGATCTGTTTTCCAGGGTGAAAAACGCTACTTGGTTTATCAAGCTTGACCTCAGGGGGGCATATAACCTTATTCGCATTAAGCATGGGGATGAATGGAAGACGGCATTTAATACCCTGAAGGGCATTTTGAGTACCTTGTGATGCCTTTTGGGCTCACTAATGCTCCTTCTGTCTTCCAGTCCTTCATGAATGACATTTTCAGGGATTTTGTGGATAAATTTCTCATTGTTTATTTGGATGATATCTTGATTTTTTCCAATGACTGGGACTCTCATGTAAAACATGTTCGGACTGTGTTCCAGATTTTGAGAGAGAATGCTCTGTATGTGAAGGGATCAAAGTGTCTTTTTGGCATTCAGAGGATCTCATTTCTGGGATTCATTTTGTCCCCATCTGTTATTGAAATGGACCCGGTCAAAGTTCAGGCTATCTGTGATTGGGTCCAACCTACTTCATTAAAGGCTCTTCAAAGATTCTTGGGTTTTGCCAATTTTTATCGTAAATTTATTGGTAATTTCTCTGTTATCGTTAAACCATTAACTGATTTGACCAAGAAGGGTTCTGATGTGGTGAATTGGCCTCCTGAAGCAATCTCTGCATTTCAGGAACTTAAGCAGAGATTCACTTCTGCTCCTGTTCTACGGCAGCCTGATGTTTCTCTACCATTTCAGGTGGAGGTTGATGCCTCTGAAATTGGGGCAGGTGCCGTTTTGTCCCAAAGAGATCCAGAGACCTCTAAAAGTAACCCTTGTGCCTTTTTCTCTCGAAAATTTTCTCCCACTGAACGTAATTATGACGTGGGTAATCGGGAGTTATTAGCCATGAAGTGGGCTTTTGAAGAGTGGAGACATTGGCTGGAGGGAGCCAATCATCAGGTGGTGGTCCTTACGGACCATAAGAATCTAGTTTATCTGGAATCTGCCAAGCGACTTAATCCTAGACAGGCCAGGTGGGCTTGTTTTTCACACGTTTTAATTTTGTGGTTTCATTTCTTCCTGGCACTAAAAATGTTAAGGCGGATGCCCTCTCGAGGAGTTTCCTGGCGACTCTCCTGAGTTATCTGATCCTTCTGTTATTTTGAAAGAGGGTGTAGTTCTTTCCGCCATCTCGCCCAATTTGAGACTGGCTCTGGAGGGGTGTCAGGAGGATAAGCCCGAGCGCTGCCCTGTTGGGAAATTGTTTGTCCCGGACCAGTGGAAAAAGAGTGTAATGTCGGAGATTCATTGTTCCGCGTTGGCCGGTCATCCCGGAATTTTTGGTACCAGAGACTTGGTTAGTCGGTCCTTTTGGTGGCCTACCTTGTCTCGTGATGTCAGGGAGTTTGTGCAGTCCTGCGGGACTTGCTCTCGCTCCAAGCCTTGCTCTCGTTCTAGTGGTTTGTTGATGCCATTACCTGTGCCCAAGAGACCATGGACCCAAATCTCTATGGATTTCATTTCCGACCTCCCTGTTTCTCAGAGAATGACCGTCATCTGGGTGATTTGCGATAGGTTTTCCAAGATGATACATCTTGTGCCATTACCTAAGTTGCCTTCCTCCTCTGAATTGGTGCCTTTGTTCCTTCAGCACGTGGTTCATTTACACGGCATTCCGGAGAACATTGTGTCTGACAGAGGAGTCCAGTTTGTTTCCAGATTTTGGAGGACCTTTTGTTCTAAAATTGGTGTTCAATTGTCTTTCTCCTCGGCGTTTCATCCTCAGACCAATGGTCAAACTGAGAGAACAAACCAGACATTGGAGACTTATCTAAGATGCTTTGTGTCTGCTGATCAGGATGACTGGGTCTCTTTTTTGCCTTTGGCTGAGTTTGCTCTTAATAATAGGGCTAGCTCTGCCACTTTGATGTCTCCATTTTTCTGTAATTCTGGGTTTCACCCTCGATTTTCTTCAGGACAGACGGAGGCTTCTGTCTGTCCAGGTGTTGACTCTGTTGTGGAGCGTATGCATCAGATTTGGGACCAGGTAGTGGAGAGGTTGTCCCTCTCTCAGGAGAGGGCCCAGCGGTTTTCTAACCGGCATAGGACTGAGGGTCCTCGGTTTAAAGTGGGGGACTTGGTCTGGTTGTCCTCAAGAAATATTCCTATGAGAGTGGCATCTCCTAAATTTAAGCCTAGGTTCATTGGACCTTATAAGATCATGGAGATTCTTAATCCTGTTTCTTTTCGTTTGCTTCTTCCTGGGACATTTAAGATCCATAACGTGTTCCACAAGTCCTTGTTGAAGAGGTTTGTTGAGCCAGTGGTTCCTACTACTGTGCCTCCTGACCCTGTTTTGGTTGAGGGCAATCTGGAGTATGTGGTTGAGAAAATATTGAATTCTCGTTTTTCGAGACGGAAACTCCAGTATTTGGTTAAATGGAGAGGTTATGGTCAGGAAGACAATTCTCGGGTGTTTGCTTCGGACATCCATGCTAGGAGACTCATCCGTGCGTATCATAGAACTCATCCTGACTGACCTGGTTGCTCAAATGAGGGTTCGGTGACCCCTCCTCAAGGGGGGTACTGTTGTGAATAGGCTGGAAATGAGTTCTGAGCAGAAGCTCCCTCTGGTGGTTACAAACGGTACTGGACTGTCCAGTGAAGATTATGAGGATTGGGAATCAGGTGTTACTGACTGGTCTTATATAAGGGAGTCGCCTTCCCATCAGGGTTGCCGGTGATCAATTGTTCTGGTCTCAATCCTTGATTCCTGTTTCCTTGGTAGCCTGCTGTGTCGTGTCTGAATCTCCTGCTAACAGATAAGACATTTTCTTCTTTTTGTTTTTGTGCTTGATTTTTGCATTTTGTCCTGCACTTCTGTGGGGGCCTTCAGGGTCCCCTCTGGGGGCTTTTGCCTCTCAGTTCAGTTCAGCCACTGATGTTTGTACTTTTGCTTTTTCCAGTTTTTTCAGTGGCTGCTGTTTTGTTTTTGGTTACACCAGAGAACTAATTTAGGTGGTAGAGGTCGTGTGATCTCAGGTGTTTTTGAAATTAGTAGAGTTGGTGCTTTTCAGGGTTTTTTGGGATTGCAGTAAGTGCCCTTCCTATCCTTTTCTATTTAGTAAGTTTGGGCCCCAACGTTTGCTCATACTATTTTCTGTCTGTGTCAGTATTTCTCTTGTCTAACCGCCATTACATGTTTGGGGGCTTTCTATGTTCTTTGGGGATCTGCTCCGGGGCAGATAGCTTTCCTCTTTCTATCTTTAGGTGTAGTTAGTTTCTCAGGCTGTGACGAGGCGTCTAGGACCAACGTAGGAACGCTCCAAGGCTGCCTCTAGTTGTGGTGGTTAGTCAGGGTACTGCAATCTCATAGTTTCCAACTGCTCTGGTGTATTTCCTTTTTTGCCTGCTCTCCTCAGCTACCAAATCATAACATTACACAGCCTGGAGTTGTGTTTGGGGTCATTGTCCTGTTGAAAAAATAAATGATAGTCCAACTAAATGCAAACTGGATGGACAAGTATGCCGCTGCTAGATGCTGTGGTAGTCATGTTGGTTCAGTATGCCTTCAACTTTGAATAAATCCCCAACAGTGTCACCAGCAAAGCACCCTCACATCATCACACCACCTCCTCCATGCTTCACGGTGGGAACCAGGCATGTAGAGTCCATCCGTTCACCTTTTCTGCATGCAAAGCAGTAAGGGCCGGCGTCAGCACCCTGCACACCCGGGCAAGTGCTGGGGCCCTGAGCAGGCGGGGGGCCCACTCGCCGTTGGGCACCCTGGCGCCCGTTAGCGGTGTCAGCGCCGCCACTGGGCCCCCCCCCGCTTGCTCAGGGCCCCGGCAGCAGCTGGCACAATACTTGCCTCTCCCCCGTGCCTCCGCTGCCGCAGCTCCGGGCTCCAGGGGGCGCCGGCGCTTCCTCTCACAGCAGCGCCGCTGAATGACGTCATCATTCAGCGGCCGGCTGTGGCAGAGAGAGCGCGGATGCCGGACAGGTGAGATGTGATGTGTATGTGTCTGTGTGTATCAGTGTGTGTGTGTATGTAGTGCGGTTCTTTGTGTGTGTGTGTGTGTATGTATGTATGTGAGAGAGTGCTTGTGTGCTGTGGTGCTGTCTGTGTGTGATGTTGGGGAGGCATTGATGATAATAGGCAGGCATTGATGATGATGGGGAGGCGATGATGATAATGGGCAGGCATTGATGATTATGGGGAGGAGATGATGATGATGGGCAGGCATTGATGATAATGGGCAGGCATTGATGATGATGGGGAAGCGATGATGATGATGGGCAGGCATTGATGATAATGGGGAGGCCATGATGATGATGGGCAGGCATTGATGATAATGGGGAGGCCATGATGATGATGGGCAGGCATTGATGATATTGGGGAGGCGATGATGATGATGAGCAGGCATTGATGATGATGAGCAGGCATTGATGATAATGGGGAGGCCATGATGATGATGGGCAGGCATTGATGATAATGGGGAGGCCATGATGATGATGGGCAGGCATTGATGATAATGGGGAGGCCATGATGATGATGGGCAGGCATTGATGATGATGGGGAGGCAATGATGATGATGGGGAGACAATGATGATGAGGGGGAGCCAATGATGATGAGAGGGAGGCAATGATGATGAGGGGGAGGCGATGATGATGATGGGGAGGCAATCATGATGATAATGGGGAGTCTTTCCACAGCGCCCTTTCCTGAGCCGTAACAGTGCAGAACGCAGTACAGCATAGAGGAGAGCTCCATATTTTGTATGGAGCATTATATGGGGACCAGTATCCTGTATGGAGCATTATATGGGGACCAGTATCCTGTATGGAGCATTATATTGGGTCCAGTATTCTGTATGGAGCATTATTTTGGGTCCAGTATTCTGTATGGAGCATTATATGGGGATGGGGGGTGACATCCTGCATGTGGTATTATATGGGTGATGAGGGGGAGACTATGTGGTGCCCATAATATTGTATGGAGGACTGTACTGTCCAGTCTGTACTGCGCGCTGTGAGGATTTGGCGGTTTCTGAGCTATTGTACAATTTACAATAGATATCACTCATGTAATGGAAGAAGTGAAGAATTTGGCATTGTACTGTACCTATATTTCTCTGCTGTATCTGTGCATCATGAATCCTGGTCTGTGTTAAAGGGGCCCACTGAGGCTCTTTCACCCGGGGCCCATAAAAACCTGGAGCCGGCCCTGAAAGCAGTAATCAAAGCAAAAGGTGGCTACTTTGAAAAACCTAGAATATAAGACATATTGTAAGGGTCTGCGGATCGCACCTATTAGATATTGTAGAGAGGTACGTACGCAGCGCGGGGTCCACCGTGCAGGCGAAGCCTGCTGCTAGTAAGATGGTGAAAATAGTGAACTCTGTTATCCCGCAGAGTCGCTAAAATAAACGCCGTAGCGCGATGTGGCAGATCCAAAAAAGATTCCAAAACACATGTAGTTTCAGGACCTTCCTGGCGGACCAATAGGAGCTGCTGCAGTACCTGAACATGTGACCCCTGATCTCCAATGAGAGATCTTACCCTGGGCATGCTCAGAAGGGGAAACGCACGACTTCGTCCCAAAGACGTCTGCTCCAGCACTGGCTATAATAGCAGATCCAGGAGAGGCAGCAGCAAGTCTCTGCACAGTATTGGAATGGGCAAGACGCTGGGACCGACGTCTCTGCTGAGCAGGCTCCACTGCGGACGGAGATGGATGGGAGACCGCAGCGGGACTGGTTCGAGACTCCCCTTGTGCAGCAGCGGGAATTCGAACCCTAACAGTACCCCCTGTTATGTTACGGTAGCTGAGGAGGACAGGAACAACAGCAGGGCAGCCGAACACCTGAGATGTTGGTAACTGATGGGTTGCAGATTCCTAAACTAACGACACAACCAGAGGTAGCTGTGGAGCGCCCCCACGCTGACCTCAGACGCCTCGCCACAGCCCAAGAGACAACCACACCCAAAGGCAGAAAGATGAAAGCTATCTGCCCCGGAGCAGATCCCAAAGAAAATAGGAAGCCCCAAACATACAATGGTGGCCAGACAAGACGAAAATACAAACACAGGCAGAAAATAGACTGAGCAAACGCTGAGGCCACAAGCTGACTAAACAAGATAGGACAGGAGAGATTAGTTTCTGCAACCCAGAAAACCCTACAAAAATCAAACAATTCTGATTACAAAAATACTGAGATCACACGATCTCGCCACCCACTAAATCATATCTCAGTGTGAACAAAAACCAAGTCGCAGCCGCTGAAAAAACAGGAAAAAGCAAACGAGCAAACAACGGTGGCTGCAGAAAAACTGTGAGGAGCTCAGGCCCCAGGAGGGGACCCGGCTGACCTCCACAAAAGTGCAGAAAAATAATGCAAAATGCAAGCACAAAAGAAAAGCAAAAAATATCCTATCTGAAAGCAGGAGATGCATGCAGGACCCCAGCAAACCTCCAAATGAACCAGGAACCACAATCGAGACAAGAACAATTGATCACTGGCAACCATCATGGGAGGGAACCTCCCTTATATTAGACCAGTACGTGATTCCAGATTGCCACTCCTCGCTGAAAGGTTCAGTACTGTCTGCAACCACCAGTGGGAGCCTCTGCTCAGAAACCATCTCTAGCACATTCATAACAACCCCCCCTCCTAGGGCCCCCCCTTCTTTGGGCCTCGCTGCGCTCAAAGGCAGCGATGAGCTGCAGAAAGTTAACATGCTCAGCAGGCTCCCAGGACCTATCTTCAGGCCCATAACCCCTCCAATCCTCCAAATAAATTTTTTTTCCTCGTACCACCTTGCACCCAACAATAATAATAGGGTAGAATGGTGTGCACTCAGGGAAAATATGAAAAAAGGTGCTGGTGAATTGGACCTGAGCGGTACCAATAATCATAAGGAAAGTAGATTCACCGCACACTATGAATGATAATCATGCAAAAAGATTTATTTATTCAACAATATCCAATCCAATAAGACAGGTGTCAGTGCCTTATCAAATAAATATACAGTATACAGATACCCAACGTTTCGGCCCTCCCGGGCCTTACTCATGGGTAACTAGAGGAAACAAGTAAAAAGAACACAGTGTGAGACAAATATATACAGTGACAGAATATGTACAAAATATACAGATAAGAGATCTGGACTGAATAATAAGCAGATAATTGATTATATGAAATGAGGAATTATTTATAAGTAATTAATCCAGATATTTGAAGTATGACAAAGGTCTATATAGAGAATCACTATGCTGATAAATATTAAAGGCACAAGGGAAATGATCATGATAATCTAGACATGAATACAGCTTATGTACAAAATATACAGATAAGAGATCTGGACTGAATAATAAGCAGATAATTGATTATATGAAATGAGGAATTTCATATAATGACAAGACCTGGTTACCATTACCGGAACATTTTTCCAAATTTAAGCATACTGCAGCTCAATTAAAATTTCAAGTCGTTGAGCATATACCAAAATCTAGAAGAGGAGGTAATCGTGTGAGACTATTAAAACTAAGAGAAAGTTACTGGATCCACAAATTGGATACATTATCACCAAGAGGCCTTAACAGGGAGATGGATTGGCTTCTATAATTCATCCTAATTTTCTAACGTTTTAATTTTATAACTTTTCTAATTTTTATACCATTTTTTCCAGACACGCTGATTCCCTTCTTTTATCGGTAAGTCACTTAAAAATTTTCCCTTTTTTTTTATTTTTTTTTATTTTTTATTTTTTATAATTTTTTAATTTTTTATTTTTTATTTCCAATTTTTCCCCTCCCTTTTGGTTCCATTTTTATCTTTTGCTTTTAGTTTTTATAATTTTCATAATTCTTTATCACTCTAATTTTCATTTATATTTTTTTATTATTTTTTTATTATTTTTTTATTTTTTTATGTTTTACATCATTTTCATGCTCTCAACAGTTCATTACTTTCCCCTTATTTATTTTTTATTTTTTTATTTTTCATATTATTTATTCCCTTTCATTAGGTATTATTGCGCCTCCATTATCCCTTATATACATATAATACCACATCTCCCATACCTCCTGCCTCTCCTTAGCTGTCCCCATTCATGTACATTCTCCATATAAATATTCAAGTATTTATGCGTTTCTTTCTCTTTGATCTCCTTCTCCCACCACAAATATGGCGCTCGCCGCCACTATCGCGCATGCGCGACTAAATGAGTCCTATGACACTATACTAATTTTGCCCACCAACAATATGGTGGTCACCAATAAGACTGCGCATGCGCACGCACAACAGACAGTGGGCGCCGTGTCACTTCCGGTCCGGATGACGCACATCTGGCCCGGCGATACACGGCGCCGCTTATAAACCCTCATAGCTCCTCATTGTTACCTGGACACCCAGCTGACAAGGCAGGGCGCGGGAGCGCCGCCTGTAAATTATCACAGCAACTCTCTAAGGTATGTCTCTTGTGCTCTTATGGCCACTCATTTTTAAACTAATATAGATCCTTCAATACACCCTGTATTCCTTTGAACAGGCTATACACAATAGTAATTCACTAGGGCAGGACGCTGAAGCACCGCCTGCACTTCAATTCATTAAGTGTCAAGGTATGATGCAATCCTTCATATTACCCCCTTTGGATTTCTACTTCTGTAACATGTTGTATCTTACAAATAGGCCACTGATATCTCATCCAGGGCACTCTCTGTTCACATTCAGGACATACCTTATCCTACCTTTTTGCCTTATACAGGTAAACACTGAATATATAATATGATGACCAGTAATAGAGCTCTCCCTTATACCTTATATATTATTAATCATTTGACTTCAATATCACCTACACTATCTGTTGTGCCATAAGGGATTTGACCAAGAGCCTAATACCATCTTTTAGTGCCAGTTTTCTGTTGTACTTATGTCATTAAGGTAAATAATTATGTAATCCCTTTGTCTATTATACGATTGTGCTCTCATGTCTACAGGTCCTTCTCAAAAAATTAGCATATAGTGCTAAATTTCATTATTTTCCATAATGTAATGATTACAATTAAACTTTCATATATTTTAGATTCATTAAAAAAAAGTCTGAGGGCCTTATTCAGATGTCCATTTTTCACGCATATGTTTTGTCCATGTTTTTCACAGATAGAGCATGTGCCCATTGTAGTTTATGGGATTTCTTACACATCCATATTTTTTTGCATATCGAGGGTCCTCAAAATAAAAAATGGGTGATATGTCCATTTTTATCCTAGTTCGGGATTAAGCTCATTTTGCAAATCTTTGTGTCCATGAAAAACTACTTTGTCATTGACTGTTTGCTAGAAGAAGCTTAAGAAACCTCCATCGTTTTTTTTATTACTTACGATAAAAATGATAAAAAAAACTGATGTTAAAACAGACATGACTGATGAGGAATCAAACATTGATGAAAATCTATTTTATTTTTTTCGTATATGAGGAAAACAGACGTCAGAATTAGGCTTAAAGGTATAAAAAAAGCATCTCTTTATGTCACTAAATAAAAAATGTGTTTATTTGTCATGCAAACCAAAAAAGGTAAGGCTATTAAACCACGATGTGTGCAAAATCACTTAAAGCTGTGTCATTTGAGATTAAAACCATTTAATTGCTGGGGTTTTAATGCGGAAATGTTTAATCCTTTAAGGACGTTAAACAGATGTCTGCAGTGCAAGGTGCATCGGCTTCATAACCAGAATGTTTTAAAACCCAGTTTATATTTTAGATAATTTTATTACAACACCTTACATAAATAAATTTACAGGTCCTTCTCAAAAAATTAGCATATAGTGCTAAATTTCATTATTTTCCATAATGTAATGATTACAATTAAACTTTCATATATTTTAGATTCATTACACACCAACTGAAATTTGTCAGGTCTTTTATTGTTTTAATACTGATGATTTTGGCATACAACTCCTGATAACCCAAAAAACCTGTCTCAAAAAATTAGCATATCAAGAAAAGGTTCTCTAAACGACCTATTACCCTAATCTTCTGAATCAACTAATTAACTCTAAACACATGCAAAAGATTCCTGAGGCTTTTAAAAACTCCCTGCCTGGTTCATTACTCAAAACCCCCATCATGGGTAAGACTAGCGACCTTACTGATGTCAAGAAGGCCATCATTGACACCCTCAAGCAAGAGGGTAAGACCCAGAAAGAAATTTCTCAACAAATAGGCTGTTTCCCAGAGTGCTGTATCAAGGCACCTCAATGGGAAGTCTGTTGGAAGGAAACAATGTGGCAGAAAACGCTGTACAACGAGAAGAGGTGACCGGACCCTAAGGAAGATTGTGGAGAAGGACCGATTCCAGACCTTGGGGGACCTGAGGAAGCAGTGGACTGAGTCTGGTGTAGAAACATCCAGAGCCACCGTGCACAGGCGTGTGCAGGAAATGGGCTACAGGTGCCGCATTCCCCAGGTAAAGCCACTTTTGAACCATAAACAGCGGCAGAAGTGCCTGACCTGGGCTACAGAGAAGCAGCACTGGACTGTTGCTAAGTGATCCCAAGTACTTTTTTCTGATGAAAGCAAATTTTGCATGTCATTCGGAAATCAAGGTGCCAGAGTCTGGAGGAAGACTGGGGAGAAGGAAATGCCAAAATGCCTGAAGTCCAGTGTCAAGTACCCACAGTCAGTGATGGTGTCGGGTGCCATGTCAGCTGCTGATGTTGGTCCACTGTGTTTCATCAAGGGCAGGGTCAATGCAGCTAGCTATCAGGAGATTTTGGAGCACTTCATGCTTCCATCGGCTGAAGTGCTTTATGGAGATGAAGATTTCATTTTTCATCACGACCTGGCACCTGCTCACAGTGCCAAAACCACTGGTAAATGGTTTACTGACCATGGTATTACTGTGCTCAATTGGCCTGCCAACTCTCCTGACCTGAACCCCATAGAGAATCTGTGGGATATTGTGAAGAGAAAGTTGAAAGACGCAAGACCCAACACTCTGGATGAGCTTAAGGCCGCTATCGAAGCATCCTGGGCCTCCATAACACCTCAGCAGTGTCACAGGCTGATTGCCTCCATGCCACGCCGCATTGAAGCAGTCATTTCTGCAAAAGGATTCCCGACCAAATATTGAGTGCATAACTGAACTTTATTATTTGATGTTTTTTTTGTTTGTTTTTAAAAAACACTTTTATTTTATTGGACGGTTGAAATATGTTAATTTTTTGAGACAGGTTTTTTGGGTTATCAGGAGTTGTATGCCAAAATCATCAGTATTAAAACAATAAAAGACCTGACAAATTTCAGTTGGTGTGTAATGATTCTAAAATATATGAAAGTTTAATTGTAATCATTACATTATGGAAAATAATGAAATTTTGCACTATATGCTAATTTTTTGAGAAGGACCTGTAGATTATCATGATCATTTCCCTTGTGCCTTTAATATTTATCAGCATAGTGATTTTCTATATAGACCTTTGTCATACTTCAAATATCTGGATTAATTACTTATAAATAATTCCTCATTTCATATAATCAATTATCTGTTTATTATTCAGTCCAGATCTCTTATCTGTATATTTTGTACATAAGCTTTATTCTGTCACTGTATATATTTGTCTCACACTGTGTTCTTTTTACTTGTTTCCTCTAGTTACCCATGAGTAAGGCCCGGGAGGGCCGAAACATTGGGTATCTGTATACTGTACATTTATTTGATACGGCACTGACACCTGTCTTATTGGATTGGATATTGTTGAATAAATAAATCTTTTTGCATGATTATTATTCATAGTGTGCGGTGAATCTACTTTCCTTGCACCCAACAATGACATTCACCTCATGATCATCGGAAGATGAACCCGACGTCCCGGCAAATGTCTCGTAAAACCGGGACATGGTCAAGGGTTTCAGGAGGGACACATGAAGGTGTCGGTGATACCAAGGCTCAAGAACTTTAAAGGGCCCCAAAAAGCGAGGTGCCAACTTGGTGGACTCTACACGTAGCCTGATGTTTCGGGCAGAGAGCCACACTAGGTCACCAGGAGCAAATGTAGGAGCGGGGCGCCGATGGGCATCGGCCAAAGACCTCATCCTCTCTTTGGAGGCCTGAATGGCATCATGGGTGCGGTCCCAAATGTCCCGTGCCTCCACAACCCAGTCTGCAACCCTGGAATCGGCAGAAGACATGGGCATGGGCACTGGTACCCGCGGATGCTGACCGTAGTTCAGGAGGAATGGGTCTGTCCGATGGAGTCAGCCACAGCTTTATTTAGAGCATACTCAGCCCACGGTAGCAAGGATGCCCAGTCATCCTGCCTGGCAGAGACAAAATGTCGCAAGTATGTGACCAAGGTCTGGTTGGCCCTCTCTAACAACCCATTCGTCTCGGGATGGTATGCAGAGGAGAGATTCAACTCAATGCTGAGTAAACGACACAGCTCTCTCCAGAACCGAGACTCAAACTGGGGACCTCGATCACTGACAATTTTGTCTGGCATACTGTGTAGGCGGAAAATATGCCTAATGAATAATGCTGCCAAGGCCCGTGCAGACGGTAACCGTGGTAACGGCACCAAGTTCACCATTTTGGAGAAGTGGTTGGTTATCACCCAGATGATGGTGCAGCCCCGAGACTTGGGTAAGCCCACCACAAAATCCATCCCAACCATCTCCCAGGGCCTGTCTGCCACCGGTAAAGGGAAAAGTAACCCAGCTGGCCGTTGTCGAGGGGACTTATTCTTGGCACAGGAGACGCACGCCTGAACGTATTCCCTAACGTCACGGACCATATGTGGCCACCAGTATGTCCTCGCCAGCAACTCAGATGTCCTCTGTGCCCCAAAATGTCCACCCACCCTGGACGAGTGTGCCCAAGAGAGTACCTCCGGTCGCAAATTTATGGGCACAAAAGTCTTGCCTGGAGGCTCAGACTCGAGCAAAACCGAGGCCACAGTTCTTAGGCTCTCTGTGGGGACAATCAGCCAAGGCTCCTCCTCCACCTCCTCAGAGGACACCACAGAGCGAGACAGAGCATCGGCACGAATGTTCTTCTCCCCGGAGAGAAAATGGAGGGTGAAATGGAACCGGGAGAAGAACAGGGACCATCTGGCCTGACGGGAATTTAGCCGCTGGGTGGTCTGTAAATAGACCAAATTTTTGTGGTCAGTGAACACTTGAAAGGGAAAGCGAGTCCCCTCCAGGAGATGTCTCCACTCGGAAAAGGCCAACTTCATGGCTAGCAACTCCCTATCCCCAATGGAATAATTCCTCTCCGCTGGTGTGAAGGTCTTGAAGAAGAAGAATCAAGGATGTTTACGACCTTGAGCATCCTTTTGAAAAAGGACTGCTCCAGCACCAACGGATGAGGAATCTACCTCCAATATAAAAGGCTTATCAACCTCGGGACGATGTAGCATAAGAGCGCTAGCAAAATGGGACTTGATTGAAGTAAAGGCCTTGGAGACCTCCTCTGATCACAATTTGGGATTGGCTCCCTTCTTGGTGAGGGCTACCAAGGGAGCAACCAACGTAGAGAAGTGGGGAATGAATTGGAGATAGTAATTAATGAACCCCATAAAGCGCTGCACTGCTTTAAGAGAGTGGGGTTCTTGCCAATCCATTACAGCCTGTAGTTTGGCAGGATCCATAGCCAATCCCTGGGTGGAGATGATATAGCCCAGGAATGGCAGAGACTCCTGCTCAAACACACACTTCTCCAACTTCGCATATAAGGAATTTGCCCGCAAGAGGTCGAAAACCCTGCAAACATCTCTCTGGTGGGTGTCCAAATCTGGAGAAAAGATGAGAATGTCATCCAGATAGACTACCACAGAGTTGGCAAGCATGTCCCGGAAGATGTCATTTACGAAATCTTGGAAGACGGCTGGAGCATTACAGAGCCTGAACGGCATCACTAGGTATTCGTAATGTCCATCTCTGGTATTGAACGCCTTCTTCCATTCGTC
This sequence comes from Oophaga sylvatica, assembly GCA_033576555.1. Classification (NCBI taxonomy): domain Eukaryota; kingdom Metazoa; phylum Chordata; class Amphibia; order Anura; family Dendrobatidae; genus Oophaga; species Oophaga sylvatica. The sequence continues at coordinate 145,060,864 of JARQOD010000001.1, forward strand.
CCCCTCACGGATGCGGATCAGGTTATAGGCACCACGAAGATCCAGCTTAGTAAATACCCTTGCTCCCCGGAGCCTATCAAAGAGCTCAGATATTAGGGGCAAAGGATATTTGTTCTTAACAGTAATGGCGTTAAGACCCCTATAGTCTATACACGGTCGTAATTCTCCATTCTTCTTCTGCAAGAAGAAAAATCCTGCCCCTGCTGGTGACACTGACTTCCTAATAAACCCTCTTGCCAGATTTTCCTGGATGTATTGTGACATGGCTTCCGTCTCAGGAAGAGAGAGAGATACACTCTTCCCCGAGGGGGCTCCGTTCCAGGCAAGAGGTCTATAGGACAGTCATAGGGGCGATGAGGCGGAAGAGTCTCCGCTGCCTTTTTGGAGAATACGTCCACGTATGACCGATAAACCTTGGGGAGAGAAGCAAGGTCTATAGGTATCTCCGTGGTGGAAACCTGAACGTCCTCTCTGAGACATCTGTCTCTGCAATGATCACCCCAACCCAGTATTCTCCCAGAGGACCACTCAATATGGGAGAGTGGTGGCGAAGCCAGGGTAATCCCAACAAAACCTCATCTATTCCCTCAGGAAGAACAAAAAGGGATATATTCTCCAGATGAGAAGGGGACATAGACAGAGATAGTGAGACAGTCTGGTGGGTGATTTGTGAGGGCAGGATAGCTCAATTCAATACTCTCACCAATATTGGCTCGGGGAGCGTCACCAGCGGTATGGAATGGCGAGAGGCAAAGGAGGAGGACATAAAATTCCCCTCTGCCCCAGAGTCCACACGAAGCTTGGCGAGTAGAGTGGATGAACCTAGAGAGATTAACCCTTTAAGGAGCAAAATCCCTCGCGTCTAATGACCCTACACCCATGGTCATGGAACATGACCGTTTACTCATTCGCTGAGGACATCGGTTGGCATAATGTCCTGGCTGCTGACACACTCTACAGACCACGGAAACTCGAGTGGTCTGAGACTTAGATCTCACTCAAGTAGTCTCCACAGTCTCTGGGAAGTCGGATGCCCCAACGGGAAATTCAAGAGGTTTGGCAAAGGTGGGTGCCAGCCGAAACCTCTGCCTACACTGGGTCCGCTCTAACCTCCGCTCGTTAAAATGGAGGTCGATGCGGGTAGAATATAGAAATGAGTTTCTCCAGTGTGGCAGGAATCTCCCTGGTAGCCAAAGCGTCCTTTACATGGTCTGCCAGTCCTCTTCAGAACACTGGAATAAGAACTTTATCTGGCCACTCTAATTCAGAGGCCAAAGTCCGAAATTGGACTGAGAACTGGCTGACCATGGACAAGCCCTGTGACATTGCCAGCAGTTGGAGTGCCGTATCGTGCGTGACCTGAGGTCCTAAAAAGACCTTTTTCAGAGCCTCCAAAAACCGAGGAGCACTCCGCACCACACGATCGTCACGCTCCCACAGCGGCGTTGCCCACTCCAATGCTCTGCCCGACAGAAGAGACACAATAAAAACCACTTGTGCCCGTTCCATGGAGAAACGTGTTGCCAGAAGCTCAAGCTGTATAGAGCACTGACTCACGAATCCCCGACAATGTTTACTGTCACCCGTAAACTTGTCTGGAAGTGGGAGGTGGGATAATGTCGGAGCAGAGGTAGCAGTGGACAAACTGGCTGCAGCTTTGCTAGCAGCCTGAACAGCGACTGCGGTAACAGCTACAGCTGAGGTTGTGCGCTCAAGGACCGCCAACCTACCCTCCAGCTGCTGGATGTACTGCTGTAGACGCTGGTCGTCTGCCATTTTACTAGCCAGACCCTGGCGCTAGTATTATGTTAGGGTCTTCGGAACGCACCTAATAGATATTGTAGAGAGGTGCATTCACAGCCCGAGGTCCACCGTGAAGGTGAAGCCCGCTGCTAGTAAGATGGAGAAAATAGCGAACTCCTTTATCACGCAGAGTCGCTAAAATAAACGCCGTAGCGCGATGTGGCAGTTAGTGCGAACTCTGTTAATCCCCAGAGCCGCTAACGGGAATGCCACAGCGCTATATGGCGATAAATACGAACTCACTTAACTTCAGTGAACCGCAAAGTAAAACGCTAGGGCGCTGAACCAGCGTTATAAAGCTAACTCTTTTGCATCACAGAGGCGCTGAGAAAAAGACTGTGTCCTGTTAGACTCACAGGGATACACAGGTAACTGCTGTGCGGATAGCAGTCCGTGATCATGCAGACAGCAACGCAATCAAGCAGTCTCCTCACCGGAGAAGCCGGTATTCTAGGGGCTTATTTCAGCCAAGCCCTAACCACGTGCACCCAAATCTCCTCACCGGAGAAGCCGGTATTCTAGGGGCTTATTTCAGCCGAGCCCTAACCACATGCGTACATGATCACATTGGTGCAAAGCACATAATGCAATTGATACTAGCGCATGGCGGCCCAGCCATGCCACCCTTTTATAGTAACAGCTACAGGACCTGCCAGAAAAAGGACCAATGAGAAACTGTTCCAAAACACATGTAGTTTCAGGACCTTCCTGGCGGACCAATAGGAGCTGCTGCAGTACCTGAACATGTGACCCCTGATCTCCAATGAGAGATCTTACCCTGGGCATGCTCAGAAGGGAAACGCAGGACTTCATCCCAAAGACGTCTGCTCCAGCATTGGCTATAATAGCAGATCCAGGAGAGGCAGCAGCAAGTCTCTGCACAGTATTGGAATGGGCAAGACTCTGGGACCGACGTCTCTGCTGAGCAGGCTCCACTGCGGATGGAGACGGATGGGAGACCGCAGCGGGACTGGGTCGAGACTCCCCTTGTGCAACAGTGGGAACTTGAAACCTAACACATATTTTCAGTTGTTTCACACTTTTTTGTAAAGTGTAATGTATAATACCACATGTGTTAATTCATAGTTTTGATGCCTTCAGTGTGATTCTACAATTTTCAGTCATGAAAATACAGAAAAATCGTTGAATGAGAAGGTGTGTCCAAACTTTTGGTCTGTACTGTATATTCCATTACGTTCTCCCCTTTATCCCCACCGATAAATTTGCCAGAGGCAAAGTAGGCCAATTGTGACCTGCTTTTCATACCACTAGTGCTGGGATGATTGCTTCCCAAAGTGTCGGTGGTGGTGGTGCTGCTGCAAGTGGCCCCCACATTTTTTTACCATACTATAGGTAGTCTTTTCCCCCATTGTACCCCTTGGATTGTCAGTGCTGTTTTTTTTGTTTGACATACATTTTGGACACAAGTGTAACCTTTAAAGGAGTTATGCCCTGGCTGCAGTTTGTTAAAAAAATAACAATCCACATTGTATTCTTCTTTCCCAGGGCCACCAGTGTCTTGACATTGCTGCTCCTAGGAGGTAAGAAAATATCTAAAACAATCCACAGGGAGGAGATTGGATCAAAACAAAATCCTCTTAACTGCATGCTCGAAAATGCCAGAAGTCTGACAAACAAGATGGAAGAACTAGAAGCAGAGATATCTACAGGTAACTATGACATAGTGGGAATAACCGAGACATGGTTAGATGAACGCTATGACTGGGCAGTTAACTTACAGGGTAACAGTCTGTTTAGAAAGGATCGTAAAAATCGGAGAGGAGGAGGGGTTTGTCTTTATGCAAAGTCTTGTCTAAAGTCTACTTTAAGGGAGGATATCAGCGAAGGGAATGAGGATGTCGAGTCCATATGAGTCAAAATACATGGAGGGAAAAATAGTAACAAAATTCTCGTTGGGGTCTGTTACAAACCCCCAAATATAACTGAAATCATGGAAATTCTATTACTAAGGCAGACAGATGAAGCTGCAACCCATAATTAGGTCCTTGTTATGGGGGACTTTAACTACCCAGATATTAACTGCGAAACAGAGACCTGCAAAACCCAAAAAGGCAACCGGTTTCTGCTAACAAGAAAAATGATCTTTCACAATTGGTGCAGAATCCAACCAGAGGAGCAGCACTTTTAGACCTTATACTATCTAATAGACCTGACAGAATAACAAATCTGTAGGTCTTCGTTAATCTAGAAAATAGCAACCACAATATTGTACAGTTTCACTTGTCTTTCGCTAGGGGGACTTGTCAGGGAGTCACAAAAACACTGAACTTTAGGAAGGCAAAGTTTGACAAGCTTAGAGATGCAGTAACAAGCAGTTTTATTTTATTTTTCCAAAAAAGGACCAAAAACTGGAACAACAACCGGAGCCCTGAGGTAATGTGATTTAGCTATAGCAAATTGAGGGGTCATAAAGAAAAACTCATAAAATGTAACCTTTAATTTTTACAAGTTAAAATTTGAACACACAAGACAAACACTATGATCCATCAAAAGGATCACAAAGCTGAAAATTACCTTAAAGACTGAGAGGAATGTAAATAGAATCACTCCATATATCAGCAGTTTGTCAGGCACAAAAGACAGCAAGTAATGAAACACTTACCCAATAATAACCCCCATTAACCACAAAAAAAAACATATCATAGAAAAACAGAGGGATTTTAGGTATTGCACATTTATATTCTAAAAAAGTGTATAAAGAGCAGGTAGACCCTTGTGTTAATATATGGTGTGGAGTTATAACAATCAGAGGGTGACCATATAACTAAATGGAAGAACATAAATAAATGCTACAGGAAAATAGAATTCGAGACAAGTGAACATATATAATCCCTTAAAATACAGTTTAATTAATACATTAAAATACACCTTATCAGGGCTGAAAATGGCAAATGCCAAAAAATAATTAATGACCTCTGCTAAGATGCTACAAAAACCCTACACTGGGCCTCACTGATACCTGCCCATCCATGGAGGTTGGCACCATAATATACAATTTTTTGGTGCCCCCACTCAGCGAAGGCTATCCCTCACTCCCCTGGCAATCCCTAACAATATAGGTGGGAAAACAATATTAGGATAGTGCAGGGATGAAAAATAGGCAAATGCCCTGGGAAAAATGTATGCAGTCTTAAGCAAAAATAAGAAATGCAGATTAATTCTGCATTTAGCCTCAGACACGAGTCTGACAAGACGAGTCTGACCTCCATCTTTCAACTTCTATCTTTCAAATTACAGATTTCTAATTACTATACTATGAATTAGACTAGAATTCTAGAATGCATTTGGCCACTCATCGCTCCTGCAATATCATCTGTACCACTCTAATCAAGCTATTTCTCCTCTTCCTACAGGTATGCACCAAATTTCCCCAGCTTTGCCAAATTCCTGTGACTGTGTTTTGTGAACTACATTAATTTTGCATGGTATGCACCAAATTTCCCCAGCTTTGCCAAATTCCTGTGACTGTGTTTTGTGAACTACATTAATTTTGCATGTATCCATGGTATGCACCAATTCCACTTTCCAATCCTGTGACTGTGTTTGGAACTACATAATTTGATGGGATGCACCAAATTTCCCCAGCTTTGCCAAATTCCTATGACTGTGTTTTGTGAACTACATTAATTTTGCATGGTATGCAATCATCTATGCAGCTTTTTCTCTGTTTTTGACTGTTTATGAAGTGCATATAGTATCCCTGGCATTTCACTTACCCATCTTCCTGTATTCACAATGCATTCATTCCCCTTGTGTCTTCCATGCATACCTGAGCTGCCAGTCCCTTCCCCCTCTTTTATTAGCTTTACTTAACTGTGACCATGTGGTCTGGGTAATCACGCCCACAACCCCCCTCACAGCTGCTTCCTCTCAAGTGCACATTTAGCCTCAGACACGAGTCTGACAAGACGAGTCTGACCTCCATCTTTCAACTTCCATCTTTCAAATTACAGATTTCTAATTACTATACTATGAATTAGACTAGAATTGGACTGGAATTTGACTGTAAGTTGACAGAATATATAACCACTACCATGTTTCCTTTTCTTTTCACTTTCACCCCCATACTACTTACTTTTTTCCTACTCCCTGTAATCCCCCCACCTAGTAAGGAAGTAGTCATTTTCCCCCCCATTCTCCCCAGACATCTCACCTTCTCCTCAGAACTGTTCCTCCACGTACAATCCTTTTTCTCCAGAAACACAAGACTTTGCCTCTTTCTTTCAGCAGAAGATCGATACGATCAGAGAAAGCTTTGGCCCACAGCCCACATTGCCCCTCTTAGCTGCTCAACCCTCTTCCTCCAAAGCCAACTTCTCCACCATGACAGAAGATCAGCTTTCCACCCTCCTATCAAGATTACACCTCACCACTTGCATGCTTGACCCGCTGCCATCCCACCTCATCCCTAGCCTCGCCACCGTCTTCACCCCTACTCTAACACACCTCCTCAACCTCTCACTTACAAATGGTGTCTTCCCCTCATCCTTCAAACATGCCTCGATCACACCCATTCTCAAAAAGACCTCCCTTGACCCATCCTCTGTGTCTAGCTATCGCCCGATATCTCTTCTCCCTTATGCCTCAAAACTACTAGAACAGCATGTCCATCTTGAACTGTCCTCCTACCTCTCCTCCTGCTCCCTCTTTGACCGCTTACAATCAGGCTTCCGACTGCATCACTCAACTGAAACTGCCCTAACTAAGGTCACCAACGACCTACTAACCGCCAAGAGCAAGCGTCACTACTCTGTCCTCCTTCTCCTGGACCTGTCTTCTGCCTTCGACACTGTGGACCATTCCCTCCTGTTACAGATTCTCTCATCTCTTGGCATCACAGGCTCGGCCCTTTCCTGGATCTCATCATATCTAACAAACCGAACTTTCAGTGTCTCCCTCTCCCACACCACCTCCTCACCTCGCCCCCTGTCTGTCGGTGTTCCCCAAGGCTCAGTTCTTGGACCCCTACTCTTCTCCATCTACACCCTCAGCCTGCGACAGCTCATAGAATCCCATGGTCTTCAGTATCATCTCTACGCCGACGACACGCAGATCTACCTATCTGGACCTGACCTGACCTCCTTACTGACCAAAATCCTACAATGTCTGTCTGCTATTTCTGCTTTCTTCTCTGCTCACTTTCTAAAACTGAACATGGACAAAACAGAATTTATCATCTTTCCCCCATCTCACTCTACCCCCCCACCAGACCTGTCCATTAACATCAATGGCTGCTCACTTTCCCCACGCTCGGTGCCTCGGAGTGATCCTCGACTCTGCCCTCTCTTTCAAGCCACATGTCCAAACCCTAGCCTCCTCCTGCCGTCTCAAACTCAAAAATATTTCCCGGATCCGTGCATTCCTTGACCATGAAAGTACAAAAACACTAGTGCATGCCCTCATCATCTCCCGCCTCGACTACTGCAACCTCCTACTCTCTGGCCTTCCCTCTAGCACTCTGGCACCACTCCAATCCATCCTGCACTCTGCTGCACGACTAATACACTTGTCTCCCCGCTATTCCCCAGCCTCTCCTCTCTGCCAAGCCCTTCATTGGCTTCCTATCATTCAGAGGCTCCAGTTCAAAACCCTAACCATGACCTACAAAGCCATCCACAATCTGTCTCCTCCATACATATGTGACATGGTCTCCCGGTACATACCCACACACAACCTTCGATCCTCTCAAGATCTCCTCCTCTACTCCCCTCTTATCTCTTCTTCCCACAACCGCATACAAAGCTTCTCCCGTGCCTCTCCCATACTCTGGAACTCTCTACCCAACACATCAGACTCGCGCCTACCATGGAAACCTTCAAAAAGAACCTGAAGACCCACCTCTTCCGACAAGCCTACAACCTGCAGTGATCATCAGTCTACTGAACCACCGCACGATCAGCTCTTCCCTCTCCTAGTGTATCCTCACCCATCCCTGTAGACTGTGAGCCCTTGCGGGCAGGGTCCTCTCTCCTTCTGTACTTGTGTGTGCCTTGTATTGCTCATGTTTACTGTACTTGTCTATATTTGCCCCTCTTCACATGTAAAGCGCCATGGAATAAATGGCGCTACAAAAATCTATAATAATAATAATTCATATCATGATAAATACAGGCCAGATACATGTATCATAATTAAGATACACAATGCTTCAGTCCATGGATGGACATGTGTAAATGATAAACAAGAAATATATGAGGTCACTTATCATAAGTGATGACACCCCACAATGCTTCAATCCAAACATGGGCATATATAAATAATAAACAAAGAAAATATACGGCCACTTATCATGAGTAGAGACAACCCCGACGCGTTTCCCTGCCGTAGCGTTTCATCAGGAGGAAAAGATTCTGACGATATCCATAATGCCGGATAGCATGATGCTCTAATAATAATAATAATAATAATCTTTATTTATATAGTACCAATATATTCCGCAGCGCTTTACAGTTTAACAGTTTCAAAACACAAGTCATAAGTAACAACGTTAACAATACAATAATTAAAGCAAAATAAGCCTCCCCTGCTCGTGAGAGCTTACAATCTACAATGAGGTGGGGGAGATATACAAAGTACAGGTGTGTATATACAATGGTGCATTTACTATGGTGACACCGGCGTTCAAAAGGCTGGGTTTAAATAGCCCACCCCCGATAATCACTCCAATCAGAAACTCCCATGAAAGATCCCAGGCAGTTTCAATCACTCACAGAAGGCAGATACACAACGCCACTGATTACCCCTATGAAGGGACTCACATGTACAGAGACAGCCCGGCGTGCGCTTCACCCTGGAACGCAGAGCGCTTCCTGGTTTCCTGATATCATTTACGGTAATCGTTGTCAGGCATCCAGCGTGCGTTCCACACTGGGACACAAGCGCCAGCAAGGAGACTCCCTAACTTCCTCCTCTCACTTCTGGTGTGTGGTGCGGTGCAGTCACATGATAACCCAGGGGAAAAAACATACGTTCCACCAGGGGAGCACAAAAAAAAAAGCTGGGCAGATCACAGTGGGAGGACGCAGCCAGGAGGCATTCAATGTCAGGCACACTGTACACAGGACATATTTCCAAAGGTGATGTGGTATATAAATGCACATATTCATATAGATATATATAGGGCTGTCTCTGTACATGTGAGTCCCTTCATAGGGGTAATCAGTGGCGTTGTGTATCTGCCTTCTGTGAGTGATTGAAACCGCCTGGGATCTTTTCATGGGCGTTCCTGATTGGAGTGATTATCGGGGCTATTTAAACCCAGCCTTTTGACAGCCAGTGTCACCATAGTAAATGCACCATTGTATATACACACCTGTACTTTGTATCTCCCCCACCTCATTGTAGATTGTAAGCTCTCACGAGCAGGGGCGGCTTATTTTAATTTAATTATTGTATTGTTAATTTTGTTACTTATTATCGGGGGGTGGGCTATTTAAACCCAGCCTTTTGACCGCCGGTGTCACCATAGAGCATCATGCTATTCGGCATTATGGATATAGTCAACATCTTTTCCTCCTGATGAACCGCTACAGCGGGGAAACGCATCGGGGTTGTCTCTACTCATGATAAGTGGCCGTATATTTTCTTTGCTTATTATTTATATATGCCCATGTTTGGATTGAAGCATTGTGGGGTGTCATCACTTATGATAAGTGACCTCATATATTACTTGCTTATAATTTGCACATGTCCATCCATGGACTGAAGCTTTGTGTGTCTGAATTATGATACATGTATCTGGCCTGTATTTATCATGATATGAATTAATCTGCATTTCTTATTTTTGCTTAAGCCTGCATACATTTTACCCAGGGCATTTGCCTATTTTTCATCCCTGCATTATCCTGATATTGTTTTCCCACCTATATCGTTAGGGATTGCCAGGGGAGTGAGGGATAGCCTTCGCTGAGTGGGGGCGCCAAAAAATCGTATATTAGATGCCAACCTCCATGGATAGGCAGGTATCAGTGAGGCCCAGTGTAGGGTTTTTGTAGCATCTTAGCAGAGGTCATTAATTATTTTTTGGCATTTGCTATTTTCAGCACTGGGAAGGTGTATTTTAATGTATTAATTAAACTGCATTTTAAGGGATTATATATGTTCACTTGACTCGAATTCTATATTCCTGTAGCATTTATTTATGTTCTTTCTGATATAGTCTGATATGGCTAGCTTTTTGTCAGCCCCCATTAATACAGACTTGTGGGCACAAGATGCCAACCAGGTTTTTTCTATTAACTCATGCCCAGAAAGTACAGAAAACCCCTCTTTAAAAACCCTATTTAAAGATCTCTATTTTGCATACAAGGAAAATATAAAATCGTGGTGGGAAATTAGAGGCTTGGAAAGCTATATTAAAAACAAAATTGTGCCTAAAGGTTTACGTATCAATTTGCAACCCTCACCCGCACTGTTAGTCCCCACCTGTTGGCGGCCTGGACCAAAGAGTCCATTGAATCATCTATCCACTTCATGCAACTCCTCCTCATTGAGGAGAAAAAATTATTTGAGGACTCAGCGAAGAAACTGAACGATTTAATTGAGAAGGTTCAGAAATACAAATCTGATCCTGAATTTGTCAAAAGGGAGAATATTCTTCAAACGTCTGTGGAAAAATTCCAGACTAACCTTAAAGATCGCAAGCACTCCCAATTTACTCATGATTTTGTTGAGTTCAAGGATAATAGGGCTTACGAATACCAGGTGGGGAATTTAACAGAGGTGTCCTCATCAGACATTGATACCTCTGACACAGAACGAACGGACAACATAGGTGCTTATCGGGGTAGAGGTGGGCAAAGTAAACCAAGATGGCATCAAAGAAGTCAGTGTTGGAAGAGGGGCTCAGCAGGCTTCCACTGGACCCTATTTATCTATGTCACAATCTTTTTTGGACAGGGGGCCGACAGTGGGATAAGACCTGAGGAAGAGGCCCCAATAGATCAAGGGCAGATCATAAACCTGTCATCTTATCTGTTATCTGGGGATGAGTATCTCATTTTGCAGAAGGGACTTAATTTTGTGCCCACCAATCCGTTTAACGGCTTTAATTGGGTTAAAGTTGTTAACCTGTTTGGACGTAACTTAAAATGGAAATTTTTTTTCAAGCAGCATGACCGTGAGCAATGTCTCCGTTTAGGGCTATCAGAGGAGGACATGAAGGGCCTTGAAGCCCTGACTGGTCTCCTGAGGGAGAATGATCAACAGAGGGGACTGGGCCCTTTAACTAGTCTACGTAATAGGAGCACTAGAATGCCGCCGAATAAGGAGATTACTAGCATTGATATATTCATTAAGATGGTGGAAGAGGATCTATATAAAATTCCGTCTATAGATCGTAATAGTCCTTCTAATCTTTCACCTCATGAAATTAGTGCCTTGGAAAGGCTTGAGAAGAATGCTGGGATTGTTATCAAGGCCTCTGACAAAGGCGGCAATCTAGTGCTTTTGGATCATGACAAGTACCGTATGATGTGTTATTACCTCTTGAACCTTGAGGATAAGTATGAAGTCCTGCGGAAAGATCCTACCGACGAATATAGAGCTGAATTACTGTTGATCCTAAAAGAGGCGAGGGATAACAAATTAATTTCAGATAACGAATTTGAATTTTTGATGCCAACAGCCCCTGTTTTGGCTACTTTTTATGCCCTGCCCAAGGTGCATAAGGGGCTGGAGCCTCTTAAAGGGCGTCCCATTTTGTCGGGAATTGATTCCCTGACCCAGAACAGTGGTGTACATCTGGATAGAATCTTAAGGCCTTTTGTGAATTCACTTCCGTCATACGTTCGTGATACGTCACACTTGTTGAGTGTACTTGAAGGGGTCACAGTTGAAAATGACACACTGTTGGCATCTATTGATGTGGAAGCCCTGTATAGTTCAATTCCACATGATTGTGGTTTGGCTGCAGTAACCCATTTTTTACAAACAAGAGCAGTGGAATGTCGGGCACACAACTGTTTTGTTGAGAGGCTACTTATGTTTGTACTTAATCAAAACTATTTCCTCTTTGATTCTAAGTACTTCCACCAGCTCAGGGGGACTGCAATGGGGAGCCCTTGTGCCCCCACATATGCAAATATCTTCCTGGGCTGGGCAAGGAAACCCACATATTTGGGGAAGGAGAGGAATGGTGGAACCCGTATATCAGCCTCTGAGCCAGATACATTGATGATATTTTGATATTTTGGTCTGGCCCAGAGGCTGAGTTCCAATGTTTTGTGAGTGTATTAACAGGAACTCAATCAGCCTCAGATTTACTTTTGAATGTCATGCTGGTAGCATAAATTTTCTTGACTTGACCATATCTAAAAGATCTGATGGCGGTATCATGACTTGCACATATAGGAAGCCAACAGCGACTAATAGTCTAAAAAGGCCCGTCAGTCTAAGGATAATCTGGTTAGGCTCATTGGCACTTATGAGGGTCAGGCGGATAGGGTTTACCAAGTGTTAAAAAAGCATTGGGGCATATTACTAGCTGACCCTAACTTAAGAGGCCTTGTTCAACCTAGACCTAGTATCACATACAGGAAGGGTAGATCCATAGGGGACCGCCTTGTGCACAGTCTTTATCAGAGGCCTAGTGGCCCAGGGACATGGTTGGACAGAAAACCAATTGGTTTCTTTAGATGTGGAAATTGTTCAAGATGCACTATGATGTCTCAATGTAAAAGCTTTACTAGTTCAACGAATGGTAGGACCTTCTGTATAAGAGATTTTGGCAACTGTAGATCAACAGGTGTGGTTTACAAGGCGACATGTACCTGTCCCATGGACTATGTGGGTAAAACCACAAGGGAGTTGAGGGTGAGGGTGGGTGAACACCTGGGGGACATTAAAAATAAACGGGACACCCCGGTCGCAAGACATATGAATTCTGTACATGTAGGTCATCTTAGCGACATCACCTTCACAATAGTTAAATTAATTAAACCTAGGACTAGGGGGGGAACCTGGATAAAATTATCGTGAGACGTGAGTGTGAGTGGATTTTCAGGTTACAGTCTCTCTCCCCTGATGGGATGAATGAGTACATGTCATATACCTGTTTCATATAATATTTATCATTCTGGCTGGCATTAATTGTTCTTGCTATAATTTATTGTGGGGGCTTTGTCTTTTCTGGCATATCAGAACATGCCTTTGCATGTACTACATTGAATAGATATAAATCAATTATTTTTTGGAGGTGTTCTTATCTGTATGGTTTCTTATCTATAGAGCCTTAATTATACCCCCTATGATTTTTCTAAACCATTTTTGTGCTTTGATCTATATGAATATGTGCATATATACCACATCACCTATGGATATCTGTCCTGTGTACAGTGTGCCTGACATTGAATGCCTCCTGGCTGTAACATATTCCCTTAAGCTGCGTCCTCCCACTGTGATCTGCCCAGCTTTTTTTTTGTGCTCCCCTGGTGGAACGTATGTTTTTTTCCCCTGGGTTATCATGTGACCGCACCACACCAAACACCGGAAGTGAGAGGAGGAAGTTAGGGAGTCTCCGTGCTGGCGCTTGCGTCCCAGTGTGGAACGCACGCTGGATGCCTGACGACGATTACCAGAAGTGATGTCAGGAAACCAGGAAGCGCTCTTCGTTCCAGGGTAAAGCGTGCGTCGGGCTGTCTCTGTACATGTGAGTCCCTTCATAGGGGTAATCAGTGGCTCTGTGTATCTGCCTTCTGTGAGTGATTGAAACCGCCTGGGATCTTTTCATGGGCGTTCCTGATTGGAGTGATTATCGGGGGTTGGCTATTTAAACCCAGCCTTTTGACCGCCGGTGTCACCGTACGAGCATCATGCTATCTGGCATTATGGATATCGTCAGCATCTTTTCCTCCTGATGAAATGCTAAGGCAGGGAAACGCGTCGGGGTTGCCGTATATTTTCTTTGTTTATTATTTATATATGCCCATGTTTGGATTGAAGCATTGTGAGGCGTCATCACTTATGATAAGTGACCTCATATATTACTTGCTTATCATTTGCACATGTCCATCCATGGACTGAAGCATTGTGTGTCTTAATTATGATACATGTATCTGGCCTGTATTTATCATGATATGAATTAATCTGTATTTCCTATTTTTGCTTAAGACTGCATACATTTTACCCAGGGCATTTGCCTATTTTTCATCCCTGCACTATCCTGATATTGTTTTCCCACCTATATCGTTAGGGATTGCCAGGGTAGTGAGGGATAGCCTTTGCTGAGTGGGGGCGCCAAAAAAATCGTATATTAGGGTGCACACCTCCACGGATAGGCAGGTATCAGTGAGGCCCAGTATAGGGTTTTTGTAGCATCTTAGCAGAGGTCATTAATTATTTTTTCGCATTTGCCATTTTCAGCCCTGATAAAGTGTATTTTAATGTATTAATTAAACTGTATTTTAAGGGATTATATATGTTCACTTATATAAAAAAATTGAACTTTCTCACCCAAATGTTGTTCTTATATCCAGCTGCTAGCCAAAACACCTTCCAATACAGCTAGGTGAGAGGTTGCACGGACCTCCTTAGCAGACTACATGTTTCCCCTGATGAATCCCTGAATGGGAAGAAAAGCGTCGGGAAGTGGTCTTTTGCTGCGTCACAATATCTCCTTCAGCCCTTAAGACTTAATACATACAGGTGCTTCTCAAAAAATTAGCATATAGTGCTAAATTTCATTATTTTCCATAATCTAATGATTACAATTAAACTTTCATATATTTTAGATTCATTACACACCAACTGAAATTTGTCAGTTTTTTTTTATTGTTTAATACTGATGATTTTGGCATACAACTCCTGATAACCCAAAAAACCTGTCTCAAAAAATTAGCATATCAAGAAAAGGTTCTCTAAACGACCTATTACCCTAATCTTCTGAATCAACTAATTAACTCTAAACACATGCAAAAGATTCCTGAGGCTTTTAAAAACTCCCTGCCTGGTTCATTACTCAAAACCCCCATCATGGGTAAGACTAGCGACCTGACTGATGTCAAGAAGGCCATCATTGACACCCTCAAGCAAGAGGGTAAGACCCAGAAAGAAATTTCTCAACAAATAGGCTGTTCCCAGAGTGCTGTATCAAGGCACCTCAATGGGAAGTCTGTTGGAAGGAAACAATGTGGCAGAAAACGCTGTACAACGAGAAGAGGTGACCGGACCCTGAGGAAGATTGTGGAGAAGGACCGATTCCAGACCTTGGGGGACCTGAGGAAGCAGTGGGCTGAGTCTGGTGTAGAAACATCCAGAGCAACCGTGTACAGGCGTGTGCAGGAAATGGGCTACAGGTGCCGCATTCCCAGGTAAAGCCACTTTTGAACGATAAACAGCGGCAGAAGCGCCTGACCTGGGCTACAGAGAAGCAGCACTGGACTGTTGCTAAGTGGTCCCAAGTACTTTTTTCTGATGAAAGCAAATTTTGCATGTCATTCGGAAATCAAGGTGCCAGAGTCTGGAGGAAGACTGGGGAGAAGGAAATGCCAAAATGCCTGAAGTCCAGTGTCAAGTACCCACAGTCAGTGATGGTGTGGGGTGCCATGTCAGCTGCTGGTGTTGGTCCACTGTGTTTCATCAAGGAGATTTTGGAGCACTTCATGCTTCCATCGGCTGAAATGCTTTATGGAGATGAAGATTTCATTTTTCAGCACCACCTGGCACCTGCTCACAGTGCCAAAACCACTGGTAAATGGTTTACTGACCATGGTATTACTGTGCTCAATTGGCCTGCCAACTCTCCTGACCTGAACCCCATAGAGAATCTGTGGATATTGTGAAGAGAAAGTTGAGAGACGCAAGACCCAACACTCTGGATGAGCTTAAGGCCGCTATCGAAGCATCCTGGGCCTCCATAACACCTCAGCAGTGTCACAGGCTGATTGCCTCCATGCCACGCCGCATTGAAGCAGTCATTTCTGCAAAAGGATTCCCGACCAAGTATTGAGTGCATAACTGAACATTATTATTTGATGTTTTTTTTTGTTTGTTTTTAAAAAACACTTTTATTTTATTGGACGGTTGAAATATGTTAATTTTTTGAGACAGGTTTTTTGGGTTATCAGGAGTTGTATGCCAAAATCATCCATATTAAAACAATAAAAGACCTGACAAATTTCAGTTGGTGTGTAATGAATCTAAAATATATGAAAGTTTAATTGTAATCATTACATTATGGAAAATAATGAAATTTAGCACTATATACTAATTTTTTGAGAA
Organism: Oophaga sylvatica; assembly: GCA_033576555.1. Classification (NCBI taxonomy): domain Eukaryota; kingdom Metazoa; phylum Chordata; class Amphibia; order Anura; family Dendrobatidae; genus Oophaga; species Oophaga sylvatica. The sequence goes on from JARQOD010000001.1 coordinate 145,076,905, forward strand.
GGACCTGTATAGGAGACTGAAAGTGATTTCCAGATCCTGATGAGCCTAACAAACTGCTGATATAGGGAGTGTTTCTATTTACATCCCTCTCAGTCTTTATGGTAATTTTCAGCTTTGTGATCCTTTGATGGATCAGTGTTTGTCTTGTCTGTGTGTTCAAATTTCAACTTGTAAAATTAAAGGTTACATTTTATGAGTTTTTCTTTATGACTCCTCAATTTGCTATAGCTAAGCTTAGAGATGCCCTTTATCTTGCTGACTGGGACAATGTCCTCAGAAATAAGAATACAGATAATAAATTTGAAACTGTTAAACTGTAAAGCACTGCGGAATATGATGGCGCTATATAAATAAAGATTAATATTATTATTATTATTATTATTATAAATGGGAAATGTTTAAGAACATCCTAAATAGGCACTGTAAACAGTTTATACCTTGTGGGAATAAAAGGACAAGAAATAAGAAAAACCCAATGTGGCTAAACAAAGAAGTAAGAGGGACAATTAACAGTAAAAAGAAAGCATTTAAACTACTAAAGCAGGATGGCACCATTGCAACTCTAAAAAAGCTATAGGGATAAAAATACTTTATCTAAAAGACTAATTAAAACTGCCAAAAAGGAAACAGAGAAGCACATTGCTAAGGAGAGTAAAACTAATCCCAAACTGTTCTTCAATTATATTATTATTATTTATTTATATAGCGCCATTAATTCCATGGTGCAGTACATGAGAAGGGGTTACATACAAAGTTATAGATATCGTTTACAGTAAACAAATTTACAACGACAGACTGGTACAGAGGGGAGAGGACCCTGTCCTTGCAGACTTACATTCTACGGGATAAACTACAGGTCCTTCTCAAAAAATTAGCATATAGTGCTAAATTTCATTATTTTCCATAATCTAATGATTACAATTAAACTTTCATATATTTTAGATTCATTACACACCAACTGAAATTTGTCAGGTCTTTTATTGTTTTAATACTGATGATTTTGGCATACAACTCCTGATAACCCAAAAAACCTGTCTCAAAAAATTAGCATATCAAGAAAAGGTTCTCTAAACGACCTATTACCCTAATCTTCTGAATCAACTAATTAACTCTAAACACATGCAAAAGATTCCTGAGGCTTTTAAAAACTCCCTGCCTGGTTCATTACTCAAAACCCCCATCATGGGTAAGACTAGCGACCTTACTGATGTCAAGAAGGCCATCATTGACACCCTCAAGCAAGAGGGTAAGACCCAGAAAGAAATTTCTCAACAAATAGGCTGTTCCCAGAGTGCTGTATCAAGGCACCTCAATGGGAAGTCTGTTGGAAGGAAACAATGTGGCAGAAAACGCTGTACAATGAGAAGAGGTGACCGGACCCTGAGGAAGATTGTGGAGAAGGACCGATTCCAGACCTTGGGGGACCTGAGGAAGCAGTGGACTGAGTCTGGTGTAGAAACATCCAGAGCCACCGTGCACAGGCGTGTGCAGGAAATGGGCTACAGGTGCCGCATTCCCCAGGTAAAGCCACTTTTGAACCATAAACAGCGGCAGAAGTGCCTGACCTGGGCTACAGAGAAGCAGCACTGGACTGTTGCTAAGTGGTCCCAAGTACTTTTTTCTGATGAAAGCAAATTTTGCATGTCATTCGGAAATCAAGGTGCCAGAGTCTGGAGGAAGACTGGGGAGAAGGAAATGCCAAAATGCCTGAAGTCCAGTGTCAAGTACCCACAGTCAGTGATGGTGTGTGGTGCCATGTCAGCTGCTGGTGTTGGTCCACTGTGTTTCATCAAGGCAGGGTCAATGCAGCTAGCTATCAGGAGATTTTGGAGCACTTCATGCTTCCATCGGCTGAAATGCTTTATGGAGATGAAGATTTCATTTTTCAGCACCACCTGGCACCTGCTCACAGTGCCAAAACCACTGGTAAATGGTTTACTGACCATGGTATTACTGTGCTCAATTGGCCTGCCAACTCTCCTGACCTGAACCCCATAGAGAATCTGTGGGATATTGTGAAGAGAAAGTTGAGAGACGCAAGACCCAACACTCTGGATGAGCTTAAGGCCGCTATCGAAGCATCCTGGGCCTCCATAACACCTCAGCAGTGTCACAGGCTGATTGCCTCCATGCCACGCCGCATTGAAGCAGTCATTTCTGCAAAAGGATTCCCGACCAAATATTGAGTGCATAACTGAACTTTATTATTTGATGGTTTTTTTGTTTGTTTTTAAAAAACACTTTTATTTTATTGGACGGTTGAAATATGTTAATTTTTTGAGACAGGTTTTTTGGGTTATCAGGAGTTGTATGCCAAAAATCATCAGTATTAAAAAATAAAAGACCTGACAAATTTCAGTTGGTGTGTAATGATTCTAAAATATATGAAAGTTTAATTGTAATCATTACATTATGGAAAATAATGAAATTTTGCACTATATGCTAATTTTTTGAGAAGGACCTGTATATAAATAGTAAAAGAATCAAAAGTGAAAGTGTAGACCCCTTAAAAAATTGTGAGGAAAGAATAGGTGTAGATGATGAAAAAGCTAATATATTAAACACCTTCTTCTCCACGGACAAAGAAAACCCTATATTAAGGGTCACCAATCTAACCCAAGAAGAGGTGCAAAACTGGCTATATAAGATTAAAATCTCCGGGTCCGGATGGCATACACCCACGAGTACTAAGAGAACTAAGTAATGTAATAGACAACCCATTATTTCTTATATTTAGGGACTCTATAGAGACGGGGTCTGTTCCACAGGACTGGCACATAGCAAACGTGATACCAATATTCAAAAAGGGCTCTAAAAGTGAACCTGGAAATTATAGGCCAGTAAGTCTAACCTGTATTGTTGGTAAAGTATTTGAAGGGTTTCTGAGAGATGTTATTCTAGATTATCTCAATGATAATAACTGTTTAACTTCATATCAGCATGGGTTTATGATATAGGAAAGATGTGTATCTTCGTACCGTGTTAGCCAGTAGATAGAATATCAACCACTGAGGACTCTCAAGTCTAAATATTTTTCATGGGTTTATGAGGAATCGCTGCTGTGAAACCAATCTAATCAGTTTTTATGAAGAGGTAAGCTATAGACTGGACCAAGGTGAGTCATTGGATGTGGTATATCTTGATTTTTCCAAAGCGTTTGATACCGTACCACACAAGAGGTTGGTACACAAAATGAGAATGCTGGGTCTTGGGAAAAATGTGTGTAAATTGGTAATAACTGGCTTAGTGACAGAAAGCAGAGGGTGGTTATAAATGGTATATTCTCTAACTGGGTCGCTGTGACCAGTGGGGTACCGCAGGGGTCGGTGAAGGGATCTATTGTCTTCAACATATTTATTAACCATCTTTTAGAAGGTTTACACAGTAAAATATTGATATTTGCAGATGATACAAAACTATGTAAAGCAGTCAATACAAGAGAAGATAGTATTCTGCTACAGATGGATTTGGATAAGTTGGAAACATGGGTCAAAAGGTGGCAGAGTACTGTATACAGTTTTGGGCACTGGTGCTAAGGAAGGATATAATGGAACTAGTGCGAGTACAAAGGAGGGCAACAAAATTAATAAAGGGGATGGGGAACTACAATACCCAGAGAGATTAGCAAAATTATGAATATTTAGTCTAGAAAAAACACGACTGAGGGGAGAGCTAATAACTATGTATAAGTATATAAGGGGACAATACAAATATCTCTCAGAGGATTTGTTTATACCAAGGAAGGTGATGGTCACAAGGGGCATTCTCTGGGTCTGGAGGAGAGGTTTTTCCACCAACATAGAAGAGGATTCTTTACTGTTAAGGCAGTGAGAATCTGGAATTCCTTGCCTGAGGAGGTGGTGATGGCGAACTCATTCAAGGGGTTCAAGAGAGGCCTGGATGTCTTCCTGGAGCGTAACAATATTGTATTTTACAGTTATTAGGTTCTTTAGAAGGACGTAGATCTGGGGATTTATTCTGACAGAATATAGGCTGAACTGGATGGACAAATGTCTTTTTTTGGCCTTGCTATAACTATGTTACTATGTTACTATGATAAAATTTTTCCAAAAGGGTATATTTTTATTGCAAATATTTTAGTAGTTCAAAGACTTGCATATGACCACATTAAACGGAACTTCAATATTAACCCCTTCATTACGGAGCCCTTTTTCATTTTTGCTTTTCTGTTTTTCGCTCCCCTTCTTCCCAGATGCATAACTTATTTATTTTTCCGTCAATATGGCCAAGTGAGGGCTTATTTTTTGCAGGACAAGTTGTACTTTTGAACAACTCCATTGGTTTTACCATATTGTGTACTCAAAAATAAGAAAAAAATTCCAATTGCGTTGAAATTGCAAAAATAGTGCAATTCCACAAAGTTTTTTTTACTTCTTTTTACCATGTTCACCAAATACTAAAACTGATCTGCCGTTATGATTTTCCAGGTCATTCCGAGTTCATAGACACCAAACATGTCAAGGTTCTTTTTTATTTAAGTAGTGAAAAAAAATCCAAAGTTTGTTAAAAAAAATTGTGCCATTTTCTGATACCCATAGTGTCTCCATTTTTCATGATCTCGGGTTTGGTGAGGGCATATTTTTTGCGAGCCGAGCTGATGTTCTTAATTATACTATTTTGGTACAGTTGCGATCTTTTGATTACCCATTATTGCATTTTAATGCAATGTCACGGCGACCAAAGAAACATAATTCTGTTGTTTTGACTTTTTTCCTCACTAAGCCATTTAGCGATCAAGCTAATCCTTTTTTTTATTGATAGATCGGGCAATCCTGAATGCGACGATACCAAATATGTGTATGATTTTTTATTGTTTTATTTTGAATGGGGCGAAAGAAGGGTGATTTAAACTTTTATATTTTTAATTTTTTACATTTTTTTAAAACTTTTTTTTACTTTTGGCATGCTTCAATAGTCTCCATCGGAGACTAGAAGCTGGTTTCCAGGAGATCTCGGTTTGTCATGCCAACCCATCGCTGACCCACGATCATGTGTCACCGATGGGTGGATTTCCAGCCCCTCGCCGAAAGTGCGAGTTGAATGCCGCTGTCTGAGTTTGACAGCAGCATTTAACAGGTTAATAGCCATGGTTCAAAACAGCTGACATGTGCTGGAAAACATGTGGGCTTACCGCCGGAGCCCACATCAAAGGGGCAGACAAGACATGTACAGTGCATGTACGGTGCATGTTGTGAAGGGGTTAAATCTAAGTGTGAGGGCAAATATCAACTGTAAATATGGACTTGGCTATAGGGATATTAATTTTCCTATGTATACCCTTAGGCTGTATTTTGAATCATGTATGTGTAATCTGAAAATAGCAGTGGCAGCTCCACAGAGAAGATGTACTGTTTTTTGGATTACAATATGCACTTTTTTCCCATAAATTTTGGGCAAAAATGTGGTAGCATCTTATAATCTGAATGTAGCTTATCGGGGTAGTGGCTGTGGTGGAGCGGTATTCCAAGAGACTGGTTCACTGTTTCAGCAAGTTGGCAGTGGCAGCAGGAGTGGGAAGCCGTGATCTCTGGCAGTCATTTTCCCGAACTCCACCGCACAAAAAACAATAGGAAGTGGACATTTTCTTAAAGGCTGGAGCCTACCACAGCCTCGCACCACCAAACAACCCCTCTTCCCAGCCCCAGGGCCTGCAGCATTGCCCCACTTATGCCCCCGTAAGATTCCTGCAGCAGTGACCTGGTCTCCTGAGAACCCGCTCCACCACATTGGCCACCCCCCAGAAAACTACAGAAAAAATGGATTAAGACGTACCAGCATATTATTAAAAAAATATTTTTCCTATTTACCACCCCAAAATTTGGGGGGTGTCTTATGGTCTTATGGTATATTGAAAATATTTATGCCTCCTCAATGTTTTGGAACAACCCCTAGTTATGGCTTATGAATACTAATGCAAAATATTGACCAAGGTAGACTTACAGTGGGTTCAGAAAGTATTCAGACCCCTTTAAATTTTTCACTCTTTGTTTCATTGCAGCCATTTGGTAAATGCAAAAAAGTTATTTTTTTTCTCATTAATGTACACTCTGCATCCCATCTTTACTGAAAAGACAGAAATGTAGAAATGTTTGCAAATTTATTAAAAAAGAAAAACTGAAATATCACATGGTTATAAGTATTCAGACCCTTTGCTCAGTATTGAGTAGAAGTACCCTTTTAAGCTAGTACAGCCATGAATCTTCTTGGGAATGATGCAACAAGTTTTCACACCTGGATTTGGGGATCCTCTGCCATTATTCCTTGCAGATCCTCTCCAGTTCCATCAGGTTGGATTGTGAATGTTGGTGAACAGCCATTTTCAGGTCTCTCCAGAGAGGCTCAATTGGGTTTAGGTCATGGCTCTGGCTGGGCCACACAAGAATGGTCACAGAGTTGTTCTGAAGCCACTTCTTTATTATTTTAGTTGTGTGCTTAGAGTCATTGTCTTGTTGGAAGGTGAACCTTCGGCCAATTCTGAGGTTGAGGGCACTCTGAAAGAGGTTTTCATCCAAGATACTGTATATCTGTACTTGGCCACATTCATGTTTACTTTAATTGCAATCAGTTGTCCTGTCCCTGCAGCTGAAAAACACCCCTATAGCATGATGCTGCTTCCACCATGTTTCACTGTTGAGATTGTATTGGGCAGGTGATGAGCAGTGCCTGGTTTTCTCCACACATACCGCTTAGAATTATCACTAGAGTTGAGCGATACTTTCCGATATCCAAAAGTATCGGAATCGGAATGGTATCGCCGATACCATTAAAATATCGGCGATACCCGATACCGATACTGGAAATCCAATGTAAGTCTATGGGAACAAAATATCGTAACTAAAAAAACCTCTTTCTTTCCTTGTAAACACTAAATATACACACATAGAATACATATATATATATATATATATACATGTCATTGTGACATACAGTACAGACCAAAAGTTTGGACACACCTTCTCATTCAAAGATTTTTCTGTATTTTCATGACTATGAAAATTGTAGAATCACACTGAAGGCATCAAAACTATGAATGAACACATGTGGAATTATACATTACACTTTACAAAAAAGTGTGAAACAACTGAAAATATGTCTTATATTCTAGGTTCTTCAAAGTAGCCACCTTTTGCTTTGATTACTGCTTTGCACGCAGAAAAGGTGAACGGATGGACTCTACATGCCTGGTTCCCACCGTGAAGCATGGAGGAGGTGGTGTGATGGTGTGGGGGTGCTTTGCTAGTGACACTGTTGGGGATTTATTCAAATTGAAGCGGTGAGCGGTCCAGCTCACCCCAAACCATCTTGATTGAGTTCAGGTCTGGTGACTGTGGAGGCCAGGTCATCTGGCGTAGCACCCCAACACTCTCCTTCTTGGTCAAATAGCCCTTACACAGCCTGGAGGTGTGTTTGGGGTCATTGTCCTGTTGAAAAATAAATGATGGTCCAACTAAACGCAAATCGGATGGAATAGCATGCCGCTGCAAGATGCTGTGGTAGCCATGCTGGTTCAGTATGCCTTCAATTTTGAATAAATCCCCAACAGTGTCACCAGCAATGCACCCCCACACGATCACACCTCCTCCAACAATGCTTCACGGTGGGTACCAGGCATGTAGAGTCCATCGGTTCACCTTTTCTGCGTGCAAAGCAATAATCAAAGCAAAAGGTGGCTACTTTAAAGAACCTAGAATATAAGACATATTTTCAGTTGTTTCACACTTTTTTGTAAAGTGTAATGTATAATTCCACATGTGTTAATTCATAGTTTTGATGCCTTCAGTGTGATTCTACAATTTTCATAGCCATGAAAATACAGAAAAGTCATTGAATGAGAAGGTGTGTCCAAACTTTTGGTCTGTACTGTATATATATACATATATTTATAGTTTATACACTTCTACATAGTAAAATAGCCTCTGATTCAATTGCCGGGTAAAGTCGGCTTTTGTGAAAAGACAGAAGCACCCGACATGAAATGACACTTGGTTTACATAGAGTTAACCATGTCTTTTCATGTAGTTTGATATCTGATTTGCACAAACAATTACATGAGTGTAAGTGTGCAAAATTTCACACCTGTAGGGGTTAATTAAAGGTGTAAATTCGTTGTAAAAAAAAAAGGACTTTTTTGCTACGAATTTACACCTTTAATTAACCCCTACAGGTGTGAAATTTTGCACACTTACACTCATGTAATTGTTTGTGCAAATCAGATATCAAACTACATGAAAAGACATGGTTAACTCTATGTAAACCAAGTGTCATTTCATGTCGGGTTCTGCATTTTCACAAAAGCCGGCAATTGAATTAGCGGCTATTATACTATGTAGAAGTGTATGAACTATAATATATATATATATATATATATGTGTCACAAACTCAATGACGTATATATATATATGAGGTGTAAAATTGCTCAAAAAAAATGCGTGGGCTCCCGCCCTATTTTCGCAACCAGACAGACAAAGCCAGTGAGTGGGGGCAGATAATAATAGCCCAGAGAGGGACCATTATTTTTGGCCCCCCCGGCTACAAAAATCTGCCCCCAGACACCCCAGAAAGGGCAAATCTCTAATTAGATTTGCCCTTTCTGGCATTTTGCCCGTCTATTCCCATTGCCCTGTAGCGGTGGCGAATGGGTTAATAAGGGGTTAAAATGACCTTGCAATTGAAAGGTCACTTTAAGCCAGGTTAATAATTGAGAGCTGTCAATTAGACAACTATCAATTATTAATCCTATTGTATGAAAGAAAAATCAAACACACACACTTTAATAAAAAAGAAGTTTAATGAAATAATCACACAGTTTTTGACCATATTTTATTTACCTGCTAAAACCATTTCCTGTAATAAAAATAAAATAATAAAGCAAAATTATTCTTACCTATCCCATGCACAGTCAGGTCCCACGGTGTAATCCTTCATAAAGGGTTAATGTTTACTGCAGGGACCGCAGCTAATGCTGCAGCCTCACAGTAAACCCCCAAATGAATGAGCTCCTCTCCTGGCTGACAGGAGAGGAAGTGGAAAGCTTAATTGATTGCTTTCCACTTTCACTTCAGGTCAGCCAGGGACACCATCAGTGACGTCAGAGGGAACTGATTAACAAAAATAGGGGTTCCCTTCGAAAAAAAAATGGCGTGGGGTCCCCCCTATTTTTGTTAACCAGCCAGATGAAGCAGACCGCTGAGGCCTGGATTTTCAGGCTGTTAAGGAGCCAAGATCCATGGACCTTGCCAGCCTGATAATACCAGGCCACAGCAGTCTGCATATCTTGGCTGATTAACAAAAATAGGGGATCCCCTCGAAAAAAAATTGGCGTGGGTCCCCCCTATTTTGTTAACCAGCCAGATGAAGCAGACCGCTGAGGCCTGGTTTTTCAGGCTGGTAAGGATCCAATATCCATGGACCTTGCAAGCCTGATAATACCAGGCCACAGCAGTCTGCTTAGCTTGGCTGGTTAACAAAAATAGGGGATCCCCTCGAAAAAAAAACGGCGTAGGGGTCCCCCTATTTTTGTTAACCAGCCAAGTAAAATGCAGACTGCTGCGGCCTGGTATTAAAAGACTGTCAAGGCCCATGGATTTTGGCCCTCAACAGCCTGATAATACCAGGCTACAGCAGCCCCACATTTGGCGCATAAAAAGATGTGCCAATTGTGGCACTTTACCCGCTCTTCCCACTGCCCTGTAGCGGTGGCAAGTGGGGTAATAAGGGGTTAATGTCACCGTTGATTGCACGGTGACAATAAGCCCGGTTAATAATGGAGAGGTGTCAATAAGACACCGATCCATTATTAATCCCAAAGTTATTAAATGTATAAAAAAAAGACAAAGCAAGAAAAAAGTCTTTTAATGAAATAAAAGAGACAACACAGTTTTCATTAATTTTATTATACACTCATTCCTGCGACGCCATCGATCTCCTGTAAAAAAAGAAAAAAAAACAAACCAACAGTATACCACCTGTCCGACGCAGTCCATAGTAACGATTGTCCCACGACGATCCAGCTCTGCTACATCGCAATGACAGGCAGAGCCTGTCATCGCAACGCAGCACAGCTGATTACCTGCTTCCCCGGCGGTGACGTCATCGGACTTACTGCTTTACGGCCGGGATTACCCAGCAGTCACTGCAGTTATCGCGAGAAACTGCATGTGACCGCCGGGGAAAGATGATGGCGGCCATGAAGCAGTCCAGGCCGTGACCGCCGGAGATCTTCTGCCAGGTAAGTGCCGCTGACTCCTGACAGACCCGACCGACGGACACTGACAGTGACAGTGACAATTCCGATTCCGGTATCCGATATGACGAAAATATCGGAACTCGGAATCGGAATTCCGATACAGCCAATATCGGCCGATACCCGATATTTGCAGTATCGGAATGCTCAACCCTAATTATCACCAAAAAGTTTTGTCCTAGTCTCATCAGACCAGAGAATCTTATTTCTCATGTTTTATTTAGCAAACTCTATGCGGGCTTTCATATGTCTTGCACCGAGGAGAGGCTTCTGTCAGGCCACTCTGCCATAAAGGCCTGACTGGTGGAGGGCTGCAGTGATAGTTGAGTTTATATAACTTTCTCCCATCTCCCTACTGCATCTGTGGAGCTCAGCCACAGTGATCTTGGGGTTCTTCTTTACCTCTCTCACCCAGGCTCTTCACCCACGATTGCTCAGGTTGGCTGAACGGCCAGGTCTAGGAAGACTTCTGGTGGTCCCAAACTTCTTCCATTTAAGGATTATGGAGGTCACTATGATCTTAGGAAACCTTGAGTACTGTAACCTTGGCCAGATGTGTGCCTTGCCACAATTCTGTCTCAGAGCTCCCTGACCAGTTCTTTTGACCTCATAATTCTCATTTGGTCTGACATGTACTGTGAGCTGTGAGGTCTTATAGAGACAGGTGTGTGCCTTTACAAATCAAGTCCTATCAGTTTAATTAAACACATCTGGACTCCAATGAAAGAGTAGAACCATATCAAGGAGGATCACAAGGAAATGGACAGCATGTGACGTAAATATGAGTGTCTGAGCAAAGGGTCTAAATACTTATGACCATGTGATATTTCAGTTTTTCTTTTTAATAAATTTGCAAAAATTTCTACATTTCTGTTTTTTTCAGTAAAGATGGGGTGCAGAGTGTACATTAATGAGAAAAAAATTAACTTTTTTGCATTTACCTAATGGCTGCAATGAAACAAAGAGTGAAAAATTTAAAGGGTCTGAAACCACTGTACATGTTCTCTAACTACAAATAATTTTTATCTGCCCAAATCTTAAATGTTTCCAAATATTTAATTGTTGTCATTCAGGTAAAATATTTTGTACAATTTAGTTAACTGTATTTTCCAATTTCATTAGAGATGAAATGCATTTAATGATTAATATGCTACTTTTATGCTACCAAAATTAACTTACCGTATATACTCATGCATAAGCTGACCCGTGTATAAGCTGACCCCCCTACTTTTGCCACAAAAAACTGGGAAAACTTATTGACTCGCGTATAAGCTGGGTGTATAAACCGCCGTCCTGCTCTGTGCTGACCCCGTCCTGCTCCTTGCTCCCCCATCCAGCTCTGTGCTCCCCCATTCTCCTCTGTGCTCCCCCTCCTGCTCCGTCCTCCGCTGTGCTCCCCCTTCCTGCTCCATCCTCCTGTGCCCCCCGTCCTGCTCCGTGCTCCTCTGTGTTCTCCATCTTCCCCCGTCCTGCTCCGTGCTCCTCTGTGCCCTCCATCCTCCCCCGTTCTGCTCCGTGCTCCTCTGTGCTCTCCATCTTCCCCGTCCTGCTCCGTGCTCCTCTGTGCCCTCCATCCTCCCCCTGTCCTTCTCCGTGCGCCTCTGTGCCCTCCATCCTCCCCCCCGTCCTGCTCCGTGCTCCTCTGTGCCCTCCATCCTCCCCCGTCCTGCTCCGTGCTCCTCTGTTCTCTCCATCTTCCCCATCCTCCCCCCGTGCTCCTCTGTGCCCTCCATCCTCCCCCCGTCCTGCTCCATGCTCCTCCATAATCCCCCGTCCTGCTCCATCCTCCCCCCGTCCTGCTCCGTGCTCCTCTGTGCTCTCTGTCCTCCCCCGTCCTGCTCCATGCTCATTGTCCTCCTCCATGCTTCCCCTGTCCTCCGTTCTCCCCCCGTCATACTCACCCTCCCGTGCCATCGTTGAACGTCTCGGCAATCCTGCGTTGTACCCGGCTTCCTGCAGCTCTCCTGTGCTGAGCGGTGACGTAAGGTTATGAATATGGACGCCACGCCTATGGGCGTGGCGTCGCGTCCATATTACATGACCTTAACCCCTTAATGTCCACTGACGTGCAGAGTCCGTCATGGCCAGGTGTCAGTTTTGGCACCTTGACGGACTCTGCACGTCATGGCTTTGATCTACCACTGTGTGTAAACAAACAGTGGTAGTTCAGTGTCAACAGCTGTCTATGACAGCTGAGAGGCACGGGAAGAGGTGAAGGGACCCATGACATCGGTACCTGCACCCAGATCGCTGTGATTGGTCAGTCAATCTGACTGACCAAACACAGCATGATCGCACAGGAGATGCAGCACTTCCTATCTGATCAGAGGAGAAGCTGGCAGTGGAAACTGCTGACCTGCTGCTGTGAGAGCCGGGGGGAGGTGCTGGAACAGCCAGGGACAAGCTGAGCACTGCCCCGGCTGATTAACCCTGCTGATGCCCTGATCATGAGCGATCACTTCATTTGGAGGTCAGTGAAGAGATGCAGGGACCAATGACAGCTTCTCTGCATCTCTGACTGCTGTAATTGGATACTAAATGTAACTATCTAATCACAGCAGTGTGTCAAATGCTGCAAACAGTAGCTCAGCTACATCTTATCACTCTGTCTGTGACATTGTTAGAGATAAGAGCTGTGCTGCTGTGAAACTTGTGTGGAATCCAAATTTTGTTGGAAAAATGAGAAATTGCTGGTCAACTTTTAACACTTATAACTTCCTAACAAATAAAAATTTTGTTTCCAAAATTGTGCTGATGTAAAGTAGACATGTGGGAAATGTTATTTATTAACTATTTTTTGTGACATATCTCTGTGATTTAAGGGCATAAAAATTAAAAATGTGAAAATTGCAAAATTTTCAAAATTTTCGCCATATTTCCATTTTTTTCATAAATAACCGCAAGTTATATCGAAGAAATTTTACCACTATCATGAAGTACAATATGTCACGAGAAAACAATCTCAGAATCGCCAAGATCCGTTGAAGCGTTCCAGAGTTATAAGCACATAAATTGACAGTGGTCAGAATTGTAAAAATAGGCCTGGTCCTTAACCTACAAAATGGCTTGGTCGTTAAGGGGTTAATGAAAGGTGCTGAAAATCTCGGCTTATACACGAGTATATACAGTATTTCACTTAGTAAAGTTTTAAATAAACTGATATGTGAATGTAAAATATGAATTACACACAGAAAAATTAATATATTTTTTACCAACTTCTGGTTTTGTTTTACAAATACTGATTACAAATTATGACCAAAATACTTACAAAATAAGTCAATATTTTGAGATTTTCATAAATGTATTTTATAAATGTAGGTCTATCCTGAAATGCAAAAGTAAACCTTTAAATATTTAGTAATTTGTGGTTAAATGCACAATAGTCATGTATAGCTAATATTGTGAAGTACTAAAGCATAATTAAATCTTTTACCTGTCAATACATTTCGTAAACAATTGATATCAATATTTAATGATGTGACAACGAATGATTTATTCAGAAATATACTTTATATATAAATACATTTACACTAATACTTTATACTTTGTAATAGGGATTCTAAAATATACCAGACTGAGGTTGCTTTAATAAGTGTTGTAAGGCCACGCTAGAACGGATTAGAAAATATGACATGTATTGTAAGATAAAATATAGCTCTCAGATGGTATTTTTCAATTTTACTTAAGAAAACACAATGGGAAATAAAAGTCTATTTTGAGGAAAAGGTCATTACATTTCTCCAAGGGCAAAATCACATACCATCAAGTCTGAATGTAGAGAGAGTGACCCTGGAGCAGATGGGTTGCACATGTTACCTGGGCTCTGTGATGAATGAGAAGTTCAACTGCTGTCATGAAATCTGCAGGAGTCTAGCAATTTCTTTCTGAAGAATCCTCTATCTAAAGCAGAATTGGAAAGATGAATGCAGTCCAAATAGAGTCAAAAACTCTAAAATGGAATATTAACAATTGTTGCTATAGCACTAGACAGAATTGATTTAGAGGTCATTTTTTTTATAATAACATCATTATATGTGCTTTTGTAAATGGAAACAAGTTATTAAATAATATAGAATTTTTTTAAATGTAATATTCAGATTTTGAGTGTCATGTTTTGGTAAAATATGAACAATGAAACAAATATGATTTCTTAAATCTATTTTCATAATATCTCACCAACCTTAGCTAATGAAGCACCAGGTATTACACCTACCTCCCTAAAGTGTTGCCAGCAGAAATTCTGACTACCTCTCTAAAGGCCACTGCCACTATGATCAGCTAATTAGAGAAGTTACATTTTCTAGAACCCTCAGCCATCCCCTGCTTTAAGAGCAGAACATTAACTAGACCAGGGGTGGGGAACCTTAGGATCGCGGGCCGTTTATGGCCCTCAGTGACCTTTTATCCGGCCCCGAGCAGATTCCTGAGGACTCCAGTGCTTGGGCCGTCAGCTGTATTTTGATGTCGTTGGCTCATTAATTTCTTCTTGCGCTGTGAGCACACACACGCAGCATTCACTACTAAGCGTTGAGGCGTGTGCAATGAAAAATTACGTTCTGACACCAGTGCCAGCGTCAGGATGTAAACTGTGGGCGGAGATGGTGCACAACTTGTCTGGCCCCGAAGGATGGTATAAATATCCAAATGGCCCTTGTAGAAAAAAGATTCCCCACCCCTGACCTAGACACTTGGAACAGTTTAATGAAAGAGATATTAGGTAAATGCTGGAATATACATTATGTAATGTATATCTTTTCCCGACATGGCCAATTTCTATGTTTGTGTTTTCATTTTTTCTATCCTTCTAAGAGCCATAACTTTTTTTTTATTTTTCCATCCACAGACATATACTGTAAGGGCTTATTTTGTTGCAGAATGACTTATTTTGAATGACACCATTTATTTTATCACATAATGTATTGGAAAACGGAACAAAATTCCAAGTGCGGTGAAATTTCAAGACAACCACAATTTTGACATTATTTGTTGGGAATTCTTTATACGGCATACTGTACATTGTGTGGTAAAAGTGATCTGGCATTATGATTGTCCAGGTCAGTATAATTGCAGGGATACCAAACTTTTCCATTTTTAAAAAATTATTTTAGTAGTAAAAAAAAATTGGAAATGTGTAAAGAAAAAAAATAAATTTTGGATTGTGTCACCATTTTTGAGACTTGTAACATTTTCATTTTTCGGCTGATGGAGCTTATTTATTTGAGATGTAGATTTATGCTTTTATATTGTTATTATATTTTGATTGATTTTAACTGCACCTTTTTGCAGTGTTGGAGTTACCAAGTACATACAATTGTGGAATTTTGAATTTATTTACATAGTTTACTAACTGGGTTAATGAATTTTAAAGTTTGGCAAATTGGTCTTGTTGTATATAGGAAAAATCATTGTCTCATTTGAAGCCCTGCCATAGGCTGGGTTTTAATGGTATGTGAGTCTTCAACAGACAGGATCCTTCTCCATGGATATAAAATCTTTGTCTTTATTGGTAAAGTTATAAAAACATATTTACAACAAAATCATTGTCCATCCTTTATCCGTAATCCTTTCCTAAACTACTATGGTTGTTTCAGTTTCTGGCAGTGACACTGCTCCGAGCTCCGGAAAGAAATAGACTATAACAATGAGCTGACTTTTTCTTTCTAAGTCTTCAACAGACCCTCAGCTGCTATAGCAACCCATCAGTACCCCACAATCATGTCACATGGCGACTGTTGGTCGCCTAGATTGTCATACACTGACAACTGCATTTAATAGTAAAAAAATCACTTGTGGATCTCAGCTTCACTTACTGCTGTTGTAGGCAGATCCTGGCTGTGACAAACACACCGATTATATGCCAAGTATGGAGTGGGCTTAGCCTGTGAGCCCACTCCATACACCTGTTCCATATGTGCATGGCAGATGACAGAAAGTGATTAAAATGTTATGTGCATCTTTATGGTATATCATTTAGATATGGTATTAAGGTCAAATCGATTTGCCATGCATCTCCAGAATACACTGTGTTTTATTAGGCAAATTAGTATTTTGATCACATCATCCTTTTTATACATGTCCTAAGCTGTATAGGCTTGAAAGCCAACTGCCAATTATGTAAATCAGGTGATTTGCATCTCTGCAAAGAGGAGGGGTGTGGTCTAATGACATCAACACCCTATATAAGGGTGTGCTTAATTATTAGGCAAATTTCTTTCCTTTGGCAAAATGGTTCAGAAGAGAGATTTGAGGGACTGTGAAAAGTCAAAAATTGTGATATGTCTTGCAGAGGGATGCAGCAGTCTTGAAATTGCAAAACTTTTGAAGCGTGATCACCGAACAATCAAGCGTTTCATGGCAAATAGCCAACAGGGTCGCAAGAAGCGTGTTGATAAAAAAGGCGCAAAATAACTGCCCATGAATTGAGGAAAATCAAGCGTGAAGCTGCCAAGATGCTATTTGCCACCAGTTTTGCCATATTTCAGAGCTGCAACGTTACTGGAGTATCAAAAAGCACAAGGTGTGCCATACTCAGGGACATGGCCAAGGTACGGAAGGCTGAAAAACGAACACCTTTGAACAAGAAACATAAGATAATAAATGGAAATGTCTTAAGACTGATTTTTCTAAGGTTTTATGGACTGATGAAATGAGAGTGACTCTTGATGGGCCAGATGGATGGACTCGAGGCTGGATCAGTAAAGGGCAGAGAGCTCCACTCCGACTCAGACACCAGCAAGGTGGAGGTGGAGTACTGGCATGGGCTGGTATTATCAAAGATGGGCTTGTGGGACCTTTTTGGGTTGAGGTTGGAGTGAAGCTCAACTCCCAGACCTACTGCCAGTTTCTGGAAGACACCTTCTTCAAGCAGTGGTACAGGAAGAAGTCGGTATCGTTCAAGAAAAACATGATTTTCATGCAGGACAATGCTCCATCACATGCATCCAAATACACCACAGCGTGGCTGGCTAGTTAAGGTCTAAAAGAAACAAAAATAATGACATGGCTCCCTTGTTCACCTGATCTGAACCCCATAGAGAACCTGTGGTCCCTCATAAAATGTGAGATCTACAGGGAGGGAAAACAGTACACCTCTCAGAACAGTGTCTGGGAGGCTGTGGTGGCTGCTGCACGCAATGTTGATCGCAAACAGATCAAGCAACTGACAGAATCTATGGATGGAAGGCTTTTGAGTGTCATCATAAAGAAAGGTGGCTAAATTGGTCAATGATTTTTTTTTTGTTTTTGAATATCAGAAATGTTTATTTCTAAATTTTGTGTTGTTATATTGGTTTACCTGGTGAAAATAAACAAGTGAGATGGGTATATATTTAGTTTTTATTAAGTAGCCTAATAATTCTGCACAGAAATAGTTACCTGCACAAACAGATATCCTCCTAAGATAGCCAAATCTAAAAAAAAAACACTCCAACTTCCAAAAATATTAAGCTTTGATATTTATGAGTCTTTTGGGTTGATTGAGAACATAGTTGTTGTTCAATAATAAAAACAATCCTCTCAAATACAACTTGCCTTATAATTCTGCACACAGTGTAGAGTGCCATAGCACATGGCTGTCATTGGAAAGATGGCCATATGTTGAAGTGGTTGCCCTTAACTTGGATAACCCTTTATTAAAAAAAAACCTGCCCCATCTAAAATAAAAGCAGCATAAACTCACCTCCTGGACCAGCGCCGTTCCACCAATATTGGCGGTGTGTGCAGGGGCTTGAGTGATATTGTTACTCGACGTGAGGACTGCAGCTTGTCAGTGGCTACTAATGGACTGTAGCCCTCACACTTCCCTCAACCAAACTATTTCAATCAAGGGAAGTGTGAGCATTGCAGCTTATCAAGAGCTGATTGGCTGCAGAACTCATGTGACATAACAATGTAATGTGAACAACCACAGACACAGGACCAACACCAATGGAGTGGTGCCTGTCCCAGAGGTGAGCACATGCTATCTTTATTTTACATGGGTACTGTTTCTTTTAAGAAAGGGTTGTCTAAGTAGTAGACAACCATCTTAAATTTGTATGTAATTTCAAAAAATTGCTGAGTGTATTTACCATGACTTTTTTAAACTACAGTACAGATGAATAAAATCAGGTGCACATGCATTGCCACCTCTTCTTTTTCTATAGTGCACAGTGTGGCCCCATTTCTAGAGATAGTCAAACGTCCCATAGATGGAACAGTTATCCTGTGGATATGATATGCAAGTCCAAGATGGGATAAGTCCTCTCAGTTTACATTATAACATTTTCAGCATCATAGAGAAATGTAAACAAATTTATTTAACAGATAAATTAACTAAAAATATAATTTTTTTGTATATTTCTTCTTTATTTATGTCACTTAGGCTCCGAAAAAAAACAGTCTATTATTTTGAGACCAGTAGAGTCTTTGCTTGTTTATTACATTATGTTCACTACAGCAAAGAGTTTGGGTAGTTTTCTTACTTTTCAAATTTTTTTTTTTTGCTGATGATATTACACCATGCATTTAAACTTTAAAACTTCTTAACTTTGTTTTACATTCCCAAAATTGTGCTCATTGTACATCAAACCTGAATGATGGTAGCAGTGTAAGGGGTTGAGTTCCCACTTCTGCACAAGGGGAATCTCGAGCCATTCCAGCTGCGGTCTCCCATTCAGTCTCTGGCCACAGTGGACTCTGCTCAGCTTAGACATCAGTCCCAGCGTCTCGCCCAGTCTAACAGTGTGCAGAGGATTACTGCTGCCTCTCCAGGTTCTGCTATTGTGGCCAGTACTGGTTAGCGGCGAGCAGACGTCTTTAGGACAAAGTCCTTGTTTTCCCCTTCTGAGCATGCCCAGGGTGAGATCTCTCATTGGAGATCAGGGGTCACATGCTCAGGTACTGCAGCAGCTCCTATTGGTCCGCCAGGAAGGTCCTGTGACTACTGGTGTTCTGGAACAGCTTCATTGGTCCTTGTTTCTGGCAGGTCCTGTAGCTGTTACTATAAAAGGGTGGCATGGCTGGGCCACCATGCGCTAGTATCAATTGCATTATGTGCTTTGCGCCAGTGTGATCATGTACGCATGTGGTTAGGGCTCGGCTGAAATAAGCCACTAGAATACCGGCACCTCCGGTGAGGAGATTTGAGTGCAAGTGGTTAGGGCTTGGCTGAAATTAGCCCCTAGAATACTGGCTTCTCCGGTGAGGAGATTGCTTGAATGCATTGCTGTCTGCATGATCACGGACTGCTATCCGCACAGCAGTTATCTGTGTATTCCTGTGGTGTTAACAGGACACAGTCTTTTTCTCAGCGGCTCTGTGACGCAACAGGGTTCGCTTATATAACGCTGGTTCAGCGCCCTGGCGTTTTACTTTGCGGCTCACTGAAGCTAAGTGAGTTCATACCTATCGCCATATAGCACTGTGGCATTCCCGTTAGCGGCTCTGGGGATTAACAGAGTTCGCACTTACTGCCACAGCGCGCTACGGCGTTTATTTTAGCGACTCTGCGGGATAACAGAGTTCACTACTTTCGCCATCTTACTAGCAGCAGGCTTCGCCTGCATGGTGGACCCCGGGCTGCGAACACACCTCTCTAATATATCTATTACGTGCGTTACGCAGACCCTAACAAGCAGTTGTGCTTCGAAGAGTTTTACTTTGGTAGCATACCCACTCATTTTTGCTACTTCATCAGTCCTTAAAACTTTTTATCTCAGTTGTCCAGTTTCAATGTTGTAGTGAAGTTTATTCTTTTTGTCTTCTTCTATTACTTAATTCCTGTACACTCATTTAATCATCAAGTTTTGCATTGTTTTCTCATGATAGAAACTTGAACAAGAGAAGCTGATGATGACTAAACTTGAGTGAAGCTTCATTTTTTATGTCAATACTATGCAGTACAAAAGAAAGGTACTGTACAGAATATTGTAAAGTCAGTAGTGGTGCCACACATGCAGGCAAAGCTATTCATTGCTCAAAAAATACCAACTTAACATTAGTATCACAGTGCAAGATAGCTAAAGGGGTTGTCCAGATAAAATTGATAAGTCTGCAGTCACTCTGTGTGACCGCAGACTTATGAATCCTCGGAGATTCGCCAGTTTCTGACCCTGACCGTAGGGTATATATAAGTTATACCTACTCCCAGCCAGTGGGTGCAGCCTTGCTTCTATACACTTGTATGGAGTGAGGCCACGCCCTCTTGTTGGCCACGCTCATTAGTCAGCTGGGATGCGACCCCGGCTCCATAGAAGTGTATAGAACGAGGCCACGCCCACTAGATGTATGTATAACTTATACATACCCTCCATTTCCAGGTCAGAAACTTGTGAATCCCTGTGGCGCACCGTGCGTGTACTGGGTAGATTCACACAGAGTGACTGCAGACTTATTGATTTGGACCAGACAACCCCTTTAATATGAATGGTATATA
>JARQOD010000001.1:145097682-145150802 GCA_033576555.1 Oophaga sylvatica
CAGTGTGATGTGTAATGGTTTCAGTGTGATGTGTAATGGTTTCCAGTGTGATGTGTAATGGTTACCATGTTACAGTGTGATGTGTAATGGTTTCCAGTGTGATGTGTAATGGTTTCCAGTGTGATGTGTAATGGTTTCCAGTGTGATGTGTAATGGTTACCAATGTTACAGTGTGATGTGTAATGGTTTCCAGTGTGATGTGTAATGGTTTCCAGTGTGATGTGTAATGGTTTCCAGTGTGATGTGTAATTGGTTTCCAGTGTAATATGTAATGGCCGCTCTCTGTTTTCCTGATCTCACTGCAGAGCTGTGTGTGATTATACCTGACACATCCGCAGGTTCCTCTCAGCCTCAGCTTCCATCTCACAGGCAGACTGTAGCAATATTGTTGCAATACAGCTGAGCACAAAAGCTGCAAAATATGTTGGTAAGAAGACTAAGTTCATTTCTCCTGTCCTGTGTTACTTGTCTCACTGGTAACGACCCTGTTATTTACAATAATCTCTGGCCCATACTCCTGAACAGCTCATTTAAAAAGCAAATGCTTAACCATTATACAACAAGAAATAAGATTTGTTCTTCATGGAATGGTACAGTTGTCAGGGACCTCCTGGGTCATCTGGTCCAACCTCCTGCAGGATGGGAACTTTTACTTCTTCTATGGGAACTTTTTAACTTAGTGCTCAACTATTATGCCTTTCTTCTCATACATGCTATAAGTTGGTCTATTTTATGTGTCCCTCTTTTTGGGAGGCATCCACGATTTGTTTTATTTTATGAACATTTTTGATATACTTAATTCTTTTACCCCAGGTTTTATATACAGTATACACATAAATGAGGGCTTGTCAGGTTAATCCTATGTTCTACATGACCATATAGATGGCCTTTAAATGGAATCTGTCAGTAGTTTTTGCTATTTTATCTAAGGCCTCTTTCACACATCCGTTGTGCGCCTGACGGCGCCCTCCGGCATTTTTTTGTCCAACCGCATCCGGCGAAATGTAATGCCGGATGCGTTTTTTTTCCATTGACTTTCATTAGCGTCGGATCGTGCCTGATGTCATTGCGTTGTATCCGTTTTTGTCCGGATCCGGCGGAAATGTACATTCCTGCGGCCGGACAAAACAGAGCATGTAACGTTTTTTTTTTTTGCCTGAGCCGCCTGATGTGCCTGAAGCGGCGCATCAGGCGGCCGGAAACAATAGAATTCAATGGAACCGGATCAGACTTTTGTGCAATCCGGCAAAAGTCTGATCTGGATTCCGTTGCATCAGTTTTTTTATTTCAGTGCCGGATCCGTCCCTTCAGGTGTTCGACGGATCATGCCTGATACAAAAAGACGGATGTGTGAAAGAGGCCTAAGAGCCGCACAACATATGGCACAAGACTCTGATTACAGGGATGTGTCACTTATTAGGTTTTGTGCTGTAGTTTAAATATAAAGTGTTTTACCAGCAGGAGATTAACACTGCTGGAATACTAATCTGTGTAACCCCGCCCCCACATGGATTAGCAGCATGCTCACAATGCACAGGGTAGACCCATGAAGCTGCCAGTCAGGGGTGTGGGTTGATGTGGTTATACCCATGCAGAAGACTTAGATCTGTTACATCTAATAGACAAAACATGTTTTCTATGAAAATTACACCAAGCAGCCCAGTAAGTGATACATCCATGGAATCAGGTTTTCTTTCTCTATGCTATGTTGCTTTCAGATTACATAGATAAAACCTGCTGTCTGATTCCGTTAAACCATTACATATGAAATATATTATTTATCTAATATTATATCATCAAATGATAAACCATTTAAACTGTATATTTGATTTTAGTACTTAAAATCACTCTAAGAAGATTTTCTAGAATTTTTTAAGATTTGTTATTTATAATGATCTGCGATACAATGTGTTAATCTCAGGATTGTTCTCAATGCAATACTTTATTGAGCTTTTGGAAAAACACTAGCCATGTCTGCAAATATCTTTGCGCTTACCTTGCTGTCGCTGGAAGCAGTAGCACCACTCATTGTTTGATATTAAACTGTCCTTGTATGTGTCACATGTATTGAAAAAAGCCTTTGTACATGCTCATTCTTGTCAATATAAATGCTTCCGAGCTCAGACTGATCCAGCAGCAGGTCATAATTCCGATCGAGTCTATTAAACATCCACCCAAGAGAATCCCGGCAAATTGGCAGAATGCTAGTATCAAACCCTAGGAGGCAGATAGACAAAAGTTATTTAGTACTCAATGGGTCAGTAACATCATTTTCTCAAAAGTAATAAAACATAACCACACACATTACCATGTTTATGTGCCAAGTGTGCCATGCAGAATTACTGTATATATTTTATATTGATTTTAGTACAGAAATTAAAGCATGTAAACTTAATATAAATGTTATTTCTGTAAGGTGTTGTAATAAAATTATCTAAAATATAAACTGGGTTTTAAAACATTCTGGTTATGGAGCCGATGCACCTTGCACTGCAGACATCTGTTTAAACGTCCTTAAAGGATTAAACATTTCAACATTAAAACCACAGCAATTAAATGGTTTTAATCTCAAATGACACAGCTTTAAGTGACTTTGCACACATCGTGGTTTAATAGCCTTACCTTTTTTGGTTGCATGACAAATAAACAAATTTTTTATTTAGTGACATAAAGAGATGCTTTTTTTTATACCTTTAAGCCTAATTCTGATGTCTGTTTTCCTCATATACGAAAAAAATAAAATAGATTTTCATCAATGTTTGATTCCTCATCAGTCATTTCTGTTTTTAACATCAGTTTTTTTTAATCATTTTTATCGTATGTAATAAAAAAAGATGGAGGTTTCTTAAACTTCTTCTAGCAAACAGTCAATGACAAAGCAGTTTTTCATGGACACAAAGATTTGCAAAATGAGCTTAATCCCGAACTGGGATAAAAATGGACTTATCACCCATTTTTTATTTTGAGGACCCTCGGTCTGCAAAAAAATATGGACGTGTAAGAAATCCCATAAACTACAATAGGCACATGCTCTATCTGTGAAAAACATGGACAAAACATATGCGTGAAAAAGGGACATCTGAATAAGGCCTCAGACTTTTTTTTAAAAAAAGCAACACCCAGAGTGTGCTATGTTTCAAATAATGGGTGATCAATGACCTTAATGCGAAAAAATATTATAAAACATCCAATGTGTTCTGTAAATTTGAAATTTTCTTATTGCCTGATAGCCTACATCTTTTTTGTGAAAAAACAAAAGACAACTTTATTTTAACAAAAATAAATAAATAAATGGCAGCATGTGCAAACTGCTCCTATTCAGAAATAAACACATATACAGTCAGGGCTGACAGTGTTGGCATCCTTGAAATTGTTCCAGAAAATGAAGCATTTCTCCCAGAAAATTTTTGCAATTATGCATGCTTTGTTATACACATTTATTTACTTTGTTGTATTGGGACAACACAAAAAAAAAGAGAAATAAGTCAAATTGGACATAATTTCACACAAAGCCCCAAAAAATAGGTTGGACAAAATTGTTGGCACCTTTCCAAAATTTCCAACTTTGTTTCAAGCATATGATGCTCGTTCAAACTCACCTGTGGCAAGCAACAGGTGTACCAAATACGAAAATCAAACCTGAAACCAGATAAAAAGGGGACAAGTTGAATAAATCTTTGCATTATGTGTCTGTGTGTGTCACACTAAGCATGGAGAACAGAAAGACAAGAAGAGAACTGTCTCCGGACTTGAGAACCAAAATTGTTGAACAATATCAAGGTTACAAGTCCATTTTCAGAGATCTTGATGTTCCTTTGTCTGTCCACGGTGCGCACCTTATCAAGAAGTTTTCAACCCATGGCACTGTAGTTAATCTCCCTGAACGTGAATATCAGAGAAAATTGAAGAAAGGTTGCAATCCATGATAGTCCGGATGGAGGAAAAGCAGCTCCAATCAAGTTCCAATCAAATTCAAGCTTTCAAGCTGTCCTACAGGCTCAGGGTGCATCAGTGTCAGTGGGAACTATCCTCTGACTTTGAATGAAATGAAATGCTATGGGAGGAGACCCAGCAGGCCCCCACCGCTGATAAAGACATAAAAAAGCTAGCCTGCAGCTTGCCAAAATGTATGTGAGTAATCCAAAATTCTTCTGGTAAAGCGTCTTGTGGACTGATGAGACCAAGACAGAGGTTTTTGGTAAAGCACATTATTCTACTGTTCACTGAAAAAGGAATAAGGCCTACAAAAAAGAACACAATACCTACAGTCAAATATGGTGGAGGTGCAAAGATGTTTTGGGGCTGTTTTTCATGAAATCTGAGGATTACCAAAGAATTTTGCATCGCAATGTAGTGACAGAAAGCTGAATTTGCATGCTAGGTCATGGGTTTTCCACCAGGACAATGACCCCAAACATACTTCAAGAAACATCCAGAAATGGTTGGAGGCAAAGTGCTGGAGAGTTTGGAAGTGGCCAGCAATGGGTCCAGATCTAAATCCCATTGAACACCTGTGGAGAGATTTTAAAAGTGTTGTTGGGAAAAATCAAGTTTCAAATATGAGAGACATGGAAAAGTTTACATAAGAAGAGTGGTCCAAAATTTCAGTTGAGAGGTGTAATAAACTGATTGATGGTTATAGAAGGAAATAAACATGTGTATAACAAAGAAATTTTCTGGGAGAAATACGTCATTTTCTGGGACAATTTCAAGGGTACCAACACTTTCAGTCATGACTGTACATAGGCTGACTGAATGAAAATGACAATGATGAGAGTGGAAAGTGAAACAAGGAGGTCCTTTGTCCTGCTGGCGAGCTTCGAACGATGTATGCTGAAATGCTTGTGAAATGACAGGCATTATCATTTAGCTATTGTATAGCCATGCTCTACAATACCGCCGCCGACCGCCGAAGTCGTTATACAGATCGCTGATCGCTGATGCGTCGTTGATGAGATCTCCCTTATTGGAAGCTACTAGTGACCTTATAACGATCACACCAACGATCTCGTCAGATTGTGTCGTTGTCCTGATCGCTGGTGTGATCGCTAAGTGTGGCATAGCCTTTAGACACTGGCTAAAAAAGCAAAATGGTTGAGTATTTCAGCTTCCTAAAGGGAGACAGCATTGGCTTACTACCAGTATAAGCCGTGTTCCCTGTTCTGTGAAGCTTGCTGAATGCATGACTAAACAAGAGATCCATCTTTTCTCCCTGGAGAACCAATTCTCCCTGGCCCACAACAGTGCCATGGCTAGTGTGAGGAAGGGACGCCGCCATCTTGTGTATAGGGCCTATACCAGCCTCCATTTTGTCGCTTTACAGAGCCACAGACTGCTAACTACACAGGGCCTGTTAGCATATCCAGTACGACCGGTTTTGATGTCCACTATGAATCAAAAGGGCTTTAGTATGCTAATTAGTTCAGGCCCGTGTCTGAATAAGATAGTCATTAGTATGCTAAATAACTCAGACTGAAGCCAGTATTTCCTGCTCCATATGAATTGCAAGCCGGTTAATATGCGTGCTTCAAAGCAAAGGGGAGGGACCTAGCAGGTTTAAGAACTGGGAGCTATGGGCAGACTGAATCCATTTTTCACAGAGAAGCCAAGAAGATGGTCTAAGAAGGACCTAGGGAACAGTTTTGCCAAGGGAGCAGCAGCACATGTTTTGGGAGACTGTCCAGCAACTAAAGACTGTTACCTGGGGATTGCAGACCTCCCTGCCTCCCCATGTCCCTACAACCCGGTAATATTGATCTCTAGCTAATACCTTTAAGCCTTGTACATTATTGTGGTATTTTACTCTGACTGCAAATCCATTGTCATTCCGTTGTATAGCTTTACTGTATATTTCTGTAATTATCTAGTGCGCCTTAAGGCAATTAAACCATAAAATTAATCTTGGGCTGATGCTTTTACTCTGATCACGAATCTTAGAATACCCAGTGGGTAACAGGACAACCTCCCCGGCGGCCATTTACTCTAGGTGCAGTTCCTTACTGACCTGAGAGACAAAGGGGGCGCCGGAGAGCTGTACCTGTGGAGTTACGTCCCATTGGTGACGTGGGAGGAAAGGGGTCGTCCTTCACATTTGGTAGCGGCGGTGGGATCAGAAGCTGTGATACCCGGGCTACCGTGTGGCGGTCGGCTTAGTTCCTCACAATTGGTGGCAGCGGTGGGATCAGAGTATTAGTGTGCGTGGGACCCTACTCCCAGACACTAAAGGCTACCGGCGGTAACTTTCACTGCTGGGGTCTTAAGGTCAGCCCAGCACTAGACGGTCAGAGTGTAAATATAATAAGTTGTGTGCAAGGTCGGGGTTGCGGCTGTGTCAGTAACCAAAGGTTCCCAAGATGGCGGAAGGCACCAGGAGTAAGGCAAAGGGGGAAGTCAATGCTATGGTCTATGATGGGTTCGATGCCGATGAAGGCGAGGGGGAGCTCAGCCAGGGCTCCCCAAGGAGCCGACCCCCGTGCTCAGTACCGCTGTGGACTGTCCACCCCTGCCCGTCCCAGCCTGTCCAGATCGGAGGCCCTTTTCCAAGCGGCTATGGCACAGCTCGAGGCTGGTAATGACGCCGCCTATGACAGACTCCTGGTGGCGGCACAGAAAGCAGCAGAGTGTGAGCAAGCAGCGGCAGAGAGAGCAGCGGAGCGGGAGCATACAGAACATGTGTTGCAGGCTACAGAATGCTGTGAAGCTGCGGAGCGCCGGCACCGACTGGAGATGGCTCAGCACGGGCCCCCGCTGGATGCACCAGGCCCACCGGAGACAAGGGCTTCCAAGGTCCGGGTGGAGGACTTTCCCTTGCTTGAAAAGGATGGAGACCTGGATTCCTTTCTGCTGGCCTTTGAGAGGACCTACCTCCAACATCATCTGGCCCGGATCAGTGGGCAAGGTACCTGACCCCCTGTTTGAGGGGTAAGTCCCTGGAAGTCTTGGGGGACTTACCTGCCGGGGAGGAGCAGGACTACAACAGCATCAAGCGGGCCCTGATCCAGCACTACAACTTCACCCCGGAGTCGTACCGCAGGAAGTTCAAGAGCCTGCAGTGGGGCTCAAGGGACACCTGAACTGACCACATGCGGGCCCTGCTGAGAGCTGCGGAGCACTGGACCTCGGGTCTAGAGCTCACTACCCGCCAGGAGGTCCAGGAACTGTTCGTCACAGAGCAGTTCTTGTGGAACTGCCCAGAGGACCCCACAGCAGTTCCTCCGTGACCAGAAACCAAAGGGGGCTTCTGCTACAGCCGCCCTGGCAGACGAGTATGCCAACAACAGGGCGCCGGAGCCAAAGAAGCCTGCCAGCAGCACCTGGAGAGGGGGTAAGCCCAATCCTGCCTCAGCCCCAAATCCAGCCCCAGAGTGCAAGGGGTGTACCCCCCGGCTGCCCTCTCCAGGCCAGGAACAGAACCCAGACGTTGTCATAATTGCAATCAGCCAGGACACTTTAAGGCTGCGTGTCCCCAGCGCCAGAAGGCCCTATCCTGTCCAGAAACCGACCACTGTTTTGTGTGTGGGAGGGGGTGGTGGGAGGTCCCTGGACAATTACCAACCCGTCACCATCGGCCGCTCAGCGGTCATGGGAATGCGGGACACAGGCGCTGAACGAACCTGGTACGTCCCGAGGTGGTGTCCCCTCAAGACTTAGTGCCTGGGAAAACCCTTTCCGTCTCCGGAATTGGAAGCGTTGAACGGCGCTGCCCATTGCCAAGGTATATTTGGACTGAGGCGCTGGGAGGGGGATGCGGGAGGTGGGAGTAACGCCAAATATTCCTGCAAATGTGTTGCTTTGGACCGATTTGGGGCGGCTAGTGTCCCAGTATGTGGCCACTGAACCACCAAGTTCGGTTCCCCAAGAATGTCATGACTCTACTGTGAATGCTAATGTTACTGTATTGAATGTGCCTCCAACAGTGGAGGAGGGAGTGAAACCTGAGGGTAAGCCATGCACTGACACTACACACACAGGGCTCACAGTGAGGACAGGTGAGGAGGCTGCACGGGAGAGCTCAGAGGTGGGGGGAGGGCTGCTATGGGCAGTGTAGGGCCCCTAAGTGAACCCAGCCTGCTGAGTCTAGGGCCCTGCAGGAAGGGAACAGGCCATGGGGGAGGGGGCGTCCCGGGAGAGGAGCCACCAGGTAAGACCCCAGGACAGGAGTTCCCCACATGCGGGATGTCAGGAGGTCAGGGAAGTCTGCCTGACCCGGCGACTTGGTCAGGGGATGAGGGAAAGCAGGCGCTACCCGTGGTCTCAGCGGTCGTGGCTGCTGTTACCAGGAGTGGGAGCGCCGAAGCCCAAGGGGCCTCGCGGAGGTCCGACGGTTTCCCCCTCTCCGACCAAGTGGCTGCCGAGTCAGACAGCGGCCAGGAGACAGATCCCAGGGAACTGACAGAGGACATGGCAGTTTCATCAATTCTTGCCACTTCAAGTCAGGGATTTCAGGCAGCGTTGGAAGCTGACGCCAGCCTGAAGACTCTCAAGGAGCAGGCGGCACAGCCTCCCCTGGAGTCCGACCGCGAGCGAGAGGTCTGGGACCAGGGACGGCTGTACCGGGTAACGGTCCAGCAGGGTTCACCGGAGGCGTGGCCCAGGGACCGACAGTTAGTGGTACCCCATCCGTTCAGGGCGGAATTGTTGCGGATCGCACACGAGATTCCAATGGCCGGACACCTAGGGATCACTAAAACCAGGGCCAGGCTAGCTCAGCATTTCTACTGGCCTGGAATGAGGACCGAGGTGATAGCCTACTGCCGTTCGTGTGACACCTGTCAGGGTGGGGAAGGCGGGGCGGCGCCCGAAAGCCCCACTGGTAACTCTGCCCATCATCGAAGAGCCTTTCTCGAGGGTGGCTGTGGATCTCATTGGACCTCTGTCCACTCCCAGCCGCTCCGGGAAATGCTTCATACTAACGGTAGTGGACTATGCCACACGGTACCGGGAGGCGGTAGCTTTGTCATCCATTCGGGCTGACAAGGTGGCCACTGCCTTACTGGAGATTTTCTCCAGAGTGGGGTTTCCCAAGGAAATGCTCACCGACCGAGGGACCCAGTTCATGTCGCAGCTGATGGAGTCTCTCTGTAAGCAGGTACAGGTGCAACATCTGGTGGCCAGCCCGTATCACCCACAAACCAATGGCTTGTGTGAGCGGTTCAATGGCACCTTAAAGCAGATGCTGAAGATGTTGGTCGACTCCCACGGGAGAGACTGGGAGCGGTATCTCCCACACCTGCTGTTTGCCTACCGGGAGGTCCCACAGGCCTCAACGGGGTTCTCCCCCTTTGAGCTCCTGTACGGGCGACGTGTACGGGGGCCCTTGCTCTGGTGAAGGAAGCATGGGAAGGGGATTTAGCCACCCCTGGAGTGTCGGTCATTGAGTATGTCGTGTGCTTCCGGGACCGAATGATGGCCTTGACACGGCTGGTGCATGACAATATGGCCCAAGCCAAGGCTGACCAGAAGCGGTGGTATGACTAGAATGCTTGTGAGCGGACCTACCAGGTGGGTCAAAAGGTGTGGGTACTGGTCCCCGTACCCCAAAACAAGCTTCAGGCGGCCTGGGAGGGTCCATACCTCATGCATGAGCAGCTCAACGCCATCACCTACCTGGTCACCCTGGACCACGCCCGTGGAAGGAGGAAGGCCTTCCATGTGAACATGATGAAGGCCCATCATGAGCGGGAGGCTTATGCCCACCCAGTGTGCAACCTTCCAGAGGAAGGAGTGGCAGAAACCCTCCTGGATCTGCTCACCCAAGCCAAGGCGGGTGGATCCATCGAGGATGTGGGGGTTGGCCACCAGCTCTCGGAGGACCAACGTTCCCAGCTGGGGGTCACCCTACACCCCTTTCGGGAGCTGTTCAGCAGCCTGCCCGGAAGGACTGAGACAGCAGTCCATGACGTGGACACTGGCAACCACCCCCCAATCCGGCGTTCAGCATATCGGGTCTCTCTTGAGGTGCAGCAGCAGATGCGCCAAGAGATAGACGAGATGCTGAAGCTGGGGGTGATCCAAGCGTCCAACAGCGCGTGGGCTTCGCCTGTAGTCCTCGTCCCTAAAAAGGACCGAACTACGCGGTTCTGCGTGGACTACAGGGGGCTCAACGCTGTGTCGGTCACCGATGCGTACCCAATGCTGCGCATCGATGACCTGCTCGACCAGCTGGCCGGGGCCAAGTACCTGACCATCATGGATCTGAGCAGGGGGTATTGGCAGATTCCCCTGACCCCTAGGGCACGGGAATGCTCTGCCTTTATCACCCCATTCGGACTGTATGAGTCCATGGTGATGCCCTTCGGCATGAAGAATGCCCCTGCCACTTTTCAGTGGATGGTCAACACGCTGCTCGAGGGACTGGAAGGGTATGCGACCGCGTACCTGGATGACATTGCCATCTTCAGTCCCACATGGGAGGATCACCTAGAGCACCTGGCGCAGGTGCTCGGGCGGATCCAGCGAGCAGGCTTGACCATTAAGCCGGAAAAATGCCAGCTGGGTATGAGTGAGGTCCACTACCTGGGACACCGGGTAGGTGGGGGAGCTCTGAAGCCAGAGCCCGGGAAGGTGGATGTCATCGCATCCTGGCCCACCCCAGGACCAAGAAGCAGGTGATGTCCTTCCTGGGTACTGCTGGGTACTATAGGAGGTTTGTTCCACACTATAGTGCCCTGGCCAAGCCCCTGATGGACCTCACCAAGAAAAGGCTGCCCGTCGCAGTCGACTGGACAGTCGCCTGCGAGACAGCTTTCCAGGCGCTCAAGACCGCCCTTTCTAGTTCTCCTGTACTACAGGCAGCCGACTTCACGCGGCCGTTCTTAGTGCAGACCGACGCCAGCGACTTCGGCCTCGGTGCTGTGCTCAGCCAGGTTGACGCTACGGGCCATGAACACCGTTTTGTACCTGAGCCTGAAGCTCCTGCTCAGGGAAGTGGCCTATTCCACGATGGAGAAGGAATGTCTGGCAATTGTGTGGGCCCTGCAGCGTCTGCAGCCATACTTGTACGGACGCCAATTCACCGTGGAAACAGACCACAACCCCCTCAGCTGGTTACACACGGTCTCTGGAACGAATGGGAGGTTGCTACGCTGGAGCCTCGCTCTCCAACAGTACCACTTCAAAATTCGCCACAAAAAAGGCAGGGACCATGGTAACGCTAATGGGTTGTCCCGGCAAGGAGAGGGTGCGGTAGGGTGCATGGGGGAACACAGGAATGTGATACCCCCTAGCGCCCTCAAAAGCAGGGAGGTGTGAGGAAAGGGACGCCGCCATCTTGTGTATAGGGCCTATACCAGCCTCCATTTTGTCGGTTCACAGAGCCACAGACTGCTGTGGCTCAGACTGAATCCATTTTTCACAGAGAAGCCAAGAAGATGGTCTAAGAAGGACCTAGGGAACAGTTTTGCCAAGGGAGCAGCAGCACATGTTTTGGGAGACTGTCCAGCAACTAAAGACTGTTACCTGGGGATCGCAGAGCTCCCTGCCTCCCCATGTCCCTACAACCCGGTAATATTGATCTCTAGCTAATACCTTTAAGCCTTGTACATTATTATGGTATTTTACTCTGACTGCAAATCCATTGTCATTCCGTTGTATAGCTTTACTGTATATTTCTGTAATTATCTAGTGCGCCCTTAAGGCAATTAAACCATAAAATTAATCTTGGGCTGATGCTTTTACTCTGATCACGAATCTTAGAATACCCAGTGGGTAACAGGACAACCTCCCCGGCGGCCATTTGCTCTAGGTGCAGTTCCCTTACTGACCTGAGAGACAAAGGGGGCGCTGGAGAGCTGTACCTGTGGAGTTACGTCCCATTGGTGACGTGGGAGGAAAGGGGTTGTCCTTCACATTTAGTAGCGGCGGTGGGATCAGAAGCTTTGATACCAGGGCTACCGTGTGGCGGTCGGCTTAGTTCCTCACAGCTAGTACAAGTAGCCGAGGTAGCAGCAATAACTAAAGTATATTTGACATGATGGACTAGATGTTTGTTCTGCCGCTACACCAACCTGAGGCAATTCCCCAAACAGATAAGCTCCGTCTGAACAGTCAGGTTCAATCATACTTAGACTGTGGCTTTTCTCACTGAGCCCCAAGTCAATGAGCTTTTGGATCATCAGATTGGATCTGTGGCAAGTACTGGGCCAGTTTGCTATGGCCATACTGTCATGTGCAGCTGCCTCCAGAACTGCCAGAGTGAGTAAGCAGCACACCCAGTGGTATTATCATGCCCAAGTGGACCAGGTTGTTCTCTACAACCATAGTAAATCTTACATTTGTCAAGATGAATCATGCATGGATTGTGCCGTCTTTCATTCACCTACAGCTTATGCCAATGATTAGATTAGCTGGAGAATCTGTCTCCATGCCTGTCTGCTGCCTTCTACACAGTTCTGATGCAGAGAGTGCCAATAGCCTACACCTAAGCGAGCATCTGATCACTGTCCATCGTGTCATATTCAACACTATAAATGCCACCTCTGCTGCCAAAGCAGCTAGATACCCACAAACACAAATTATATGTACTAGTCCATAGTGTTGAATAGCTATAGTGTAGTACTGCTGTGAAGTGTTCCCTCTTTAGGATACACAAAGAAATCTGCTCCCAAAATGGGGTTATTTTTTCATGGCTTGGTGACAAATTACTGCTTCTTGCCTTTAAAAACAAATGACCTGTTCCTGCAACCTAAATGAAGGGACTATTTTTGGATGGCTTAAAAAAAGCTTTTGTAATAATTTTGTAATTTTGCAACTAGCAAGCTTGTTGCAATTCCCCATAAAAACTGACATTTTTTCTCTCCTAGTTGGGAAGCCATGTGAGGCTCATGGAGAATACCTAAGATGGTTGAGCCCTCCATTTCTGACTGCCATATCCCCTGATGATTCCCTTCAGGATGAAACATGTTGGGAGGTCATCCTGTTTAGAAATGGCATACTGAATTTCCGTATCGGCATAAGAATTGCTTCATGGATTCCTGTCCATTTTTTCATAGGAGGGTATATTTTTCAATCAGGAAACATCCTCTACCAGACTCGTGAGATTGTTCCAGTTTCTTTATATGTATCGCCTATTTATTTAGACTTAGTTTACAAGATCATCAGTTGTACTGATATATCTGTTAGGGTGTTTATGTTTAATTTGAATCATTATTGCTAGTTGTACTAGTAGTCTCTTGACTTACAATCAGCTCCCTGTTTGGCTTATTTATGCCTTATTGGGTGGGTGTCTGATTTTATCCTATTGTGTTGCGTCGTTTTAACGGTTACATTAAATGTTGAGTTTTAAGTTCCCTTTCCTTTGCTTTTTTCTATGATATTGTGGGATCTGTTTTTTGTTTTTGGAATCGCATATCCTTGCTATTTATTGTTAAGAACTTTCCATAGCTACTTCTCTACATAAGCAGCTAACTTATTGCTGTCTGTTGAGATAATTTTTGGACAGCCTGTGAAAAAGCTATTATTTCTTCATTTAGCAAAGAACAAACCTCTTGATACTCCCCCAACAGGGCACATTTTAGCACCTTCCCTTGTGAAAAAGACAAGTAATCTTCACTTTGCACTAATTATGTATGAAAAGCTGCAACGCAGTCATCTGCCCCATAAAGGGACAATTTTTGGACCTTTAACTGTTGGTTACCTGCAGTTGCCATACTTTTTTATAGTTAGGTCACTTTCACATTTCTACGACTGTGTTGGTGTTAAAGATCTCTAAAAAGGTTGAATACAGTCCCAGGAGACCTCAGTATATTACACATCTTTTCTAGACAATTTTAGGCTAAGCTGTGCTGTACATTTCGATTATTTGATTTAGCACAAATTATTTTTTCGTGAAAAATTTATGAACGCAGTGAATTTGAGTTTCAAAAGATTCGATGATCTTATGGTAGTCATAACGGAAAAAAGATTATTTCTTACTGCTTCTTTCTGGTCTAGAAGTAGATTTGGTTTTCTTTTTCTGGAATCCACTTTCATGAAGTGCTTTAAACCAGTCTCTTAGTCGATTAGCAATTTCTCGGAACTCTTGATCAGTGCACACTGAAAATAACACAAGAAAACACTGAAGTTTAATTTTAGGTGACACACAGATCACATTTCCACATTGGCAATGACTACATTTCTATTTAGGCCGGCGTCACACTAGCGAGACTTACTCGCATCAACACCCGGCACGGCCGCACGCTCTCGGACCAGAGTGCGCGGCGGCATAGAAATACATGGTCCGAGAGCGGGCGGCCGTGCCTGGTGTTGATGCGAGTAAGTCGTGCGACTAACTCGCATCAAACTCGCTAGTGTGACGCCGGCCTTACTCATTTTGACTTATATATTTGCTCTGCTGACAAGACTTTACAAATCTAATATTCTTTAAATGTATGTTCAAGGTTTGGTGCACTGAACTTCCATAAACAATATTTGGACACTTTAACAAAGTCAATGAGTGGCAGCAGTATACATCCTATGATATTAGCATAGTTTAGCATGCTATGGATGTTTCACCTTGATACATCTATATGATGTAAAATACCAGGTAACAAATATAAAAGGTATTTTAAAATTAGTGTCAAATATAAATCTACATGAACTTTACAACATAGGAAAACAAGCAAAACTCCAGTGTCGGCTGGAGAAAATATCAGACTGATTCACCAAATTTAAAGGTAGAGTAAGCAATAGTGAATATATAAAATATAACTTTTAATAATATACATTTAAAAGTATGAGGTGTGTCACCCAATAAAACATGCTGTCAGAAAAAAGGGTGATATTACATGTACCCTAAATTAAATGCAAAAAAGAACACATGCAGACAGCTATGAGGATAAACAATTTGCCAACAACAATAAGAAAATGGCAACTAAATGTCTTGGTGCTACCAAATGGAGGAATACCAACACAGCCCTCCAAGATGTAAAGGCAATCACCAGACAATGCATATACAACACATAATATAACAAAAGCAATAATGAGTGAGAAAATTGGTAAAAAGGAACAATCTCACCAATGCTGTGTAGAGGGGCCGGGAGTTTTCAGGGCACCAGTAGTCTACGAAGGATCCCTGGTAAACGGTGGGAAGACAATACCCTGTCCTTCCCTGAGGAACTGTCAAAAACTATTCCCCAAACTCCCGCCCTGACAAGGGCAGTCCACAACTTGCCTACACAATAGTTTGCCCTGCACTTTCCCTGCGAGGATGTCCCGACGCGTTTCTTCTTAGTAGAGTCATCAGGGGACTAAGCTAAAGTGCAAAAACACAATATGGAGAGACCAGGCCCTTCTGCTCTCATTGAGACAGCATTGAGAGCAGAAGGGCCTGGTCTCTCCATATTGTGTTTTTGCACTTTAGCTTAGTCCCCTGATGACTCTACTAAGAAGAAACGCGTCGGGACATCCTCGCAGGGAAAGTGCAGGGCAAACTATTGTGTAGGGCAAGTTGTGGACTGCCCTTGTCAGGGCGGGAGTTTGAGGAATAGTTTTTGACAGTTCCTCAGGGAAGGACAGGGTATTGTCTTCCCACCGTTTACCAGGGATCCTTCGTAGACTACTGGTGCCCTGAAAACTCCGGCCCCTCTACACAGCATTGGTGAGATTGTTCCTTTTTACCAATTTTCTCACTCATTATTGCTTTTGTTATATTATGTGTTGTATATGCATTGTCTGGTGATTGCCTTTACATCTTGGAGGGCTGTGTTGGTATTCCTCCATTTGGTAGCACCAAGACATTTAGTTGCCATTTTCTTATTGTTGTTGGCAAATCGTTTATCCTCATAGCTGTCTGCATGTGTTCTTTTTTGCATTTAATTTAGGGTACATGTAATATCACCCTTTTTTCTGACAGCATGTTTTATTGGGTGACACATCTCATACTTTTAAATGTATATTATTAAAAGTTATATTTTATATATTCACTATTGCGAACTTTACAACATACTAAAATTACATTACAATGATGACAATCTGTGTCAATAAAACCTGTTAAGGTGTGTCTGACAGAGTAGATCCCTCTCACCCTCTCAAAGACAGGCTCTGGCACACATAATTTGCTTAAGGACGACTTTATCGCTTTTGCACTTTTGTTTTTTCCTCCCTTTCTTCCAATAGCCATAACTTTTTTTATTTTTCAGTCGACATAGGTCTGTAAGGGCGTGTTTTTTGTGGGGTGAGTTATGCTTTTGAATGACACTATTTTATCATGTGGTGTACAGTCATGGCCAAAAGTTTTGAGAATGACACAAATATTAATTTTTACAAAGTCTACTGCTTCACTTTTTCTAATGGCAATTTGCATATACTCCAGAATGTTATAAAGAGTGATCAGCTTAACAGCAATTACTTGCAAAGTCAATATTTGGCTAGAAAATGAACTTTATCCCCCAAAACACATTTCAACATCATTGCAGCCCTGCCTTAAAAGGACCAGCTAACCTCTTTTCAGTGATTGCTCCATTAACACAGGTGTGGGTGTTGATGAGGACATGGCTGGAGATCAATCTGTCATGATTAAGTAAGAATGACACCACTGGACACTTTAAAAGGAGGCTGGTGCTTGGCATCATTGTTTCTCTTCTGTTAACCATGGTTATCTCTAAAGAAACACGTGCAGTCATCATTGCAATGCACAAAAATGGCCTAACAGGGAAGAGTATCGCAGCTAGAAAGATTGCACCTCAGTCAACAATCTATCGCATCATCAAGAACTTCAAGCAGAGAGGTTCCATTGTTGCCAAAAAGGCTCCAGGGCGCCCAAGAAAGACCAGCAAGCGCCTGTCATGTGTGCATCGCCACGAAGATCGTCGCGGTTGCACATTCTGACTTCTCACAGCTGAGTTGCTGTTTCTTTGTGTTTGGCAGTTAGGGAGTTAATTCTGTCTGTGCTCAGTTCTGGGAATGGGTGCAGTCTCTCCCGGCTGCAATTAATTATTTGTTGATTGGTTTCCTTTAAATCTCTGGTTGTCTGTTTGGGAGTTGCCAGTGAAATTCTTCATGCAGACCACAGATAGGATTGTATCTGTATAGACTTAAAGTTAAAGAGCTCCTTAGTTGTTTTAAGCTCACCTTTCTTAGAGTTTAATATCCCAGATCATTTATGTTCCTTCTGTGTTTGAGTGTGTATGCAAGTCTGTGTTTTCTCCAGTCTGTCTTATATTTCTAATCTGTGTATTTAGCAGAGATCAGCCCATATCCCTTTGGTGGTAATCAGAATCCTTCTTAGGACTGATTACAGGGTTCAGGGACTGATAGGAGACAGGGTTAGGCTGGAGACTTGGACCTCTGAACCATTATCAGTACCTCCAAGGTGAGGGATTAGTTAGGACCCCAGTTTAGGGTCAGGTTAGACCCCGGTCCTCTTCTTTCCTGTGACAGTGTTTCAAGTCCTCAAGATTAACCCTGAGTTCAACGGATATCGTGTCAGGTAAATCTATTCTATATTTACATGCTTATGTTGCTAATCTATATGTTGTATAGAGTGTTGTTCTTTTAAGAATAGTTTACTGACATCGTACACATATCATAAGACCGCGTGACATTTTCACTGGCCAATAAAATTATTCCCAGTTGCCATGGATCCAGTAGCCCAGCTGGCTCTGCAGTTGCAGGGATTATCCATGGAGCTGACGGACATTAAGTCCAAAGTTTTGTCTCCCCTGGAGCAAACCAGAGTTGAACCTAAGGTTGCTCTCCCGGACAGGTTCACTGGTGGGCGAGACAAATTTTTTACCTTCAGGGAAGCATGTAAATTGTATTTTCGGCTTCGGCCTCGATCATCAGGGAGTGAAGAGCAGAGAGTGGGAATTGTTATCTCGCTCCTACAAGGGGACCCTCAATCCTGGGCATTTTCCCTTCCTCCGGGATCCCCGGCTCTACTGTCTGTAGATCAATTTTTTACTGCCCTGGGATTGGTATATGATGACCCAGATCGGCTCTCTCTTGCTGAGACAAAATTACGTAAGTTACAGCAGGAAGATCGTCCGGCAGAGGAATTTGCTTCTGAGTTTCGTAGATGGGCCACAGATACTCAGTGGAATGACCCAGCTCTTAGGAGTCAGTTTTGTCATGGGCTTTCTGACAAATTAAAGGACGTTTTGGCTCAGTATGATTCTCCTCCATCACTGGAGGCTGCTATGGCCCTGGCTATCCGTACTGATAGACGGCTTCGGGAGAGGGGTGAGGTAACTCCACTCCCTGTTGTTTCTCCACCTACCACTAAAGTCCCTTATGTTGAGGTTCCCCTTGTCTGTTCGGATGAGCCTATGCAGTTGGGGGGGACATCATTTCGTAGGAGGGGATTGGCGGTACGCCGCAGGACTAGAAGGTGTTTCTTATGCGGGAAAGAGGGACATTTTGTTGGGGGATGTCCGTCCCGTGCCTTGTTGAGCAAGAAGTCGCCGGAAAACTGTTAATCCCAGGTTGTGTGGTGGACGACAACCTGGGAGTATGTATTTCGTCCGCTAGTTCTTCTCAGTTCCTTGTACCAGTGGAGGTGGTGGTTGGTACGAGAGTGGAGAGATTTTCTGTTCTTCTTGATAGTGGGTCCGGGGCTAATCTGGTTGACGCTCAGTTTGCTCAGGCTCAAGGTATGCATCTGAGTGTATTGGTCAAACCGATCCCTATATTCTCCATTGACGCCAGGCCTCTCGGCCAAGGTAGCTTTGTTCATGAGGTTCATAACATTGACCTTGGTAGGGGCAATACATAGGGAACTATTATCTTGTTATGTGTTGGAGGGTCTACCTACTCCTATTGTGTTGGGACTTCCGTGGTTGGTTAAACATAACCCTGTGATTAATTGGCAGTCCAGAGAGATAAGCCAATGGGGTGAGTTTTGCAAAAGTAACTGCATGAACACAGTCATCAGTGCGGTCGTGCCTAGTACTTTGCCTCCTTTTTTGGAGGACTTTGGGGATGTGTTCTCTGAGGAGGGGTGTCAGGAGTTGCCTCCTCATCGTGTGTATGACTGCTCTATTAACTTACTTCCTGATGCTAAGTTACCTAAAGCTAGGTTATATAACCTTTCTGGTCCTGAGAGGCAGGCTATGAAAGATTATATTTCGGAAAGTCTGGCTAAAGGGCATATTAGACCTTCATCTTCCCCAGTGGCCGCGGGGTTCTTCTTTGTGAAGAAGAAAGATGGAGGCCTACGCCCTTGCTTGGATTTCCGCGAACTTAATCGGATTACTGTTCGAGATCTGTATCCACTCCCTCTGATTCCTGATCTCTTCAATCAAATTGTTGGCGCCAAATGGTTCTCTAAATTGGATCTCAGGGGGGCGTATAATCTGATTAGGATAAAAGAGGGGGATGAGTGGAAAACGGCGTTTAACACGCCGGAGGGACATTATGAGAACCTTGTCATGCCTTTTGGTCTGACTACTGCACCAGCAGTATTCCAACATTTTGTTAATGACATTTTTCGTCATCTGGTGGGGCTGTTTGTGGTCGTATATTTGGATGACATTTTAATTTACTCGCCAGATCTTGTGTCTCACCAGGAGCATGTGAGACAGGTGTTGCAGATCTTGCGAGACAATAAACTATACGCCAAACTGGAAAAGTGTGTATTCGCCGTACAGGAACTTCAGTTTTTGGGTTTCTTGGTGTCAGCCTCCGGTTTCCGTATGGACCCTGAAAAGGTGAGAGCAGTGCTTGAATGGGATCAGCCAGAGGATCTTAAGGCTCTGCAGCGTTTTCTGGGGTTTGCTAACTACTACCGGAAATTTATTTGTAATTTCTCATCTGTTGTCAAACCTCTCACTGACATGACAAGAAAAGGGACGGATTTTTCTAAATGGTCGGACAAAGCTTGCCAAGCTTTTTCCTCTTTGAAAAAATGTTTTGCTTCGGCACCCGTTCTCATCCAACCAGATGCATCACAGCCGTTCGTTGTGGAGGTGGACGCGTCTGACGTAGGGGTGAGTGCAATATTGTCCCAGGGTCCGTCCCCTGGTAAATGGCATCCGTGCGCTTTCTTTTCTAAGAAATTGTCGTCCGCCGAAAGGAATTATGATATCGGCAATAGGGAACTTTTGGCCATTAAGTTGGCTTTTGAAGAATGGCGTCACTTTTTGGAGGGGGCAGTCCACCCGGTCACCGTCATTACTGATCACAAGAACCTGCTGTATTTGGAATCTGCTAAGCGTCTGAATTCCAGACAAGCTCGATGGTCGTTGTTTTTTACCAGGTTTAATTTTGTTGTCACTTATCGCCCTGGATCTAAGAATGTTAAGGCTGATGCCTTGTCTCGCAGTTTCCCAGGGGCCGGGAAAACGGATGACCCGATTCCTATCCTTCAGGAGGGGGTGGTAGTGTCGGCTGTATGTTCTGAGCTTGAGGAGGAGGTGTTAGAGGCTCAGGGGGACGCCCCTGCAGGACCTCCAGGGAGACTGTTTGTCCCAAATCAGTTGAGAGAAAAGGTTATTGAGGCACATCATAATTCTGCTTTAGCAGGACATCCAGGGAGTAAGGCTACTTTAGATCTCCTTTCTCGCCGGTTTTGGTGGCCTAACGTTAATAAAGATGTTTTAACTTTTGTCGCGTCCTGTGGGGTTTGTGCTCGTTCTAAGACCCCTCATACCCATCCGTCTGGGACCCTCTTACCCTTGAAACTTCCGGAGCGT
The DNA here is from genome assembly GCA_033576555.1 of Oophaga sylvatica. Taxonomy (NCBI): domain Eukaryota; kingdom Metazoa; phylum Chordata; class Amphibia; order Anura; family Dendrobatidae; genus Oophaga; species Oophaga sylvatica. The sequence goes on from JARQOD010000001.1 coordinate 145,118,289, forward strand.
CCATGGACTCATTTGTCTATGGACTTCATCACGGACCTTCCTCAGTCGTCAGGGAAGACTGTCATACTGGTGGTTGTTAACAGGTTCAGTAAGATGGCACATTTCATTGCTCTTCCTGCCCTCCCTAATGCTAAAACTCTGGCGCAGGTGTTCATTGGGGAGATTGTGAGACTTCATGGGTTGCCTTCTGATGTGGTGTCAGATAGGGGGTCTCAGTTTGTGTCCAAGTTTTGGAGGGCATTTTGTTTACGTCGGGGGATGCAATTGTCATTTTCCTCGGCTTTTCATCCGCAGACCAATGGTCAGACAGAGCGTCTGAATCAGAGCCTAGAGACATATCTTCGGTGTTTTGTCTCAGAGAACCAAGAGGACTGGTCTTCTTTCTTGCCTCTGGCAGAGTTCGCTCTTAACAACAGGCGGACGAGTCCACTGGTAAATCCCCGTTTTTTGGGGCATATGGTTTTCATCCCCAGTTTTGTACTTTCAATGGGGGGGCCCTTCTGGGGTTCCTGAGGAGGAGCGTTTCTCGTTGTCACTTGCTTCAGTGTGGAGAGGTGTATTGAATAATCTGAGTGCTATGGGGAACCGTTATAAACGTATGGCTGATAGGAGGAGAGTTTCTGGTCCAGATCTTAATGTGAACGATCTGGTATGGTTGTCTACCAGGAATATAAAACTTAAAGTTCCCTCCTGGAAGCTGGGCCCCAGATTCATCGGGTCGTACAGGATCAGTTCCATAATTAATCCTGTGGCATTTCGTCTGGACCTCCCTCCTACGTTTAAAATTCATAATGTGTTCCACAAGTCATTACTTAAGAGGTACGTGGCACCAGTTATACCATCACCTCTACCTCCTCCTCCAGTGGTGGTCAATGGTAACTTGGAGTTTCAAGTGTCAAATATCATTGACTCACGTCTGAATCGCCGGTCCCTTCAGTACTTGGTGCATTGGAAGGGGTATGGTCCAGAGGAGAGGACGTGGGTTCCTGCGTCTGACATTAATGCAGATCGTTTGGTGCGGACCTTCCACAGAACTCACCCGGGCAAACCTGGCCTTGAGGGTCCGGAGGCCCCTCGTAGAAGGGGGGGTACTGTCATGTGTGCATCGCCACGAAGATCGTCGCGGTTGCACATTCTGACTTCTCACAGCTGAGTTGCTGTTTCTTTGTGTTTGGCAGTTAGGGAGTTAATTCTGTCTGTGCTCAGTTCTGTGAATGGGTGCAGTCTCTCCCGGCTGCAATTAATTATTTGTTGATTGGTTTCCTTTAAATCTCTGGTTGTCTGTTTGGGAGTTGCCAGTGAAATTCTTCATGCAGACCACAGATAGGATTGTATCTGTATAGACTTAAAGTTAAAGAGCTCCTTAGTTGTTTTAAGCTCACCTTTCTTAGAGTTTAATATCCCAGATCATTTATGTTCCTTCTGTGTTTGAGTGTGTATGCAAGTCTGTGTTTTCTCCAGTCTGTCTTATATTTCTAATCTGTGTATTTAGCAGAGATCAGCCCATATCCCTTTGGAGGTAATCAGAATCCTTCTTAGGACTGATTACAGGGTTCAGGGACTGATAGGAGACAGGGTTAGGCTGGAGACTTGGACCTCTGAACCATTATCAGTACCTCCAAGGTGAGGGATTAGTTAGGACCCCAGTTTAGGGTCAGGTTAGACCCCCGGTCCTCTTCTTTCCTGTGACAGTGTTTCAAGTCCTCAAGATTAACCCTGAGTTCAACGGATATCGTGTCAGGTAAATCTATTCTATATTTACATGCTTATGTTGCTAATCTATATGTTGTATAGAGTGTTGTTCTTTTAAGAATAGTTTACTGACATCGTACACATATCATAAGACCGCGTGACAGCGCCAGGACCGTCTCTTAAAAGTGTTTCAGCTGCGGGATCGGGCTACCAGCAGTGCAGAGCTTGCTCAGGAATGGCAGCAGGCAGGTGTGAGTGCATCTGCACGCACTGTGAGGCGGAGACTCTTGGAGCAAGGCCTGGTCTCAAGGAGGGCAGCAAAGAAGCCACTTCTCTCCAGAAAAAAACATCATGGACAGACTGATATTCTGCAAAAGGTACAGGCAGTGGACTGCTGAGGACTGGGGTAAAGTTATTTTCTCTGATGAATCCCCTTTTCGATTGTTTGGGACATCAGGAAAACGCCTCATTTGGAGAAGACAAGGTGAGCGCTACCACCAGTCTTGTCTCATGCCAACTGTTAAGCATCCTGAAACCATTCATGTGTGGGGTTGCTTCTCAGCCAAGGGAATCGGCTCTCTCACAGTCTTGCCTAAAAACACAGCCATGAATAAAGAATGGTACCAGAATGTCCTCCAAGAGCAATTTCTCCCAACCCTCCAAGAGCAGTTTGGCGATCAACAATGCCTTTTCCAGCATGATGGAGCACCTTGCCATAAAGCAAAGGTGATAACTAAATGGCTCAGGGAACAAAACATAGAGATTTTGGGTCCATGGCCTGGAAACTCCCCAGATCTTAATCCCATTGAGAACTTGTGGTCAATCATCAAGAGACGGGTGGACAAACAAAAACCTAAAAATTCTGACAAAATGAAAGTATTGATTGTGCAAGAATGGACTGCTATCAGTCAGGATTTGGTCCAGAAGTTGATTGAGAGCATGCCAGGGAGAATTGCAGAGGTCCTGAAGAAGAAGGGTCAACACTGCAAATATTGACTTGCTGCATTAACTCATTCTAACTGTCAATATAAGCTTTTGTTACTCATATGTTTGCAATTATTATATTTCTGTCTGTGATAAAAACATCTGTCAAACACACATAAAAACCAGAGGGCAGCAGATCATGTGAAAATATAATATTTGTGTCATTCTCAAAACTTTTGGCCATGACTGTACTGGAAAGCAGGAAAGTGTGGTGAAATAGCAAAAAAAGCCCAACTGTTGCATTCATTCTATGGTTAAAATGACCTCACAATATAATTCTCCAGGCCCATACGATTACGCTGATACCAAGCATGCATAGCTAATGTTTTACTTAAGTGCTGAAAAAAATTCAGAAATTTGTAAAAAAAAAATATTGCTCGCAATGAAATTTTCCAAGAGCCATAATTATCAATTTTCTGGATATGGATCTGTGTGAGGGCTTGTTTTTTTGCAGAGACAATGTTTTTATGCATATTATTCTGGGGTACAAACAATGTTTTGATCGCTTCTTATTATTTCTTTTGTGTTATTGAGGCAGCCGAAAAAACGCAATTCTGAAGCTTTGATTTTTTTTTCTTGTTACACCGTTTACCAATTGGATTATTTTATATTTGATAGAATGGATTTGAATGCAGCAATATTAAATATGTGTATTTAAAAATATATATATATATTAATCTTTAATGGGGAAAGGGGGACTGAATTGAACTTTAATTTTTTTATATTTTTTGTTCAAAACATTTTTTTTGCTTTTGATTGTATTTATTAGTATCCTTTAAGACTGATCATCTGATCGATTGTGCTATACATGCCAATACACCATAGTATTGCTATGTATAACACAAATTGCAGTTTTCTATGAACATCAACCATCGGCGGCTTTCAAAGGAGTGTTGTCATAATAGGCCTTGATGGTAGCCCATGAGCACCCTGCGATTATGTCCGCCGATGGGTGTAGAAAGCAATGTACTCCCTGCTGGCAGCGTGTAAATGCCACTGTCACATATTGACAGCATTTGACAGTTTAACAACTGAGGGCGGAGCTCCGTTGCACCAGTGGTTATTAAAGGCAAATGATGGCTGATGATTACAGTAATCATCTGCTGGCAAAAATGGGGGCTTGGCTTCTGAGCCCACATCAAATCCAGGGAGACAGCATATGACATACACAGTACATCATATGTTGTTAAGGGCTTAAAAGGGTTTCTTGGTCACAGTAGAAAGCAGTTACAAAGAGCATTTTCAGCACTTCATGATACAACCAACTGATGTAAATAGGCATTGTTTAATTATTAATTTGATTGTGATGGTTCTCCAGGGAAATTAATCCATTCTTGATGGATATAAGCATCATGGAGCATCTTAGAGATTTTAAAGTAGGCTCAGAAGCAGAATCCACCCACACAGGGCAGATACTGTCTACATTACATATCTGTCATCTACCTAAGGGCTCTCTCACAAGAGTGTATGACACGGCTATCTGATGTTTTATAGGATAGCATTCAGCCCATTGTTATAGTATGAGGCAATGCAGATCTGTGATTATTTTCTCATGCCGATTCGACATAAGAAAACAATCGCAACCTGTTGCGAGTGCATCATAGAATCGGAACGCATGCAACCATACAAATAGGTGCATGTGAAACATCAGACTGCACTCGGATGTCATCTAAGTGCAGCTCAATTACCATGGAGGTGATACAGAAATTATTTTCTTTGTCTCCTCCACACCTGTGCAGCGATTCTCTCATGCGAGAGAGTCGGAGCACATTAAAATGACACTCGGCTCACGCTCGCATCAGAGTCTGAGGGAAGGGTCAATTGCATGTAGCATCCAATTCTCTCGCATGAGAGAATCATCGGACGCTACTCACCAGTGTGAGTAAACCCTAGCAGCAGCAATCAGCGTGCCCTATGCGGTTATACTATTAAATTCATCTGTTAATCACACACGAACATAGATTCTCTCATGCAAGAGAATCTAAATTATTATGTTAATGACACTCGTATCAAATTCTGATCTGAGTTTATTCAGAGTGCCAGTTTAGTGTGATCCGATTCTCTCAGATGAGAGAATAGTAGCACAAGTGAGAAGAAAATAGAGAACAAAATTTCTCAATCCTCTCCATTCTGTGAGTTCTAGGAAATCAGATGTTATCCGAGTGCAGTTCAATGTTTTATACACACCCAAAGACTTGAATGACCAAGTGCGAATCGATATGAGAAAAAAATGCGGATCAACACTGCCCCATAGAATAACATTGGGCTGAGTGCTATTCCATAAAATATGAGATAGCACTTGTCCGATGTATGCGCTCGTGTTAGTGAGCCCATAGCATCATTCATGCGCTGTAATCCGCCCATCACCCCCCTTACCGCAATGTGATCATGGGGTTGGTATGACAGCCAGGGGCTGTTTGAAGGCCCTGTCCTTGTCATGTGATACTAAGTTATTGCTGTAAACCGTATAGTACAAGCGATCAAATGACTGCATGTTCAAGGGCGCTAAAGTACCGTAAATAGTAAAAATAAATTATAAATATAAAAGGATATGAATAAAAATTAGATATGTAAAAAATAAATAAAATATAAATATTTGTTATCACTGTGTCCAGAACAGACCAGTCAAGTAAAATCTAAAATTACTTAAGGCAATCAATAAACACCATTAAGAGGAAACAAATTAAAACCACTAGAAATGCGGTTTATAGGTTATACAACAAGAAGCATTCAAAAAATAGCATGCACTCTAAAATTATAAATATAAAAACAGCTTAACAGAAAAAAAAACAAGCCACCCAGACAGCCATACTGATGGTAATATACAAAGTTACAGGTCTTGGAAAATGTTCTTTTTTTTCCAAAATCCACAAGTCAATTAAAGATATTAGATATGTTTGGTAGCTACAAAAAACATACTGAACTGGAAAATCATGTTTCCAGATTATGTTTATTATACACATAACACTGTAAAAATAAAATGAAAAAAAAACAATGGCAGAATTACATATTTTTCCACCATTTCACTCCACTTAAATTTTATTTTGCCATTCAAAAATATAACCCATCATTCAGAAAAACAATCCTTCATACATCTATGTCAAGGCAAAAATAATTATGACTGTTTTAAAAAGGATAGGAAAAATGAAAGTGCAAAAATGTAAATTGGCTGCATCCTTCGGGGTTAAATACGTCATGCCAGGTTTCTCCATTGAAAACAGCTCTTGGAGAGGCCTAGTATGTGGACACTTTGTAATCTGCTAATTGTTAAGACATCTTCCTAAGAGCGCAGTCAGATGGCCATATAAAACGGACAGAGATGGGAACGCAATGCATGGACTGGCCGGCGGCTCTCCCTACCTGAGCATGACAGCTGCATAGAAATACATGACGCTGCCACGCTTGAGTCGGGAGAGCCACCGGCCAGTCCGTACACTGCGTTCTGATCTCGGTCAGATTTATACGGCCCTCTGAGTGCAATCTAACATGGGATTGGCCCATGTAAATTGACTTGTGGACAAATGAATACAATCTTTACGATAAAATAGAGGTTATTTTCAACTACCTTTTATACAACAGGGATTTTTAAAAAGATTTTTTACATTACTTCATAGACCTTTCTTGTAAGGATTACAGAGGAAACTACATACTGACAATCATTTACTGGAGATACTGAACATATTTTTTGAAGATCTTAACAAATACAAATGCCTACCGTAACAAAACAATATGGTATTTGCTGTTTCAGAGAATTTGCTCCATTTTTATGTGCATTGCAAAAACAAGAGCACTTCACCCCTCGGGCTCACACTTGTTCATCCGACTTAAAAAAAAAAATGTTTTCTCTTTCTAGATGGTGCACACAAATTCTGTTATTCAACTTTGCTTGACATGCTGTCAAATTCTTACCCGCAATTTTGTGATATAGAGAACAAATAAAATGAATTATAGCACAAGGCCTGTCAAATTCATTCTAAAACAAGTCAACTTAAAAAAAAAAACCTTTGCTGCTATAAAATATTTATTATGCTTAGCTTAAAACTGGAAAAAGATTTAACTTTTCAAGAAACTAGTCGCAATATTTAGCAAGTCTCATTTATGTAGCACAGTGAAGAAAGTATGATAAATGAAGTGTAGTGCTGGTAAAGACATTTAGATAAGTATCATTATGATGGCTTTTCTACTTACTAACCACTCTTGGCTGCTTATAAAACTTGTATGTCTTTCAGAAGATATTCCATTATAGTAGTCATTTTTTAACTGTTAAAGGGAAACTGTGATGTCAAGTGTCTGAATGCCGTACTGAAAGTAAACTTTATTCTTCCCAGGAACCATCAGCTTCCAGTCATATAGGCAGGCCAGCACGGCTACAGCCACCGCTCACACTAGGGAGAGCAAGTCCGCCACTATGACTGACAGCTGACTGATGAACTACTGATCTGCCTGTCAATCAATGTGCATGCCTGTATGACTGACCGTTCCAGGAGGAGTCTTTCCTAAAGCTACTGATCTTCAGATTAACCCTGTATCTGCAGGTTAATAAAGTTATCCGATGTGACAGGTTTCCTTTATGGCATAGCTTTACATTTGCTGTAAGTTATCTAGTTATTCCTTAGTAATTTTCCATTTTTGTTCATTCATTCCCTTCCCCCTTCAGTTATGGTTTTGAAAGACACTAAAAAGTCATTATTCTGCCATTGGTTTATAGGTTTTACTTTTATGGCATTGATTTTTCATTAAAAATACCCTGGAAAAATGATTAACTTCATCAATTTAATTATGGTAATATCAAATTTTTAAAGAGTTTTTATTATTATTTAAGTTGTGAAAAGAAATCAGAAATTTGTAAGAAAAAATTGGTGTTGACGCTATTCACTGTAACATTTTAATTTTTCTGCTGAAGGAGAGCTGACTTTTTTATTGGTACGTTTTTGGAGTATGAAAGACATTTTGATTACTTTTTAATTGCATTTTTGTAAGTGGCACAGAGACTCAAAAACTCTGCTATTCTGATATTTCATTTTTTTCCTTTATGGCATTTACTGATGTAAGATAGTGCTTACTGAACATGTTGAGGCACACTCGCTTGGCAACGGGATTCAGTCACATCGGAACGATTTCTTGCTTAAACAGTCTATTTTAGTTTATTTAGACTCATAAACTGCACCACGAACAGAACATTCATTAACACTTTATAGTATACGACTTCCTTCATTTGACAGACACTAAACCCGCCAGTCCTCCTCTGACTAGTTCCCGGGATGTCCGTGCGCCGTATCAATATTTCTACTCATACGACATTAGATCGCAGTCTCTAATCACGCTGGACCTCACTTCGTCCAGTTACCGTGGGTGACCGCACAGTTCATAGTAACCCCTTTTGTTCGAGGTTCCAGGAGCTCCGCTCCATACACTAACCTGTCAGTCCTGGTTTCCAGGGAAACTGCCTAACTGGGATAAACGTCCCGGACAATGCCTTGCTCTCCAGGCCATCCGACAGTTCCAGACCCTCATAAGGATGGTAGCTTCCCCAACGCAGTGCCGTCATCGACTCTGCCAGTACATGGTCTCACCCTATGCTCTTTAGGAATCCAGTCCATGCCTAGGACCTTCCAACTCAGCCACCATCTAGGTCCACGGCCTCACCATGTGCTCTTCAGGAAGTCCGGAGCTTCCAACACACAGGCTGTCCAGGACCTTACACCACCGACCATGTGACCAGATCTCAGTCACATTATATCACTGTAGCATCACCCCCATAGGTGGGAGGTGTGTGTATGGTTTAGCTAGTCCTGCCCAGCTCTCCGACTAATCCTGTAAGCCCCCCTGAAAACTAAACAAACACTTGTGGAACTACAGGTCCCAGAACAACATTTCAGGCTTACAGAGCAGAGGACATCCTCCGTCTCTGCGACACATACTGGCCACTTACAATGATGCCAGTTACTGTCTCACCATCACAGTTACTCCTGCGACTGCCATGCCCTCCCATGGCCTCAATACGCCTCCGTACATATCCTGAGGAGAACATGCAGTGCCCCTAGCTGTAACAGGAGTCACTGCCTCACACTGAATTGGACAAATAGTTTTCTATTCTCGATAGATCAGAACTTTTAGTCTGGAGAAATAAACACATAGTTTTATTTAAAAAAAATGAGAAGAAAGGGGATTAAATTTTTACTTTAGTTTTTACTGTATATAAACCTGCAATCACTTCAATGCTTACTCAGTCCTATGTACAAACTTCCCATAAGTACTACAGTAGCTATTGCTTATCCCGACTGCCAACCCAACCAAATGACACTTCATAATTGAAAAAGCACAATAGTAGGATTAAGCAGCTTAAATGCAGCTGTTAGAGATTGACAGCAGCATTTAAATGGTTAACAGCAGCTATTCGAGCTAGCTCTGGCTTTGCTATTAGGTTTGGATGCTGACTGTGTACTGAGCCTGCTACACTCAACAGCACCCAACATGTAGTGCACATGTACAACATAGGTCATTATTTCATAAAACAATGACACATAGACTGATTATTATGACAAAAGTCAGTCAATAAAGCATATTTGTGTAGTTATATACATATTATGAAGTTATATACATTTATATATACAATTACCAAGTGACATCTAAGGCAGGAGTCACACTAGCGAGAAATATGGACGAGTGCAATGTGAGAAAAAATTGCATTGCACTCGGATCAATGTTAATCTATGGGCAGCTCCCATCAGCCGATTTTTTTTCTCGGCCATTTTATACGTGCGAGTGAAATCGCAGTATGCTGCGATTTGCACTGTATATAGGCTGAGACTCGCCAATGCAAGTCTATGGGGGCGAGAAAACATCGGATTACACACGGACCATCAGAAATACACACCGGTGTCATTTAGAAAAGCTGGCAATTCATCCCTGGCTATACTGTAAAATCACAGACAGGTTTAATAAAGAATGGAAAGAATATACACATAGAATACATATATATACTGTATATATATATATATATATATATATATATATAATACACATGTCATTGTGACATATACTGTATATATACATATATTTATAGTTCATACACTTCTACATAGTATAATAGCCGCTAATTCAATTGCCGGCTTCTGTAAAATCATTACAGAACCCGACATGAAATGACACATGGTTTAGATACAGTAAACCATTTCATTTCATGTAGTTTGATATATGGTTTTTATTAACAATTACATGAGTGTACATGTGCAAAATTTCATACATGTAGGTGTTAATTAAATGTGTAAATTCATTGAAAAAAAAATGCGTGGGCTCCCGTGGTATTTTCTCCACCAGACAGGGAAAGCCAGTGACTGAAGAAAGATAATAATAGCCTAGGGAGGGAGCATTTTTTTGTGCCCCCCTGGCTACTAACATCTGCCCCCAGCCACCCCAGAAAAGGCACATCTATTATTAGATGCGCCTTTTCTGGCACTTAGCCCGTCTATTCCCATTGCCCTGTAGCGGTGGCTAATGGGTTAATAATGGGTTAAGGCCACCTTGCTATTGGAAGGTGACATTAAGCCCGGTTAATAATGGAGAGTTGTCAATTAGACAACTCTCCATTATTAATCCTATTGTATTAAATGGTTAAAAAAAAACACACACACATTATTTAAAAATTATTTTAATGAAATAAATACACATAGTTTTTTACCATATTTTATTGTACTGGTAATCTTTCCAAATCCCTAGTTCTCCTGTAATAAAAATAAAATAATAAAGCAACAATATTCTTACCTCTCTGGCGTTCAGTCAGGTCCCCCGCTGCAATCCATCACAAGGGGTTAACAGGTTTACAGCAGGGACCGCTGCTAATGCTGCCAGCCCTGCTGTAAACCCCCGAATGAATGAGTTCATCTCCCCGGCTCACAAGAGATAACCTGATTAGTGTGGGAAGCTTAATTGATTGGTTCCCACACTATTCAGTTCACTTCAGTTCAGCAGGGGACTCCCTCTGAGGTCACTGATGCTGTGCGAAGTCCCCAGCTGACCTGAAGTGAACTGAATAGCGTGGGAAACAATCAATTAAGCTTCCCACACTAATCAGTTCATCTCCTGTGAGCTGGGGAGATGAACTCATTCATTCAGGGGTTTACAGCAGGGCTGGCAGCATTAGCAGCGGTCCTTGGTGTAAACCTGTTAACCCTTTCAGATGGATTGAAGCGGGGGACCTGACTGAGCACCAGAGAGGTAAGAATATTGTTGCTTTATTATTTTATTTTTATTACAGGAGAACAAGGGATTCGGAAGGATTACCAGTACAATAAAATATGGTCAAAAACTATGTGTATTTATTTCTTTAAAATAATTTTTAATTAATGTGTGTTTTTTTAACCATTTAATACAATAGGATTAATAATGGAGAGTTGTCTAATTGACAACTCTCCATTATTAACCCGGCTTAATGTCACCTTCCCATAGCAAGGTGGCCTTAACCCATTATTAACCCATTAGCCACCGCTACAGGGCAAAGGGAATAAATGGGCTAAGTGCCAGAAAAGGCGCATCTAATTATAGACGTGCCTTTTCTGGGTGGCTGGGGGCAGATGTTAGTAGCCAGGGGGGGGCACAAAAGAAATGCTCCTCCCTAGGCTATTATTATCTGTCTTCAGTCACTGGCTTTCCCGTCTGGTGGAGAAAATACCGCGGGAGCCCACACATTTTTTTCAATGAATTTACACATTTAATTAACACCTCCATGTATAAAATTTTGCACACATACACTCATGTAATTGTTAATAAAAACCATATATCAAACTACATGAAATGAAATAGTTTACTGTATGTAAACCATGTGTAATTTCATGTCGGGTTCTGTAATGATTTTACAGAAGCCGGCAATTGAATTAGCGGCTACTATACTATCTAGAAGTGTATGAACTATAAATATATATATATGTCACAATGACATGTATATATATATATATATATATGTGTTCTGTGTGTATATATCTATTCTTTCTTTTGTGATTTAAAAACTGTCATTTGGATCCTTTATATGTCGGTTTCGCAAGCCGGCAAGAAAATCTCGCCGTACGGATGCCATATGGATGACACACGGATATTTTGATGCGAGGAAATCGCATCCTCGCATTGCACAAGGATGACATATGGATCACTGTTCAGGGACTTTTCTGCGTATTACGGCCGTATAATACGGTCCGATTTTTTATCGTTGTGTGTGACTCCGGCCTAACACTTAGCGGCCTCCTATACCCATTTACCTTAAGCACCTTACACACATTTCTAACTACAGCATATAGAAGCTACACATAAGGCTTTGTAACACAAACAATACAGTTTTTTGATAAATTTCAAATATTCCGCATTTGCAAATAAATTAGTACAGGTTGAGCTTAATTTTACTGCACTACAAAGTATAAGAAGAATTCTAGTAGTAAGGAATGTGAATCTATTGCCAAGAAGAAGGGCATAAGCCAAGATAGTCAGTCCTGTATTTTTCAAACAGCAGATGCCAGGAGACTGTGGACAGCCCTCTTACACATCAGATTGCTGTCAGAACCTGTTGACATCAGCAAACAATTATCTAATATTAACCCCTTCATGACCTCCACCATACAAATACTGTGGAAGTCGCTTCCCTCCCTTTGATGTGGGCTCCGACGGTGAGCCCACATCTTTCCCGGCACATATCAGCTGTTTTGAACAGCTGACATGTGCACGGAATAGCCACAGGTGGAATCTCAATCCACCCACGCCTATTAACTTGTTAAATGCCGCTGTCAAACTCTGACAGAAGCATTTAATGCTCGCTTCTGGCCATCGGGCCGGAAATCCTCCCACCGGTGACCTCTGTCACGTGATCGTGGGTCACTGGTGGGTTGGCATGACAACCGGAGGTCTCCTGGAGACTTTTATGGTTGTCACTGCCAGCTTGCTGTGAGCACCGCCCAGTGCTCGGCGCTCATAGAAAGTGAGTAATTCTACTACATAGAGGCGATCTGATCATTACCTGTATGTAGCAGAGCCGATCGGGTTATGACAGCTTCTAGTTTCCCATGGAGACTATTGAAGCATGCCAAAAGTAAAAAAAAATTGTTTTAAAAAAAAAAAAAATCGAAGAGAATAAACCACCCCATTTTCGGCCCATTCAAAATAAAACAATAAAAAAAAAAACATACACATATTTGGTATAGCTGCATTCAGAATCACCTGATCTATCAATAAAAAAAGGATTAACCTGATCGCTAAACAGCGTAGTGAGAAAAAGAGTCAAAACGCCAGAATTACCTTTTTTTGGTCGCCGCAACATTGCATTAAAATGCGATGATGAGTGATCAAAAGATTGTATCTGCACCAAAATGGTATCATTAAAAATGTCAGTTCAGCACACAAATAAATAAGACCTCACCCAACCAAAGATCACAAAAAATGGAGACGCTACGGGTATCGGAAAATGGCAAAAAAAAAATTTTTTAACAAACTTTGGATTTTTTTTTACCATTTAAATAAAAAATAACTTAGACCTGCTTGATGTCCATGAACTCGTAATGACCTGGAGAATCATAATGGCAGGTCACTTTACCATTTGGTGATCATGGTAAAAAAAAATCCCCAAAAAATTTGTGGAATTGCACTTTTTTTGCAATTTCATCGCACTTGGAATTTTTTCCCTTTTTTGAGTACACAATATGGTAAAACCAAGGGTGTCATTCAAAATTACAACTTATCCCGCAAAAAACAAGCCCTCACATGGCCATATTGAGGAAAAAATAAAAAGTTATGGCTCTGGGAAGAAGGGGAGCGAAAAACAGAAACGCAAAAATGAAAAAGGGCAAGGTCTTGAAGGGTTAATGTTCTACTTAAATTATCCTCACATTATATAACACTGTTATTAGGGTGGAGTCAGTCACCCTTGACCTATTCCCAGTCAGAGGTCAGGATTTTGTAAGTAAGCGAAGATGACCTAGAAATCTTCCATTGACGTAGTTTTAGCTTCTATTTCCTTATTATTATACTTCTTCCACAGCAACTTTTCCACTGCTGTTTTTGTTAAAAGATTGCTGCATCCATAATTTTGTCAGATAAATGTAAAAATATATACTATAAAACATACTTTAAAAGTAGAATCAAAGACTATGACATAGCTACAAAGTCAACAACAAGAAGAAAACAAGATATTATCAAGTATAAAAATGCTAAATTGCTGCAGTAATTTTCAATCCAGTAACAGTTTTACCATTTCTTAATCCAAGTTAAATATTATTTGTTAAATATATTTTCATCAATAAATCTACAATAATAGGGAACCAGAGCAGAGAGGTGGTGTCTACCAATCACACAAACGCTTTAAATCTCTTCAGTCGAGAAATACCTTTTACATACATCATATGCACAGTTATTAAGCAATTTGTATTTTCCATGATTATTTTTATTATTGAACAACTACAGTGCTGTCGGTCAAAAGGTTGATAAACCTGAATATTTAAGATTCTTTAAATTAAAAACGTAAAAGTGAGGTTTTGTATCTATTAGGAGATCTACAGTATGTGTTCGTAATAATTGGGCAATTATTAGTGTTCAGAATTATGTAACTAAATGAAAAACAAAAATTTTTCCATCTAAATAATTTATTTTTATTGGTTCAAGTGAGAACAATAACAAAACAACTCAAAATATACAAAATGCATTTCTCACATTTCAAAAATCGTTCAATGACCTACAGTACAGACCAAAAGTTTGGACACACCTTCTCATTCAAAGATTTTTCTGTATTTTCATGACTATGAAAATTGTAGAATCACACTGAAGGCATCAAAACTATGAATCAACACATGTGGAATTATACATTACACTTTACAAAAAAGTGTGAAACAACTGAAAATATGTCTTATATTCTAGGTTCTTCAAAGTAGCCACCTTTTGCTTTGATTACTGCTTTGCATGCAGAAAAGGTGAACGGCTGGACTCTACATGCCTGGTTCCCACCGTGAAGCATGGAGGAGGTGGTGTGATGGTGTGGGGGTGCTTTGCTGGTGACACTGTTGGGGATTTATTCAAAATTAAAGCGGTGAGCGGTCCAGCTAACACCAAACCATCTCGATTGGGTTCAGGTCTGGTGACTGTGGAGGCCAGGTCATCTGGCGTAGCACTCCAACACTCTCCTTCTTGGTCAAATAGCCCTTACACAGTCTGGCTGTGTGTTTGGGGTCATTGTCCTGTTGAAAAATAAATGATGGTCCAACTAAACGCAAACCCAATGGAATAGCATGCCGCTGCAAGATGCTGTGGTAGCCATGCTGCTTCAGTATGCCTTCAATTTTGAATAAATCCCCAACAGTGTCACCAGCAAAGCACCCCCACATCATCACACTCCTCCTCCATGCTTCACGGTGGGAACCAGGCATGTAGAGTCCATCCGTTCACCTTTTCTGCATGCAATGCAGTAATCAAAGCAAAAGGTGGCTACTTCGAAGAACCTAGAATATAAGACATATTTTCAGTTGTTTCACACTTTTTTGTAAAGTGTACTGTATAATTCTACATGTGTTAATTCATAGTTTTGATGCCTTCAGTGTGATTCTACAATTTTCATAGTCATGAAAATTCAGAGAAATTTTTGAATGAGAAGGTGTGTCCAAACTTTTGGTCTGTACTGTATATAGAGACCCTTTTTTTCAATAACAGTCATAAGCCTTCTATCCATGGAGTCTGTCAGTTTCTTAAACTGTTGATGACCAATTTTTGGACACCAGCAACCACAACCTCCCAGACACTGTTCAGAACGCTGTCCTGTTCTCCTTTACTGTCAGTTCTCAATAGGGTTTAGGTCAGGTGAGGAAGGGGCCATGTAATAATTCTTTTATCTTTAAGACCTTTACTAACTAGCCAAGTAGTGAGGTATTTTGATGCAAGCGATGGAGCATTGTTCTGCATAAAAATCATTGTTTTCTTGAAAGATGCAGACTTTTTTCTGTACCACTACTTGAAGAAAATGTCTATAAAGGAGGTTGTATTAGGGTCCATCTCCAGCTCAAAAAGGTCCAGCTAGCTTATCTTTAATAAACATTACCTCGTAACAGTACCCCAACTCCATCTTGCTGGTGTCTGAGTTGAAGTGAAGATCCAACGACAGGCTCATCCATCTGGTCAGTCAAGTTACAATCTTCTCATCAGTCCATAAAACCTTTGAAAAATCTGTTTTTTATCTGTCATCTATTTTTTTGGTACAGTCTTGACATTTAAACTTATGCATCTTGATCAGTGGTGGTTGGGTTTAACCCTTCCTTACCTCTGCCATGTCTCTGAGCACTGAACACCTTTTACTTCCGGGCACTCCAGGGAGGCTGCAATTCTGCAATATGACAACCACGGAGTATAATGTGTTCCTGGTCCCTTCACGTATGAGTCTTCTCAAATCTTTGACAGTTAATGTGAATATTTTTGTCTCAACATGTTTTCAGCGAACCTGTTGACTATTTGCAACAGAACTTTTGATATATTTGTGGTCACACCACAATAACTTAGTAATTTTAAAAGTTCTGCATCCCTTTTTGGACTTGTAACAATTTTTTTTTACTTTTCAGAGTCAGATAAATCTCATTTTTGGTCCATTTTGCCTAAGGAAAACAAGCTAGTTATTCTGCATACCTTGATGAAGGGTGTTAATTTACTTAATCCACACCCTCCATCATTATACAAATACACATCACCTGATCTGATTCATCCAATAAACATTCAAGGTTATACAGCAAGGAGTTGGAAAATATGCATAAAAATATGATATGGTCAAAATACTAACTTAATAATTCTACACAAAGTTAATATTACCAATTAGATATCTTTCTTTCTTTTTTTTGTTCTTCACTTCATCCCTTACCTACTTGCCTATTACATTCTACACTTCTTTTATATACAGTGTACATACTGCAATTCACTTCAAAACCCTGTTTTCTTAAAATTCCATCTTGAATTTCAGATTTCATTCAGATTCTTTCTCTTCTATGTTCTGCTATAAATTCCTGATGCATCAATGTAACATCACATTAACATTTAGTGCCAGTATTACCTCCGCCTGCTATTGGAACAGTGTTATTATCAGTTTCTCTATACTCTAATAAATGATCTAATAGACTATCAGTATAGAATCAGGGAGGCTGAACTGTGCTCTCCTTCATTATGGCTCTGCGACATAATCTTCATTATCAACTGTGATATTTGCTTAACTCCCATTGCAAAAAGTGTGTGGTACACTCCATTCAATTTCATCACACAGGAAGTTCTGGTAACATAACAGGTGCCCCACAAAAGAACACAAAGCTTTGGGATTCTCAGGGTGTCACTATGTCACTTTACCTAATTTATGAGAAATACACCATGAATTTTCGCATAGAAAGGACAAACGCTAATTAGTTGTACTAACATTTACAAATGTAGAGAATTGTAATGGAGTAAAAAAATAACAGCATGCTGCTCTAATTTATGACTATAGCAATAATAAATATGATAAATAGATAATCTGAAATATGCACAGAAAAATAAAATAAAGACAAGACATTACCATTTCTACCTAAATCAGCATTTAGATTTTGCTTTATTACATTGCGGAACAGGAATCCTTTCCAATGTTATGCATCTACTTGAAATATTTATATATTCCTTCGCCAATTCTACTTTATACTCATGAATTTCTTATTGTCTTACAAATTAGAAAGATTCTCATATGGTAGTTTCTCATCTGTAGGTTTTTCTTTCTGATTGGTTTACAAGCTTTTTAGCATCTCATCTCCAGTATTTTCTTTTTAAGTCACATGTTGACATCTCCTTAGGAGGAATCACAACAATTACTACTTTCATGTTATGTCATAAAACAAAAAAAAGTAGTTTAAATGTCTCAGTCAGTTATGTACTAGGGTTCGCTAACACTTGCTTATAATATTGAGGAGTGCAATGCGAGAAAACATCGCATTGCACTCTGACCAATGTTATTCAATGAGGCAAACCATGCTGCGATCAGCAGCGTATCTCGCATGGCACGGACCCATTCAAGTCAATGGGTGCGTGCAAAACATTGAACTGTACTTGGATGTGATCCAAGTGCAGTCCTATATACGCTGAGTAAGATAATGGAAAAGATGGAGAGATTAATCTCTCCCTAGTCTCCCCACCTGTGATCTGATTCCCACATGCAAGAGGAATTCAGAGCACAGCAGCATGATACTTGGCTCACGCTCGCAGCAGAACTTGAGCCAAGTGTCATTAGCATATCGCATCCGATGTTCTCGCAATGGATGCTATCGTTAATGTGACCTCGGCCTTAGAAATAGAATCCAATAGAATTCAAGATACCAATTTATAATTCATGATTAAACCACTGTATAGACCAGGGGTCTCAAACACATGGCCCGAGTGACACATGTGGCCCCGAGGCTGTCTTCTGCAGCCCGATGGGCACCAGAGCTCCCGAGACATCCTGGTAACAACAGAGAATAGGTTGAAGGAGGCATCTATTCCCCTTAACCCCTTCATGACTGGAGCTTTCTTCATTTTTGTGTTTTCGTTTTTTGCTCCCCTTCTTCCCAGAGCCACAACTTTTTTATTTTCGGTCAATATGGCCATGTGAGGGTTTATTTTTTGCGGGACGAGTTGTACTTTTGAACGACACAATTGGTTTTAACATATCATGTACTGAAAAACATTCAACGCGTGGTGAAACTGCAAAAAAAAGTGCAATCTCACTCCATGTTCACTGAAAGCTAAAACTGACCTGTGATTATGATTCTCCAGGTCATTAAGAGTTCATAGACACCAAACATGTATAGGTTCTTTTTATCTAAGTGGTGAAAAAAAATTCAAATTTGTTTAAAAAAAAAAAAAAAATGTGCCATTTTCCGATACACATAGCGTCTCCATTTTTTGTGATCTCGGGTTGGGTGATGGTTTATCTTTTGACTGCCAGTTATTGCACTTTAACGCAATGTCGCAACGAGCAAAAAAACCCCGTAATTCTGAAATTTTTACTTTTTTTTTGCTACGGCGTTTAGCGATCAGGTTAATCCTTTTTTTATTGATAGATCGGGCGATTCTGAATGCGGTGATACCAAATATGTGTATGTCTGATCTTTTCTATTGTTTTTTAATGGGGCAAAAGGGGGGTGATTTGAACTTTTATATTTTTTTACTTTTTTATATTTTTAAAAACATTTTTTTAACTTTTCTCATGCCTCAAAGCTGCCATAACCTGATCGGCTCTGCTACATCAGGCGATGATCAGATCACCTGTAAGTAGCAGAATTGCTGACTTGCTATGAGCGCCGACCATTGGGTGGCACTCATAGCAATCCGGCAGTGACAACCATAGAGGTCTCCAGGAGGCCTCTAGTTGTCATGCCAACCTATCGGTGACAAGGGACAAGGGTCACCTATGGGCGGATTTCCGACACGATGGCCTATAGCGTGCATTAAATGACACTGTCAGAGTTTGACAGTGGCATTTAACGGGTTAATAGCCGCGGGTGGATCGTGATTCCACACACGGCTGTTCAGGGCACATGTCAGCACTTCAAAACAGCTGATATGTGCTGGGAAAGATGTGGGCTCACCGCTGGAGCCCACATCAAAGGGAGGGAGTTCGACATCGGCGTAAATGTATGCCCGATGTCGGAAAGGGGTTAATGGCATCATATCACAGCATAGTATCACAGTGGATATGTTTCTTTCTTGCACTACGGAATCACTGGTGATAGATGAATATGGGGAAAGTTAATTTTTTTAAACTGCTTCCCAACATCTGTCGTGCATGTGTGGCGCAGTGTGGAGTGTTTCCCACATATCGTTTTAAATGTACAGTGAAGTGATGACAGCAGCTAAAAAGCAGAACCAGCACTGTCATCAGCAGACACCCTGCTGCAATATTCATGATTGGTATTAGAAACGATTGCGGTCGTTTAAACCTTTAGATTGCGGTCAATAGTGACAACGGTATCTAAATTATTATTTTAGGGAAGGACCTATTTTAGCCTATTGGTATACCCATGATTTTGAGATGCAGGCAGTTGCCATGGCAACCTGAGACCAAATAATGGGCCAGGTAGATACGGTGGCCTGTAGGGCCTTGTAATATCCAGGGTCAAAAAGATGAAGTGTCAGTGTAAAAGTCCCAATAAGAAAGGCTTAAACCATGTAATATTTTTTTTTACTGTATACCATGGCATACAATTGTGTGATTTACTATGAATAAACTCTTTTTGCAGCATACTAACATACACAGGTCAAATGATGAACAAAATACACTTTTCTGGCCTCCATAGTGGTAATGGAGCCCTGTAGACACACCTAGCTTGTACAGTGTATTGGGAACTGTTATACAAAGCAGTGTGAACATTGCTAATGTGAACAAAACATGTGAATATCGATACATAGTATTCAAAAATCTAAATAAAAAAATGCAAAAAATATGAAAGTGTAAGAAGAGACATGAAATAGCAAAGGAAAGTAGAAAGAGAAGTAAGAGAAGGAGTGATAAAAAAGGAGATTGAGAGGTGTATCAATTTCTCTGTGCCATGCAATAAACAGAGTGAAAATCTCTTTAGTTTAGAACTTTAGCTGAGAAAACAATGTTCTGTGAAAGTGGTCAGTAGTATCAGTATCTTACACTAGAGACTGTTCCATGCACCTGTAATCCATGATAACTGCAGAACAGACCGCATTACAGAAGAATGGCAGTGGTGTGGGATAACAGTACGGACCACCGCCTCACTTGTTAAGCTTTACATGACGAATAATAAAAGGCTAATTTGGAACAACAGGGAGGCCATGTAGTCTGAACCAATCCTATGACCACAAACCCACATGTGCTAGAGTCATTTTCTTACGCAGACAAAGACATAATCATTTAAATAGAGGGTCAGCACTCGTTTTTTATCCGTGAGGTACTTGTGAGAAAGTTTAATACTGATTTTTAAAGATACAGCACTCTCATTGGTGGATAATCTTTACACGTTTTTTTCAGATGTTCAAAAGAATATTTGTCATGACCCAGGACGGGGTTTGGTCTTTGTCCCGTCCTGGCCAGACTGGGGTTAATGGTTTCAGCCTCTCTCTGGCAGAAGGCGGCTATTTAGTTGCCAATTGACCTAGGTCTGGTGTCAGTTATACTCCTGCCCTCGGCTGAGTTAGTTGATCTCCTGTGTGCCTGTGCCTTGTGCCTGATCTTGTTGCTTGTTTGGTTTTGACCCGGTCCGTCTCTTCGTTGTGAGTTTGTCTACTGTCTTGGTACTGTGTATTTGCCCATTCTGGTTTTCTGATCCCTTGGCTACGTTCTGGTTATTCTCTGCCTGCTCCTCTTGTACTGCGTTGCTCCCTCTGTTTATGACCTGACTATCCTGACTATCCGTTTTGTCTATGCCCCTTGGTAACTCTGTCTCGTAGTTACCCTTCTAGGAGTTTTCCTTCTGCTCATAGCTCTCTGGAGCTTAGGCCACGCCCATCAGCAGTCACGTGCTTAAGGTCCTCTGGCCTGAAGCATTCTCTGTCTGTTACTGCTTTCTCTGAGAGGCTGTAGCCGGCGCCGCCCCTTGGCAGTCACGTGCTTCGGATCCTGTTAGTCTGAAGCATGCATCTTCACCACTACTGCCCCGCTCCACATTTATCTTTGAATGCAGTCTGTCTTATTCAGGACACGCGCACAGGCTCAGTGAGCAAGTGCAGTGCGGTGTTCGTGATATTATAACTGACCGCTACTTTTTTTTTTTTTTTCTCCTGTGTGTGTTATGGATCCTGTGCATGCCCTTTCTGAGCAGGTAAAGCACCTGACTCAGATGTCTCAGAAACTGAATGAGGAACAGCGAGTTCTGGCTCAGTCTCAGCAGCTGATGGCTGACACTGTGCAGGGGGCTTTATCATCTGGTGCTCATGGGACAGGGGTTCAAGATGTTACATTAGTTTCCCCAGGGCCCCCGGTTAAATTACCGGATACCTTTTCCGGAGATAGAAAGGAATTTAAAGTTTTCAAAGAGGGCTGTAAGCTTTTTTTCTCTTTAAGACCGCACTCTTCTGGGGATGAAAGTCAGAGGGTGGGGGTCATTATGTCTCTGTTAAGGGGAGCCCCCCAGGCTTGGGCTTTTTCCCTTCCTACCACTGCCCCTGAGAGAATGACTGTGGATGCATTTTTTGAGGCCCTGGGGAATATTTATGATGAGCCTGATCGAGTGCTGATGGCTGAGGACATGGTGATGAGTGTATGTCAGGGGAAGCACTCAGCCGAGTGGTTTTGCTCAGAGTTCAGACGCTGGGCTGCTGAAGTCTGTTGGGATGATGCCGCCCTCCGGGGCTTGTTCCGTAGAGTTCTGTCTGAACGTCTGAAAGATGCCTTGGCACTCCACCCTCCGCCTGATTCTCTGGAGGACGCCATGACGCAGGCCGTCCGAATGGATCGCAGGCTGCGGGCGAGAGGTGTGATGCAGGCTGAGACACCATTTTTCTCCAGTGGAAGGGGAGCCAGTCCTGTATTGGAGTCCATGGAGATGGGAGCCATCGACCTCAAAGAGAAAGAAAGGAGACGGAGGCGCTTAGAAAAGCTGTGTTTTTACTGCGGTGATCCTGGACATTGGAAAAGTAACTGTCCGTCCTGCCCACCGACTAACAAGCGACTGAGTCTGGGTGATCATCGTGGAGGTCACTCAGACTCTCAGGTACCCTTTCCTTCATTTTCTAAGATACTGTTAAAGGTGGAACTTGGTGTGAAGAACTGCTTTTTCCTTACTTCAGCTTTTGTGGACTGTGGGTCATCCTTGAACCTGATTGACTCTAAGCTGGTGGCCAGCTGTAGATTAGGGACAGTTAGGTTGGAGACTCCTATAAAAATAATGGCCATTGATTCTACACCTCTCACCAAGGACGGTGTCCATTTTGTCTCTGAAGAATTCACCCTCAGGTGGGGGCCCTTCACCAGGAGCGTATGTCATGTTTTGTTTTGGATAACCTCTCAGCTGGCCTGGTGTTAGGGTTTCCCTGGTTGCAACGGCATAACCCGATTATTGACTGGGATTCCCGTGATATTGTTAAATGGGGATCTAATTGTTCTGAAAGATGTCTTGCTACTGTGTCTGTGTCATCCGTTGGTCTGGAAGGTATTCCGGAGTACCTGAAGGACTATGCGGACGTTTTCTCTGAAAAAGAGGCTGAAGTTTTACCACCACACTGCCCATTTGATTGTGCCATTGACCTGGTTCCAGGTACTAAATTGCCCAAGGCCCGCTTGTATAATCTCTCGGGTCCCGAGCGGGCTGCTATGAAAGAATACATTTCCGAGAGCCTTCGTAAGGGACACATTCGTCCTTCTGTTTCCCCCATGGCGGCGGGGTTCTTTTTCGTTAAGAAAAAAGACGGTGGTTTGCTCCCATGCCTCGATTTTCGAGAGTTAAATAAGATAACTGTGAGAAATACTTACCCTCTCCCACTTATTCCTGATTTGTACAACCAGTTGTCTGGGGCTAAGTGGTTTTCGAAATTGGATCTGCGGGGGGCATATAACCTTATCCGGGTCCGGGAGGGAGATGAGTGGAAGACTGCTTTTCTCACTACTGAAGGGTTGTTTGAAAACTTGGTCATGCCTTTCGGTCTGACCAACGCACCAGCAGTCTTCCAAAATTTTATTAATCATGTGTTCTCTGACTTTATTGGGCGTTTTATGGTTGTGTATTTGGATGACATTCTTATCTACTCGCCTGATAAACAAACTCACAATGATCATCTTCGGGCAGTTCTCCAAAGGCTCCGGGAGAACTGTCTCTTTGCTAAGCTAAAGAAATGTTCATTCTTCGTTCAGGAACTGTCTTTTCTGGGGTTCATTGTGTCTGCTGAGGGGTATCGCATGGATCCTAATAAGGTGCAGGCCATTGTTGATTGGGTACAACCTCGTGGTTTGAAGGCTCTGCAGCGTTTCTTAGGATTCGCAAATTACTATCGCAAATTTATAAGGGGGTCCTCGCAGGTAGTTAAACCTCTCACAGATCTGACTCAAAAGGGGGCTGATGTCAAGAATTGGTCAGCTGCAGCGGTGGCGGCGTTTCAGTTTTTAAAAAAATGTTTCATGTCTGCTCCGGTTCTTATTCAACCGGACCCGTCTGAACCATTTATTGTTGAGGTGGATGCCTCGGAGGTGGGGGTGTGGGCAGTGTTGTCCGAGGGACCCGCCACTTTGTCTAATTTGAGACCCTGTGCCTTTTTCTCTAAGAAATTCTCTCCTGCGGAGAGAAACTATGATGTTGGGAATCGAGAACTTCTGGCCGTGAAGTTGGCCTTTGAAGAATGGAGGCATTTTTTGGAGGGTGCTGTCCATCCTATTACCGTGGTTACGGACCACAAGAACCTAGCTTACATTGAGTCTGCTAAAAGGTTGACTCCTAGACAGGCAAGATGGTCACTTTTTTTTCCCGATTCCAGTTCTCCATCACTTTTCGGCCAGGATCCAAAAATGTCAAGGCTGATGCCTTGTCACGCAGTCTGGATCCGGTGTCTCCACGCGAACCTCCATCCTCCATTCTTCAGCCTGGGGTGGTGGTGGCAGTTGTTTCTGCTGGGTTGGAGCAGGAGATTCGGGAAGCTCAGTCTCTTGCCCCTCCGGCTAAGCCAGTGGATAAACTTTTTGTACCAGTTCAATTTCGTCTCAGGATCCTTCGGGAATTCCACGACTCAGTTCTGGGTGGACATCCTGGGATCTCGGCTACTCGGAGGGCCATCACTAGGATATTCTGGTGGTCTTCTTTAGCCTCTGATGTTGGGGAATTTGTGTCTGCTTGTGGGGTATGTGCCCGTGCGAAACCCCCCCCATAACCGGCCGGTCGGGGAATTGGTGCCACTGCCAATTCCTGATAGACCATGGACCCATTTGTCCATGGATTTTATCACCAACCTTCCTCCTTCCAAGGGTAACACCGTCATTTGGGTAGTGGTGGACAGGTTTAGTAAACAGGCACATTTTGTACCCTTGGCGGCTTTACCTAATGCGGAAACGTTGTCCAGATTGTTTGTTGAGCATGTGGTGCGGTTGCATGGGGTACCCTTGAATGTGGTGTCTGATAGGGGGGTACAATTTGTTTCCAGATTTTGGAGGGCATTTTGTAAGAGGTTGGGTATTGGTCTGTCTTTTTCATCCGCTTATCATCCAGAGACTAATGGGCAGACTGAGCGGACCAATCAGTCTCTAGAGCAAATCCTGCGTTGCCTGACCTCAGCCCAACAGGATGATTGGTGTACTGCATTACCTTTGGCTGAGTTTGCGTTTAACAACCGCATTAACCAGTCTACGGGCATATCTCCCTTTTTCTGCAATTATGGGTTTCATCCACATTTTGGGGAGTTCTCCCGTTTGGACTCTGGGTGTCCTGGGGCGGATGGAACAATCCAGCGGTTGGGGGAGTTATGGCAGGAGGTCCAAAGGAACATTACGAAGGCTCAGTCTAAATATAAGTTTTTTGCTGACAAAAAAAGGTCTGTGGGGCCGGTGTTCCAGGTTGGGGATAAGGTATGGTTATCTACTAGGAATATAAGGCTCAAGGTCCCCTCTGCGAAACTTGGACCTAAATTTATTGGTCCTTATGAAATTACGGAAGCAGTTAACCCGGTGGCATTTCGGTTGCGTCTCCCTCCGTCTCTACAGATTCCCAACGTTTTCCATAGGGCCCTTTTGAAACCTGTGGGGTCCTGTAGGGAAGAACCGTTGTCTTCCCCACCACCGGTTTTGGTAGACGGGCAGTCTGAGTACGAGGTGGAACGAATTCTTGACTCTAAGTTTCTCCGTCGTGCTCTTCAGTATCTGATACATTGGAAAGGCTACGGTTCCTGCCCGATCTGTTCATGCGGATCATTTGGTCCGGGCCTTTCATGCCAGGTGTCCTGAGAAACCCGGGGGTCCGGTGGCCCCCGTTGAGAAGGGGGTACTGTCATGACCCTGGACGGGGTTTGGTCTTTGTCCCGTCCTGGCCAGACTGGGGTTAATGGTTTCAGCCTCTCTCTGGCAGAAGGCGGCTATTTAGTTGCCAATTGACCTAGGTCTGGTGTCAGTTATACTCCTGCCCTCAGCTGAGTTAGTTGACCTCCTGTGTGCCTGTGCCTTGTGCCTGATCTTGTTGCTTGTTTGGTTTTGACCCGGTCTGTCTCTTCGTTGTGAGTTTGTCTACTGTCTTGGTACTGTGTATTTGCCCGTTCTGGTTTTCTGATCCCTTGGCTACGTTCTGGTTATTCTCTGCCTGCTCCTATTGTACTGCGTTGCTCCCTCTGTTTATGACCTGGCTATCCTGACTATCCGTTTTGTCTATGCCCCTTGGTAACTCTGTCTCGTAGTTACCCTTCTAGGAGTTTTCCTTCTGCTCATAGCTCTCTGGAGCTTAGGCCACGCCCATCAGCAGTCACGTGCTTAAGGTCCTCTGGCCTGAAGCATTCTCTGTCTGTTACTGCTTTCTCTGAGAGACATGTGGCCGGCGCCGCCCCTTGGCAGTCACGTGCTTAGGGTCCTGTTAGTCTGAAGCACGCATCTTCACCGCAACTGCCTCGCTCCACAGGTATCTTTGAGTGCAGTCTGTCTTATTCAGGACACGTGCACTGGCTCAGTGAGCAAGTGCAGTGCGGTGTTCGTGATAATATTTAATCCAAATTAAACACGAATTTTACAGGAATAACTGTTAGGCTAAGTGCACACGTTCAGGAATATTTGCGTTTTTTTTTGCGTTTTTTCCGCGATTTTCCGCGGTAAAAACGCGAAAAAAACCGCAAGCATTAAGCATCCTATACATGTTAATGGATTCCACATGTTTTGGGCACATGTTGAGTTTTTTTCAGCGAAAAAAACGCTTCGCAGAAAAAATAGCAACATGTTCATTAATTTGCGTAATCTCAGCGGAATCGCCGCCATAGGAATGAATTGAACCTCTTACTTTCCGCATGTGGCTATGCGGAATGTAATTTGTTCATGTGCGATGGTACCCAGGGTCCGGAAGAGAGGAGACTCTCCTCCAGGCCCTGGGTACCATATCCCTGGTAAAACAATAATTAAAATAAAAAATAATGATATTCTCACCTTCTGGCGGCCCCGCAGCCTTCCCGCCTTTCAGCCACGCTCCCGGTCCCAGGAGTCCTTTGCGAGAATCACCCAGATGGCGTAGCGGTCTCGCGTGATGCTACGTCATCGGGTGATTTGTCGCAAAGGACTCCTGGGAACGGGAGTTGCCGGGAGCGTCGCTGAGAGGCGGGAAAGCTGCGGGGGCCGCCGGAAGGTGAGAATATCATTATTTATTATTTTTTTTATTATTTTTACATTAGATCTTTTTACTATTGATGCGGCATAGGCGGCATCAATAGTAAAAAGTTGGTCACAGGTGTCAAACACTATGTGTGACTCGTGTGACCAACCTGTCAATCAGTTTTCCAAGCGATGCTACAGATCGCTAGGAAAACGCTAGCATTCTGCAAGCTAATTACGCTTGCAAAACGCTAGTTTCTGGTGGGAATACGCATACAAAAAAATGTGTATTTCCCGCGGGAGAAGTGCGGGAGAAGTGCGGGATTGCCGCGGAAATTTCCGCGGCAATTCCGCAACGTGTGAACTTAGCCGAACTCAGGAATAACTGTGACTTTTTCATGATATGTTTCGGCTCCTTCCTAGCCTTGCTCACATACAGTCAAAGTGACATGTAAAAAGCGAAAATCTCCAAGAAGAACACCAAAGGCTGCTAGTATTTAGGCATTTAGGTAGGGTCTGCTCACAAGGTATATCAGCTCAATGTGGTGACACTGAAATTTTTTTTCACCATTTAGATAAAAAAAGAACTTAGAAATGTTTGGTGACTATGAACTCATAATGACCTGGACAATCATAATGACAGGTCAGTTTTAGCATTTAGTGAATCTAGTAAAAAAAAAAACAAATAACAAGTGTGTGTTTTCACTTATTTTGCAATTTCACCGCACTTGAAATTTTTTTCCTGTTTACTAGTTATCGACATGGTAAAACCAATGTACAACTCGTTCCGCAAAAAAACAAGCCCTCACATGGCCATATTGACGGAAAAATAAAAAAGTTATGGCTCTGGGAAGAAGGGGAGCTAAAAAACGAAAACGTAAAAACGAAAATACCTCCGGGGGTTATGGGGTTAAATCCATTGACACTGTCACTTACTTTACCAATACTGAATAAAGGTAAGCTGGTACAAGCAAAATCTTCAAAACTGAACTCTACAAAAATTGAAAATGAAAACCATTATTTACTTAACAAGAGTAAATCTTACAGTTCTAATGAAAAGTTTTTCTGAAAATAAATTACTCTTTTTTTCCTCTTCCTGAGAATCAACCTGGAAGTGGTCAAAATTAAAAGAAAAAAAGCTGAACAATCTAAAATGTCACAGAAAACTCTATCCAGCCATAAATGTGATTGTTAATCACAAAGCATGGGCATTATTTGAAGTAACTGGATGTGTTGATTATCAGCTCGATTGCTTTCTGCTCAAAAGATCTGTCATATTCTATCAGCCGTGTGCTTCTTTTCTTTTGCTACGTGCCAGTGCTTCAACAATAAATGTATTAAGTCCAATAACGGCGTCGCCATTCAATACTGCATGATAGATTTGTGAAACAGAGACTGATTGCTGTGTCATGATGACATCAGCAATTCTTCAGGAACTGTCTGAAAGTAATCTTTCTGTAGCTTGTGCCTAAAAGAAGAAAATGACAAATTGATCGTCTCTTTATTGTGCTTTTTCCATTGTTTTAAATTAATATAATGAAAATCCAACAAAGAACATTTAACATCTATTTTTATTTCTACTTTTTGACAGCTAATGAAAACTTGATTTTCTTATTTATTTTTCTTATTTAAAATAGAATCTGACAGCTTTCCTTCACCGGCACAGCCAATTGCTTATATAGCAATGTCATCTATTAAAATAAGGAAATATATACCTTTATTATTTAAACCATTGGAAAAAACAATGTTTTACTCCTTATGCAAATGTGCATACCAAAGCACTTTCCAAGGCTTTGGCTCCATGGTTATATTTTCCACCCAGCGACAACATTTTTGCTTGACTAACATCTCACTGGCTGTGTAGCCAGTCAAGAAGAAGAAAGCGGTGAGCATGGGGCTTCAGGAAGTGCTTTGACATGCTTGAATGTCATTCCTTGTGTCATTTCTCATTATTACACATAATTTAATTTATAAACATCTATGGTTTGATTTCTTTCCCTGTGTCGATTGGATGGGTTGATAATCACATCTGGGAGAATTTCAAGTCAATAGCAATTTTTAGGAATATATTTACTTAGAAAATGGGTGACTGTTTCATACTTATTTCACTGGCTGTATCAAGGCACAGAAAAGTTTAACGCAACACATAAGGATACAAATTCAATGGATTTTGTTGTTAAGTTTCAAAGGAATTTTTTACCCACAAAAAAATCTGTATGATAAACTAAAACATACAGTACAGACAAAAAGTTTGGACATACTTTCTCATTTAAAGATTTTTTCTGAATTTCATGACTATAAAATTGTAAAATTCACACTGAAGGCATCAAAACTATGAATTATCACATGTGGAATTATATACTTCAAAAAAGTGTGTAGCAACTGAAATTATGACTTATATTCTAGGTTCTTCAAAGTAGCCACCTTTTGTTTTGATGAATGCTTTGCACATTCTTGGCATTCTCTTGATGAGCTTCAAGAGGTACAACGAAAAAATAGGAACAGCATCCAATCCAGGTGAAGTATAAGAAGTCTTTATTAGCCACCATAAAATACGTATTTTATGGTGGCTGAATAAAGACTTGTTATACTTCACCTGGATTGGATGCTTTTCCTATTTTTTCGTTGGACTGTTGTTCATTTGGATCCTTGAACGCCTGAACGTGCATCGGCTAACTCCCGAGTCTGTCAGCGCTTGAATACTTGGAGCTTCAAGGGTAGTCACCGGAAATGGTTTTCACTTCACAGGTGTGCCCTGTCAGATTTAAAAAGTGGGATTTCTGGCCTTATAAAGGGGTTGGGAACATCTTGTGTTGTGCAGAAGTCTGGTGGATACACAGTGATAGTCCTATGAATAGGCTGTTAGAATTTGTATTATGGCAAGAAAAAAGCAGCTAAGTAAAGAAAAGGAGTGGCCATCATTACTTTAAAAAAGAAGGCAGTCAGTCCAAAAAATTGGGAAAACTTTGAAAGTGTCCCCAAGTGCAGTTGCAAAAATCATCAAGCGCTACAAAGAAACTGGCTCACATGAGGACCCGCCCCAGGAAAGGAAAAACCAAGAGTCACTCTGCTTTGAGGATAATTTATCCAAGTCACCAGCCTCAGAAATCGCAGGTTTACAGCAGCTCAGATTAGAAACCTGTCAATGCCACACAGAGTTCTAGCAGCGACACATCTCTACAAAACTGTTAAGAGGAGATTTGTGCAGCAGGCCTTCATGGTAACATAGCTGCTAGGAAAAACTGCTAAGGACAGCAACAAGCAGAAGACTTTTTTGGGCAAAGAACACAAGGAAAGGACATTAGACCAGCGGAAATCTGTGCTTTGGTCTGATGAGTCCAAATTTGAGATCTTTGGTTCCAAAACCACTGGTCTTTGTGTGACGCAGAAAAGGTGAACGGATGGACTATAATGTCCTGGTTCTCACCGTGAAGCATGGAGGAGGTGGTGTGATAGTGTGGGGGTGCTTTGCGGGTGCACTGTTGGGATTTATCAAAATTGAAGGATACTGAAACAGCATGGGCTACCACAGCATCTTGCAGCGGCATGCTATTCCATCCGGTTTGCGTTTAGTTGGACCATCATTTATTTTTCAAAGGACAATGACCCCAAACACACCTTCAGGCTGTGTAAGGGTATTTGACCAAGAATGAGATTGATGGGTGCTACGCCAGATGACCTGGCCTCCACAGTCACCAGTCCTGAACCCATTCGAGATGGTTTGGGGTGAGCTGGACCACAGAGTGAAGGCAAAAGGGCCAACAAGTGCTAAGCATCTCTGGGAACTCCCTCAAGATTGTTGGAAGACCATTTCCGGTGACTACCTCTTGAAGCTCATCAAGAGAATGCCAAGAGTGTGCAAAGCAGTAATTAAAGCAAAAGGTGGCTACTTTGAAGAACCTAGAATATAAGACATATTTTCAGTTGTTTCACACTTTTTTGTTAAGTATATAATTCCACATGTGTTAATTCATATTTTTTATGCCTTCAGTGTGAATGTACAATTTTCATAGTCATGAAAATACAGAAAAATCTTTAAATGAGAAGGTGTGTCCCCAAAATTTTGGTCTGTACTGAAAAATAATGTTTTAAAACCCCTTCACAACCTATGAGTATAGTACTTCATATGTCGCGTCCCGGCACTTGATGCTGGATCTGGAGCTGACCCTGCTTCTTGTCCACATGACAGCAGATCTGATCACTGTCATTGCCTCTAACACCTCGGGCGGAATTAAATTTTTTTTTGGTCCTGCAGTATTCAAATATACTGCAATAAAAGGCTAACGTATCTACCCCAAATGCATCAATAAAAACATCACTCATTGAGCAAAAAATAAGCCCTCGCAAGTCCCAATCCGGAAAAAAAGGAAGCAACGGCTCGGAAAATGACTCCCTTTTTTTTTTTACAAACAGATTTTTTTTCACCACTTAAAAAAAAAGAAACTTTACTTTTGGTACAAAAACTCTTAATGACTCGGAATTCAAAAAAGCAGCCAGTTTTAGCATTTGTGACATGGAAAAAAAAAGAACACAATTGTAATGATTGTACAGTTCATATAGTTTTGTGTTGGGTGGAAGAAAAACACAGGAGTCACGGTTTGATATAGAAAAGTCCTGTTTCTTCATACAAGTTGGCAGAAATATTTACACAGTTTGCAGACACAAGAAACAGGAGACACAGCGCCAAGTAACCAAGCTCAGCAATACTCTCCCAAAAACAGATTAGGATTTCTTCTCTGTTACCGTAAGTCCATGCAAACGTGGGTCTTTCAAAGAGCAGGGTTCGATCCAAAGTGCTCAGGTTCCTCATAGGAATTTTGGGTACAAGGCCAAGGCTTAAGGAGTCAAGTCACAGGTTTCACTGCAGGCTAGATTCTGAAGCACTATTGCTCAGCTGGCTGCTTAAGAACAAAGGAGGAATCAGGCGGGAACTGCAACTGGAAACTCCATTTTGACTGAGGGCAAGATACTGCAGCAAGAAAAGAAAGAAAATGGTGACGAACAAACGATTTCAGGAATAATCAAGAACCTTAACATTATCCCCCTTAAGGACAACCTCCGGATGACCTCAGACCAGGCTTTGTGGGTACCTCTGAGAAACTGACGGAGCAACGAGGAGATTAACGTTATTGACCGGTTCCCATGATTGTCCTCCACGGGTACCCTGCCATTTAATCAGATTGTACCTGTTTTAACAACCGGAATAAAATACTTCCACCACAAATTTTCCTGCCTCGACCGCCTGGGTCAGGGCAAGGAGAGGAACGTCCAGGAAAACGTATTGGGTTCGCACCTTTATAGGGATACATGAAAGACGGGGGATTCTCATAATTTTGGGCAGTTGAAGCGACAAGCAACGGCACTTATAATTTTACTGATTTTATAGGGTCCAATGTACTTTTGTCCCAACTTAGAATGAATCCTTAATTAAGATTTCTGGTTGACAGCCGACCAAGTCTCCACCTTGAAAGCGGTGCAGGTTTCAATTTATCTGCGCTTTTTGTCCTTTTTACCGTTCAGATTTTCCTTTAGAAGATCCATAATCTTTGTAAAGACGTGATTCTTCAGCCACTGCTGGTAAAGGCGTTTCTATGGGAAATCGTGTAAATGTT
>JARQOD010000001.1:145150902-145255667 GCA_033576555.1 Oophaga sylvatica
GGCCAAGAGTTCCCTATTGCCGACATCATAATTCCTCTCGGCGGACGACAATTTTTTAGAGAAGAAAGCGCACGGATGCCATTTACCAGGGGACGGACCTTGAGATAATACCGCACCCACTCCTACGTCAGATGCGTCTACCTCCACAATGAACGGTTGTGATGCATCAGGTTGGATGAGTATGGGTGCTGAAGCAATACATTTTTTCAAG
Organism: Oophaga sylvatica; assembly: GCA_033576555.1. NCBI lineage: Eukaryota > Metazoa > Chordata > Amphibia > Anura > Dendrobatidae > Oophaga > Oophaga sylvatica. The sequence goes on from JARQOD010000001.1 coordinate 145,151,114, forward strand.
GAGGAAAATGCTTGACAAGCTTTGTCAGACCACCTAGAAAAATCCGTCCCTTTTTTTGTCATGTCAGTGAGAGGTTTGACAACGGATGAGAAATTACGAATAAATTTCCGGTAGTAGTTAGCAAACCCCCAGGAAACGCTGCAGTGCTTTAAGATCCTCTGGCCGATCCCATTCAAGCACAGCCTTCACTTTCCCAGAGTCCATATGGAAACCGGAAGCTGACACCAGGAATCCTAAAAACTGAAGTTCTTGTACGGCGAATACACACTTCTCCCATTTGGCGTACAGTTTATTGTCTCGCAAGATCTGCAACACCTGTCTCACATGCTCCTGATGAGACACAAGATCCGGCGAGTAAATTAAGATGTCATCTAGATAAATGACAACAAACTGTCCCACTAGGTGGCGAAAGATGTCATTAACAAAATGTTGAAACACCGCCGGGGCAGTAGTCAGACTGAAAGGCATGACAAGGTTCTCATAATGTCCCTCCGGAGTGTTAAACGCCATCTTCCACTCATCCCCCTCCTTTATCCTAACCAGATTATACGCCCCCCTGAGATCCAACTTAGAGAACCATTTGGCGCCCACAATCTGATTGAAGAGATCAGGAATAAGTGGGAGCGGATACGGATCTCGGACCGTAATCCGATTAAGCTCACGGAAATCCAGGCAAGGGCGTAGGCCTCCATCTTTTTTCTTCACAAAGAAGAACCCCGCGGCCACTGGGGAAGATGAAGGTCTAATATGCCCCTTGGCCAGACTTTCCGAAATATAATCCTTCATAGCTTGCCTCTCAGGACCAGAAAGGTTATATAACCTAGATTTTGGTAACTTAGCATCAGGAAGCAATTTTATAGCACAGTCATACGCGCGATGAGGAGGTAATTCTTGACACCCTTCCTCTGAAAACACATCCTCAAAGTCCTCCAGAAAAGGAGGTAAGGTTCTAGGCACGACCGCACCGATGACCGTGTTCATGCAGTTACTATTGCAAAATTCACCCCACTGGCTTATCTCTCTGGATTGCCAATTAATAACTGGGTTATGTTTAGTTAACCAAGGAAGTCCCAACACAATAGGAGTGGGAAGGCCCTCCAAAACATAACAAGACAATAGTTCTTTATGTATTGCCCCCACTCGAAGGTCTATGTTATGCACGGCTTGCACAAAGCTACCTTGACCGAGAGGCCTGGCTTTCAATAGAGAATATAGGGATAGGTTTGGCCAATACACTCAGTTGCATACCTTGCACCTGGGCAAACCGAGCGTCCACCAGATTAGCCGCGGCCCCACTATCCAGAAGAACAGAAATCCTCTCAGTTCTTGTACCTACCACCACCTCCGCTGGTACGAGAAACTGAGACGGACTTGGGGACGAAATACATACTCCCAGATTGTCGTCCACCACACAACCTGGGATCAACAGTTTTCCGGCGACTCCTTGCTCAGCAAAGTACGGGATGGACACCCCCCAACAAAATGTCCCTTTCTCCCGCAGAAGTAACACTTTCCTGTCTTGCGGCGCACCGCCGATCCCCTCCCTCGAAACGATGTCCCTCCTAACTGCATAGGCTCCTCAGAACAAACCAGGGGAACCTCAATATAAGGGACTATAGTAGAAGGTGGAGTCATCACAGGGGGCGGAGTTACCTCGCACCTCTCCCGAAGCCGTCTATCAATGCGAATAGCAAGAGCCATAGCGGCCTCCAGTGATGGGGAGAATCATACTGAGCCAACACATCTTTTAATTTGTCAGATAATCCTTGACAAAACTGGCTCCTAAGAGCTGGGTCATTCCACTGAGTATCTGTGGCCCATCTACGGAACTCAGAAGAAAATTCCTCCGCCGGACGATCTCCCTGCTGTATCTTACGTAACTTCATTTCAGCAAGGGAGACCCGATCCGGGTCATCATATACCAGACCCAGGGCTGTAAAAAATCGATCTACTGACGGAGAGCCGGGGAGTCCGGAGGAAGAGGAGAACGCCCAGGATTGAGGGTCCCCTTGTAAGAGCGAGATGACAATTCCCACCCTCTGATCTTCACTCCCCGAAGACCGAGGCCGTAGCCGAAAATATAATTTACATGCCTCCCGGAAGGTAAAAAATTTGTCCCGCCCACCAGTGAACCTGTCCGGGAGAGCTACTTTAGGTTCAGATCTGGTTTGCTCCCGGGGGTACAAAACCTTGGACTTAACGTCCGTCAGCTCCATGGACAAACTCTGCAACTGCTGAGCTAACTGGGCTACTGGATCCATGGTAGCTGGGGAGAATCTTTTAGTGTGGTCGGTGAAAATGTCACGACGTATAACAGATATATTCTATGATAGTAACATATATCTAATGTGACAACATTCTATATTTCATATAATAGAAAATATCAACATGTATACATAGTATCTGCCAGCAATGTCTTACCTGACATAATATCCTATGTATTGTGGGTCTATACTGTGTACGTGTCACGCTGTCTCAGGATAGAGGTGGACCGGGGTCTATGCTGACCCTGAACTGGGGTCCTGACTAGTCCCTCTACCTGGAGGTACTGTTAATGGTACAGAGGTCCAGGCCGCCAGCGTAACCCTGTCTCTTGTAGATCCCTGACCACTGTAATCTAGTCCTGAGAAGGACCCTGATTACCACCACAGGGAATGGGCAGGTCACAGCTTACACACAGTCTAAGACAAACGAGACAGACAAGGGGTAAAGAAAACACTGCCTTGCATACAAAACTTCCACTACAGAGGAACACAAAAGGTTAAGGAGATAAACAATAAGCGAGGAGAGGAAAAACCACAACAGGCACTCTTAGCTTAAGTCTTCTCAGAAACGATCCGCTCTGCTGGTCTGAATGAATGCTTTCACCGACAACTTCCCCAGCAGACCAGCAGGTATATGAAGGAAGCTAATTAACAAAACATCAATCGCAGCTGGGCGAGGCTGGTCAGTCCAGCACCGAGAGAGAAAGAATTAACTCCCTCAGTGCCGAAAAACACCCAGCACCAGAAACTCAGCTGTGCGAAGTCAGGGTGTGCAATCGCCACGATCTTCCCGCGACACACCCGTGGCACCCCCATGATTAATGATTGGCAAGATGTTCTTTTCCTGAAATTATGTGCCCTTTTTTTCTCCACACATACCTTTGATCATTGTGGGCAAAGAGATCTATTAAACATCATCGGTCCACAGGACTTGTGTCCAAAACGCATCAGTTTTGTTTAGATGCTCTTTTGCATATTTCTGATATTGAATTTTATGGTGAGGATGCAGGAGAGGTTTTCTTCTGATGCCTCTTTCATGAAAGCCATATTTGTGCAGGTGTCTCTGAACTGTAGAACAATGTACCACAATTTCAGAATCTGCTACATTTTTCTGAAGGTCTATTGCAGTACAGATATTCATTTTGCAAAGAAGGGGGCAGGTCACTGAGGGATCAGTGACCTGTCAGCAGTCTGCAATATGAATATCTAATCAGAGCACCATATACCCCAGCCCCGCCTTAGGGCATCATCCAAGGCATCATTTTAATCAGTATAACGGCGCCGATCTGACACTGTGTAAAGGTTACTGTGCACAATCCTGCTGACAGGTTCCCTTTAAAACTAGAGTAGAAATAAATAGCAGCACAGATGAAACACTTGCAAATAGGTTGATTCAATTTATACTAAAATTAGATGATGTGGAGAGGGGTCCCCAAATTTTGAGAGCCTGGATACATATACATTTACCATTTGAAAACGTTTGCCCATAATTTATATATAAATTATCAAGTGAACATTAGGGCTCGACAATTTAAAAATAATCTTATTTTATTCTGTAAAACACTCGTCTAATCATGATGGTAATATAATAACAGCGAAGTGTTTAAATTTTGGTACAGAATAAAGAACAAGAAAATGGAAATTATAATTAAAGATTAGAAGTTCATTTCCTCAGCAAGCTCTATTTGAAGTGATAGTTTTAACAGCTTTTCCTGACAACTATTTCAACTCCAAAAATAAATCATTTTATTTCACTAATTACACTTTCAATTTTTAAGAAGAATAAATATGTTTACCTTTTACACAAGTGTCGATGTATGATCTTAGCCACTCATTGTAATATTTTACATTTCTCCATCACTGAGCATAGCCGTTTAGAATGGGAAGCCGATATCTATAATTACTCAACAAGATATCTAAAACAATATTGTTTTCAATTCCAAAATGGTCTAGTGGCTGTTATAAATTGTGCTGCAAGATATTACATTGAATATATTTTAAAGTGAAACTGTTGGCCACTTTATGTTGCATTTTCTGAGAGCAGAATGCAAAACCAACAGGTACAATGTCTACAACAACGTTTTTATTTTTGGTGTTTAATGTTTATGGTGTGGTTTGGTCAAACTCACAAATTAGTCTAAAGCATCAAGAAGATTCGGTGATATTCATAAAGGAAGAAACACAGTGAGCACTACTGTGGGAGGTGCCAAGGTAGGTTCCCAAACCATGTAGTGATAAATATGAAGACCTGGCACTCAACTAATGCTGTCAGAAAGAGCTTTAATTTGGTCCAAAATTGTAGTACAACAAAAATGTTTTGGTCACTCAGACCTTCATCTGTTACTACAAGTGTATTTGATTATAATGTTCATAAGAAACCCGTATTCATAAGTACGGTATGTCACATTATTCTACTACTTGTACTATCCAAGGGCTCACTTTTTACCAGCTCATTCTCCTCTATTCTCCCAGCACCTATATACTTTACCATTTTGTCTTGTGGTCCATTATGTTTATATAAACCATACTATGCTAAGAATGACCATCCTCCTTGAATGTACATACTTTGGTTTGTTTTATTTAATATTTGTGTTTCATTCTCTTTATTATGCTTTTGCATTTGTTTGATTTTTGTAGTAACTGATGAAGGTCTGAGTGACCGAAATGTTTTTGTTGTACTACAATTTTGGACCGAATTAAAGCTCTTTTTTCACAGCATTAAGTTGAGTGCCAGGTCTTCCTATTTATCAGTGATATTTATGACCTGTTCCTCCCTTAGCCATCTTTTGGGTTTAGGGAAAAACATATTACTGCTATCCTGCCAAGTAGAAATAGATAAAATGGCATAGCATGGTATTTACTGAAAAAAGTAATGGTTATTTTAAGGGCGAAGTTAGAAGACCATATAACACGGATGACTATCGCAACGTAAGGCTCGGACTGGATGGTGGCTCTACTGACTCGAAAGTGACAGCTGCATAAAAATACATGCCGGCCAGTCCAAGCCTTGCGATGAGATTGACATCCATGTTATACTGCCGCCTGATTGTGCACTATAGAAAAACACTCAAACTCCTTATGCATTGTGTGAGCTACAAAGTTGTAACAAAATTAGCTTTAGACCTCATCCAGATGTCCATTTTTCTTTCATACATGAATAAAACTGACCGACTTTCATGAGTGTTTTTGATCAGTGTGTCAATTTTTAACAATCAGTGATTTTCTCATATATCTCAAAAAACACCATCACCTGTCTAAATGTGTACGTATATGAACTGATTTCCAGCACCATCATGGTTCTCTTCTCACTTACTCGACCATTGAGTCGGAATTGCCTTCACATAAGTGAGATGAGGACTGTAGCAGAGCTGAAAACTGGAAAAGATAGCGATTGGTAAGTGTATTAACTCACATATACTAAATTACATACACATGTAGGCAGGGCTGGGCAACTTATTTTCCCAAAGGGCCATGTGACAGAATGTGACTGTGAACAGATGAACTTAATTCTGCTCATTATTATTATTTTATATTCATTTTTATTACAGATGGGTGAACCCGAACGGTAAAGTTTGGCGTCCGTACCGAACACCTACTGTATTCGGTAAGGACCCCAAACTTTACTGTTTGGGCTTCACCAAGTAGTCCGTATTACTGTTCAGGTTCGGCTGCTCAAACACCGGGTGTTTGTCACGCTGTCATGTGCGACCGTGGGGACCTCTCTATTCTTGATAACCAGCCTTGCTGAAACTGACAGCTGAGGGTTGAAGCCCCCAGCTGTGAGTTTTGCCTGGCTGGTTATCAAAAATATGGGGAAACCTACTCGTTTTTTAAAATTATTTATTTACAGTGCAGGAGCCAGCTGATGAATACTCCAATGAACAATCCTATCAGCGGTAGTCCCATCAGCTGACACCAATGACTGGAGCTAACCTTTATTATTATTATTTATTTATATAGCGCCATTAATTCCATGGTGCTGTACATGAGAAGGGGTTCCAAAGTTATAGATATCGTTTACAGTAAAAAATTTACAATGACAGACTGGTACAGAGGGGAGAGGACCCTGTCCTTGCGGACTTACATTCTACCTTTATACCTTCGATCACAGCTGCCGGCTCACTCTGTCTTTTGACAGTGTGGAAACTGCAGCTCTCTGAGGGTAATGATTTCACCGCCGATCAGAAGCGGTAATTGCCGTGCTGTCATGCACATGACAGAGTGACAAACATTGGATGTTTCAGCCCACCATTCAAGTGAATGGCATCCGGGTTTGGATCCGGGTACTGTTCTGGTACCTGAACCCAAACTTTTTGTAACTGTTCGCCCAAACCCGTCTGACCCGAACATCCAGGTGTCCATCCATCTCTAATTTTTGTCCCTCAATATTAATCAGAGTTAACCCCTCTTTGCCTTCTGATGTACTATTCTGTCCATGTGACCTGGGACTTAATTCCCATGGACAGAATAGTACATCATAGGCGATCGGCCACACTCACGGGGAGAGCGCGGCCGATCACAGCCGGGTGTCAGCTGATTGTCACAGCTAACACTCGGCACTAAGTGCCAGGAGTCCCGGCACTTTAACCCCCAGAACACTGCGATCAAACATTATCACAGCGTTCCGGTGTCAGCACAGGGGACTTAATCGCTACGATGGAGACCCGATGTCAACATGATGACATCTGGGTCTCCAGAGCTGAGAAACTTCCTGTCATGCGCAGTGCATGTCAGGAAGTCTCTTAGGTCAGTGCACAGAAACTACAGTGCTGACAGCTTCTGTAGCATGCAGATGCTGCTTCATCTGCATGCTATAGAAGCAATCAGCCTGCACAAAATCATTGTCCCATAGTGGGACAGGGTGTAAAACTTAGAATGAAGTAAAATAAAAAAACTAAAAATAATTATAAAAATATTTTAAAAAATAATAAAAAATAATAATAATAAAAAATCAATATTTATTCTATCACTAAATAAATATTTGAATAAAAAAAATCTAAACAATAAAAGTACACATATTTGGTATTGCCGCGTTCGTAACGACCCAATCTATAAAACTATCCTGCTAGTTAACCCCTTTAGGGAACAGCATAATAAACAACAAGGCAAAAAACAATGCTTTATCATCATGCCGCCGAACAAAAAGTGGAATAACACGCGATCAAAAAAACAGCTATAAATAATCATTGTACTGCTGAAAATATCATTTAGTCCTGTGAAAAACGAGCTGCCATACAGCATCCTCGGTGAAAAAATAAAAAAGTTATAGCTGTCAGAATAAAGTGATGCAAAATAAATTATTTTTTCTATAAAATAGTTTTTGCTATATAAAAGCGCCAAAACATAAAAAATTATATAAATGAGGTATCGCTGTAATCGTACTGACCCGAAGAAGAAAACTGCCTTATCAATTTTACCACATGTGGAACGGTGTAAACGCCCCCAAAAGAAATTCATGAAATGCTGGTTTTTGCTCATTCTGTCTCCCAAAAATCGGAATAGAAAGTGATCAAAAAATGTCATGTGCCCAAATATGGTACAAATAAAAACGTCAACTCATCCCACAAAAAACAAGACCTCACATGACTCTGGAAAAAAATATGGAAAAATTATAGCTCTCAAAATGTGGTGATGCAAAAACTATTTTTTGCAATAAAAAGCGTCTTTTAGTGTGTGTCATCTGCCAAACATAAAAACCCGCTATAAATACCCACTATAAACAGTAAATCAAACCCCCCTTTATCACCCCCTTAGTTAGGGAAAAATAATAAAATAAAAAAAAAATTATTTCCATTTTCCCGTTAGGGTTAGGGTTGGGGCTAAAGTTAGGGTTAGGATTAGGGTTGGGACTAAAGTTATGGTTAGGTTTGGGGCTAAAGCTAGGGTTGGGCTAAAGCTAGGGTTAGGGCTAAAGTTGCGGTTAGGGTTGAGACTATGTTAGGGTCTGCGGAACGCACCAAATATATGAGGTAGAGAGGTGTGTTCGCAGCCCGGGGTCCACCGTGCAGGCGGAGCCTGCTGCTAGTAAAATGGCGCAAGACGCGAACTCTGTTATCCCGCAGAGTCGCCAAAATAAACGCCGCAATGCACTGTGGCAATATGTGCGAACTCTGTTATTTCACAGAGCCGCTAGGAGTGCCGCAGCGCTATATGGCGATGTGTGCGAACTCACTTGACACCACTGAGTCGCAAAATAAACACGCTAGCTAGCATACCAAACTCCTCACCGATTAAGTCGTTATTCTAGCGGCTTATTTCAGCCGGGCCCTAACCACACACACGCATGACCACACTGGCGCAAAGCATATAATGGTTGATACTAGCGCATGGTGGCTCAGCATTGCCACCCTTTTATAATAACAGCTACAGGACCTGCCAGAAACAAGGACCAATGAAACTTGTTCCAGAATACCAGTAGTCACAGGACCTTCCTGGCAGACCAATAGGAGCTGCTGAAGTACCTGAGCATGTGACCCCTGATCTCCAATGAGAGATCTCACCCTGGGCATGCTCGGAAGGGAAAAACAAGGACTTTGTCCTAAAGACGTCTGCTCGCCGCTAACCAGTACTGGCCACAATAGCAGAGTCTGGAGGAGCAGCAGTAATCCTCTGCACACTACCAGACTGGGCAAGACCTGGGACCGACGTCTAAGCGGGGGTAGCGGGGTGCCAACCTAGTGGACTCAACTCGCAGCCTAATGTTACGGGCGGAGAGCCATACCAAGTCCCCAGGAGCAAATGTTGGTGCGGGGCGCCGATGTGCGTCGGCGGAGGACCTCATCCTCTCCTTGGACGCCTGAATGGCATCCTGGGTACGGTCCCAAATGTCCCGTGCCTCCACAGCCCAGTCTGCCACCCTGGAGTCGGCGGAAGACACGGGCATGGGCACCGGAACCCGCGGAATCTGACAGTAGTTCAGGAGGAATGGAGTCTGTCCGGTGGAGTCAGCCACAGCATTGTTTATTGCAAACTCAGCCCATGGTAGCAAGGATGCCCAGTCATCCTGCCTGGCTGAGACAAAATATCGTAGATAGGTGACCAAGGTCTGGTTGGCCCTCTCTACCAACCCATTCGTCTCAGTATGGTACGCTGAAGAGAGATTTAACTCAATACTGAGTAGACGACAAAGCTCTCTCCAGAATCGAGACGCAAACTGGGGACCTCGGTCACTGACAATTTTGTCCGGCATGCCGTGTAGATGGAAGATGTGCCTAACGAACAACGCTGCCAGAGCCCGTGCAGAAGGTAACCGTGGTAGCGGCACCAGATGCACCATTTTGGAGAAATGGTCGGTGATTACCCAAATGATGGTGCAACCCGAGACTTGGGCAAGCCCACCACAAAGTCCATCCCAACCATCTCCCAGGGCCTGTCTGCCACCGGCAAAGGGTAAAGTAACCCAGCTGGCCGTTGTCGTGGAGACTTATTCTTGGCGCAGGAGACACACGCTCGAACATAGTCCCCAACATCATGGACCATATGCGGCCACCAGTATGTCCTCGCCAGCAATTCAGATGTCCTCTTTGCCCCAAAGTGTCCACCCACCCTGGACGAATGTGCCCAAGAGAGTACCTCCGGTCGCAAATTGGTAGGCACAAAAGTCTTTCCCGGGGGCACAGACTCTAGCGAAACCGGGGCCACTGTTCTCAGGCTCTCTGTGGGGACAATAAGCCGAGGATCCTCCACCTGCTCCTCAGAGGACACCACAGAGCGAGAGAGAGCGTCGGCACGAATGTTCTTCTCTCCCGAGAGGAAATGGAGTGTGAAATTAAACCAGGAGAAGAACAAGGACCATCTGGCCTGGCGAGAATTAAGCCGCTGGGCTGTCTGCAGATACACCAAATTTTTGTGGTCAGTGAAGTCTTGGAAGGGAAAGCGGGCCCCTCCAACAGATGTCTCCACTCAGAGAAGGCCAACTTCATAGCTAGCAACTCCCTATCCCCGATGGAATAATTCCTCTCCACTGATGTGAAGGTCTTAGAGAAGAAGAAGCAAGGATGAATCCGACCTTGAGCATCCTTTTGGAAGAGGATTGCTCCAGCACCAACGGATGAGGCATCCACCTCCAATAAAAATGGCTTATCAACATCGGGGCGATGTAGGATGGGAGCACTAGCAAAATGAGACTTAATAGAAGTGAAAGCCTTGGAGACCTCTTCCGACCACAATTTGGGATTTGCTCCCTTCTTGGTGAGGGCTACCAAGGGAGCTACCAAGGTAGAGAAATGGGGAATGAACTGGCGATAGTAATTAATGAACCCCATAAAGCACTGCACCGCTTTAAGAGAGTGGGGTTCCTGCCAGTCCATCACAGCCTGTAGTTTGGCCGGATCCATAGCCAATCCCTGGGTTGAGATGATATAACCAAGGAAAGGTAAAGACTCCAGCTCAAACATACATTTCTCTAACTTAGCATAAAGGGAATTAGCCCGTAAGAGGTCGAAGACTCTGCAGACATCTCTCTGGTGGGAGTCAATATCTGGAGAGAAGATGAGTATATCATCCAGATAGACTACGACCGAGGTGGAGAGCATATCCATGTCATTGACAAAGTCTTGGAAAACGGCTGGGGCATTACAGAGCTCAAAGGGCATCACCAGATATTCGTAATGCCCATCCCTGGTATTAAAAGCCATCTTCCATTCGTCCCCCACACGGATGCGAATCAGGTTATAAACACCGCTCAGATCTAGTTTAGTGAATACCCTTGCTCCCCGAAGCCTATCAAAGAGCTCAGAAATCAGGGGCAACGGGTGCTTGTTTTTAACGGTGATGGCGTTAAGACCCCTGTAATCAATACACGGACGTAATTCTCCGTTCTTCTGCACGAAGAAGAATCCCACCCCTGCCGGTGACACCGACTTCCTAATAAACCCTCTTGCCAGGTTCTCCTGAATATATTGCGACATGGCCTCTGTCTCAGGAAGAGAGAGGGGATAGACCCTTCCCCAAGGAGGTTCTGCGCCAGGCAAGAGGTCGATAGGACAGTCATAGGGGCGATGAGGCGGAAGAGTCTACGCAGCCTTCTTGGAGAACACGTCTGCATATGACCAGCAGCACTTGGGAAGTGGAGTAAGATCTGCGGGTAACTCAGTAGTGGTAACCTGAACGCAACTCCTGACACATCTGCCTCTACATGCATCACTCCAACCCAGCATCCTACCCGAGGTCCACTCTATATGTGGGGAGTGGAAACGGAGCCAAGGTATACCTAGTAGGATCTCGTCTATTCCCTCGGGAAGGACGAGTAGGGAAATAAGTTCCTGATGGGAAGGAGATACAAACAATGCAAGTGTAACAGTCTGGTGTGTAATTTTTGAGGGCAATGTCGACCCATTCACTACTCGGACAGTCACTGATTTGTCAAGCGCCACCAGAGGTATTGCGTGATGGCGAGCAAAGTTAGAGGACATGAAGTTCCCCTCTGCTCCTGAGTCCACGCAAAGGTCGGCGGTGAGAGTGGAAGTGCCTACAGTGATTGTCCCTTTAAGTGTCATCTTGGAGGAAAATGCCGCTGTCTCTAGTAAGCCTCCTCCCAGGGTCACAAGACGCGATCGCCTCTGCGATCGCTGTGGACATCTGTTAGTATAGTGTCCTGCCTGCTGGCAAAAATTACAGACCACCGTTGCTCGAGCGGTCCGGGACTTAGGTCCCGCTCGAGAAACCTCCATGGCTTCGGAGGAATCAGACGCCTGAACGGAAGATTCCAGAGGTTTGGCGAAAGTGGGAGCCAACCAAAACCTCTGCCTGCACTGGGTCCGCTCTAACCTCCGCTCGTTAAAACGGAGATCAATGCGGGTGGATAGGGAAATGAGTTCCTCCAGTGTGGCGGGAATCTCCCTGGTGGCCAAAGCATCCTTCACATGATCCGCCAGTCCTCTCCAGTACACCGGAATGAGGACTTTATCCGCCACGCTAAATCAGAGACCAGAGTCCGAAATTGGACGGCGAACTGGCTGACCATGGATGAACCCTGTGATATTGCCAGCAGTTGGAGTGCCGTATCGTGGGTGACACGAGGTCCTAAGAAGACCTGTCTCAGAGCCTCCAGGAAGAGAGAAGCACTCTGTACCACACGATCGTCGCGCTCCCACAGCGGCATTGCCCACTCCAACGCCCTGCCCGACAGGAGGGATAAGACAAAACCCACCTTCGCCCGTTCCGTGGGAAAACGTGCAGCCAGAAGCTCAAGATGAATGGAGCACTGACTCACGAATCCCCGACATTGCTTGCTGTCACCAGCAAACTTGTCTGGAAGCGGGAGATGGGATAAAGTCGGAGCAGGGGTGGCAGAGGACAAACTGGCTGCAGCCATGCTAGCAGCCTGAACAGCGACAGCTGTAACATCCACAGCTGAGGTTGTGCGCTCTAGAGCCGCCAACCTACCCTCCAGCTGCTGGATGTACTGCTGTAGATGCTGGTCGTCCGCCATTTTACTAGCCAGACCCTGGCGCTAGTATTATGTTAGGGTCTGCAAAATGCACCAAATATATGAGGTAGAGAGGTGCGTTCGCAGCCCGGGGTCCACCGTGCAGGCGGAGCCTGCTGCTAGTAAAATGGCGCAAGATGCGAACTCTGTTATCCCGTAGAGTCGCCAAAATAAACGCTGCAATACGCTGTGGCAATATGTGAGAACTCTGTTATTTCACAGAGCCGCTAGAAGGAGTGCCGCAGCGCTATATGGCGATGTGTGCGAACTCACTTGACACCACTGAGTCGCAAAATAAACACGCTAGGGCGCTGTCTAGCGTTGAAAGCGAACCCTGTTACGTCACAGAGCCGCTGAGAAAAAGTTCTATGTCCTGTCAGGCACCCAGGTACACAGTTAAGTGCTAAGCGAAACTTAGAACGTGATCATGCGCTAATGTCCTCGCGGGAGTCACCCGCAATCTATGGCGTCTGAACGCCAGACCCTGAATAGGGCAATCAAACTCCTCACCGGTTATGCTGGTAATCTAGGGCATCTAGGACACCGACCCTGACCAGCTAGCATACCAAACTCCTCACCGATTAAGTCGGAATTATAGGGGCTTATTTCAGCCGGGCCCTAACCACACACACGCATGACCACACTGGCGCAAAGCATATAATGGTTGATACACAACACCTATATAGTAAACCCATGTAGAGCAAAAAATATATAAACAAAGCACCGAGAAAAATAGCTCTAGCACAAATTAATTATCAAAAGACAACTTTATTAAACATGGTAGAAAACACGTAAAATTGGTAAAAACGGGAAAAACAGACACACAATACAACAGAAATTGGTGGAAAAGACCTCGGGCAGGATGGTAAACATGTATGGTAAGCGTAGGTCAAAGACATATATATACCCTTATTACAAAGAAAAGTAACAACCAAATAAATCCAGATGAAAAGTGCATATACCATATATGGTCAAAAGAGTGTCTGTCTTAAAATCACCGAGGACTATGTAATGCAGCACAAAAGTGGCTAAAGTAGATATATATCACTCTCTCAAAAATGGAGGTGACTCTAATTACAAAGTTATTAGACAGCACAGAGTGTCAAAGGGAGCAAAAAGCCCCTAGGTATATGCAGAGATCATAAGGAAAACAAGAAAAGTAAAAATACCAAACCAAGGGTACATATATAGTAACACATGCTAGAAATATTGACAGTCCATGATTACCTCACACTCCAGGCGTCCACCACACCCGACGCGCGTTTCGCATAGAAATGCATCGTCCAGGGGTGGACGTCCCCTGGACGAAGCATTTCTATGCGAAACGCGCGTCGGGTGTGGTGGACGCCTGGAGTGTGAGGTAATCATGGACTGTCAATATTTCTAGCATGTGTTACTATATATGTACCCTTGGTTTGGTATTTTTGCTTTTCTTGTTTTCCTTATGATCTCTGCATATACCTAGGGGCTTTTTGCTCCCTTTGACACTCTGTGCTGTCTAATAACTTTGTAATTAGAGTCACCTCCATTTTTGAGAGAGTGATATATATCTACTTTAGCCACTTTTGTGCTGCATTACATAGTCCTCGGTGATTTTAAGACAGACACTCTTTTGACCATATATGGTATATGCACTTTTCATCTGGATTTATTTGGTTGTTACTTTTCTTTGTAATAAGGGTATATATATGTCTTTGACCTATGCTTACCATACATGTTTACCATCCTGCCCCAGGTCTTTTCCACCAATTTCTGTTGTATTGTTTGTCTGTTTTTCCCGTTTTTACCAATTTTACGTGTTTTCTACCATGTTTAATAAAGTTGTCTTTTGATAATTAATTTGTGCTAGAGCTATTTTTCTCGGTGCTTTCTTTTTTTATAATGGTTGATACTAGCGCATGGCGGTTCAGCATTGCCACCCTTTTATAATAACAGCTACAGGATCTGCCAGAAACAAGGACCAATGAAACTTGTACCAGAATACCAGTAGTCACAGGACCTTCCTGGCAGACCAATAGGAGCTGCTGAAGTACATGAGCATGTGACCCCTGATCTCCAATGAGAGATCTCACCCTGGGCATGCTCAGAAGGGAAAAACAAGGACTTTGTCCTAAAGACGTCTGCTCGCCGCTAACCAGTACTGGCCACAATAGCAGAGTCTGGAGGAGCAGCAGTAATCCTCTGCACACTGCCAGACTTGGCGAGACGCTGGGACCGACGTCTAAGCTGAGCAGAGTCCACTGCGGCCGGAGACTAATGGGAGACCGCAGCCGGATTGGCTCGAGATTCCCCTTGTGCAGAAGCGGGAACTTGACCCGTAACAGACTAGAGTTGGGGTTAGGGTTTGGATTACGGTTATGGTTAGGATTAGGGTTAGGGTTGGGATTAGGGGTGTGTTGGAGTTAGAGTTAGAATTGGGGGTTTCCACTGTTTAGACACATCAGGGGCTCTCCAAACCCGACATGGCGTCCGAGATCAATTCCAGTCAATTTTGCATTGAAAAGTCAAATGGCAATCCTTCCCTTCTGAGCTCTGCCACGCGCCCAAACAATGGTTTACCTGCATATATGGGGCATCAGCGTACTCAGGACAAATTGTACAACTGTTGGCGTCTAATTTCTCCTGTTACTCTTGGTAAAATAGAACAAATTGGATCTGAAGTAAATTTTTTGTGAAAAAAAGTTAAATGTTCATTTTTTTAAACATTCCAAAAATTCCTGTGAAGCACCTGAAGGGTTAATAAACTTCTTGAATGTGGTTTTGAGCACCTTTAGGGGTGCAGTTTTTAGAATGTTGTCACTTTTGGGTATTTTCTATCATATAGACCCCTCAAAATGTCTTCAAATGTGATGTGGTCCCTAAAAAAATGGTGTTGTAAAAATGAGAAATCGCTGTTTAAATTTTAACCCTTATAGCTTCCTAACAAAAAAAAATTTGGGTTCCAAAATTGTGCTGATGTGAAATAGACATGTGGGAAATGTTACTTATTAAATATTTTGTGTGACATATCTGTGATTTAAAGGCATGAAAATTTAAAGATGGAAAAATGCGAAATTTTCAAAATTTTATAAAAATTTCCGCTTTTTTCACAAAGAAACGAATGTCATATCAAAGAAATTTTATCACTGCCATGAAGTACAATATGTCATGAGAAAACAGTGTCAGAATCACCAGGATCCATGGAAGCATTCCAGAATTATTACCTCATAAATAGACAGTGGTCAGAATTGTAAAAATTGGCCTGGTCATTAACATGCAAACCACCCTTGGGGTAAAGGGGTTAAGTATGCTGACTAGTTATTACTGTTAATATATGTTACAATAGGGCTTATTGTAACTTGTATTCTAACCTGTAACAGCTAATCAAAACATATAGGTCACACTGCAGGCCTTGATACCGCTGGATCCTTGTTATCTCTGTTTAAGGAGAATCCCACCCTGTACCCTTTGACCTAAATGCATTCAACATAGCCTATATGTCTGATGAAGGGTCTTCACCCAAAACGGAATACTTACAACAGTGTAACCAATGGATAAGAAATATTGACAATAAATCCTATTTGAAGCCTCTCTGAGTGCCTTTGTAGGTGTGTAGCACCTTCAGTCTGTCTACTGTTGGTCTACCGGAGTTCAGTGGTTAGCTCCAAAGGAAGTAGAACCCTTCTCAAGATAACTCTGATATTCTGGGTGTGCCAACTATCTGTTAGAACAGTACACTGGGTACACCCTACTTGTGTGGGAGATGAATGCAGCTGATATGTTTAACTACCAAATGTTGCAACCCTTTCCATCCGATCCGATGCTGATAGCCTATTCTAAAGATAAACTATAAGCATCAGTAATGGCAAACATCTTTAAAGAAACATCTGGCTGCAGTATTTTAAGATAAGCACCCCCAAAATTGTAAAATCACCATGAAACAATACAATCCATCCTGTGAAGTTGAACTACAGGCTGGGCTCCATAAGAAGGCACAATTTTCACTATATACTGCAACACTTTGAAATTATTATTTTCTATTAATCCTTAATAATTGTAAGTACTGTAAGCTTTTCAGGGGATATAGCTCTGGGATCGCCGTCCTGGTAGACGGAGTGGCATAGAAACAGTTCATTCAGACAGCAGTTCTGGTGTAAACTGGCCGCAACCAGCTTTATTAAAGTCCACAGCAAACAATAGGTGATAAAAACAACTCATAAACAGAAATCCTAAGCCTCTCTGGCTACTAACTTCACATAGAGAGATTCCCTCACTATCAGGGACCAGACTCTAACAGCCTGGCCCAAAACAACACATATGTTCAGCAGTTACCAGCATGGAGTTTCGCAGAGACTCCTCTTGTGTCTGAAGGCACATCCAACGTCCAGACTTGAGAGAGCTCCCCTCCTATTCAGTAGTTACCAGCATGGAGTTTCGCAGAGACTCCTCTTGTGTCCGGGGGCACATCGAGCACCCAGACTGAGAGAGCTCCCCTCCCGGAGACTCCTCCTGTGCCTGGACTCCTGTCCAGACTAAGCGAGCTCTCTGTCTGTGTTCCCCAGCCACCTACTTCTGGCTGCCTAATTATCACCTGAGTAGCTTCAGGTTTGAACTGCAAGCGTGTACTGAATGGAAGGTGTAGTGACCTTTCTCCACCACTAGTTTTACAAAGCCATACATTTCCCTTATACCAGTCAGCAAAGTACCTAGGTGAAATGTACACCCCATTCACTATATATGCTTTCACTGTCTCACATATCCCCCCCCTCTTCTCCAGACCGGAGGGCTGGTCATCCAGACCGGAGGGCTGGTCAACCATCCTAAAGAGACAGTGAACTCCGGACAAGTCATGGCCATCATTAGCTTCATCTTCACCATTGTCATCTATATCTTCACCTGAGCCATGGACAACATCAGCTCCATCTTCACCTGAAGCATAGCTATCAGCTTTATCTTCACCTGAAGCATCCGCACTACCCTGTACCCTCCCGGGCCTATGCTCTCTGCGGGCCTCGGGTATCCTGCACGGTTTGACCTTAGTGCCGGGCTCAGTTTCGGTACAGTGCCTCTCCAGAGAAGTACGACCAGGCACGTCAGAACACCTCTGCTGATTCTTCCTCAGAAACTCTCGTACCTCCTGTCCTTGGTGCACTGACCATGTGTCACCAACTATCCCAGGAGGTAAAGGGGGTTTTGCACCTTTCTCTAATTCCCCTGAACCTTCTTTAGCACATCTACTTTCTTAAATATAAGTTGATTCATGAATTCTATTTCACAGAACTTAAGCTCCTCTGCCATGGTCTCTGACCATTTTAAGCTACACTGTTCAAATGATTGGCACTGTAGAAGGAGCTGATCGTTTTTCTTTTGCAGTACACATAATTCATCCTCTTCTTGTACAGGCTCACTTTGCATAAGACGCAGAGCTCTTACTTCTTTCTCCAGGAGATCCACATCTTCTAACAAGTCAAGGCTCATCATCTTTTCTGCTTTCACCTCCTCGTGTAGGTGCGGCATTTGCTCTCGCAACGAAGAGACTCCCTGTATCCTTCCTTTTACTTCATTGGCCTTCTCAAGAAGGTGCTCATGGCTCTCCTCACGCTCCTTCATTACAGTTTGAAGTTTTTTCTGAGAAGTAATTAATTCCTCTGGTACCTGTGCAACCATTTTTTCTTGATCTTGCAAGATACTATATACACTTTCTCTGTCACTTCGTGCTATCTGGAGCAACTGCTGGCACCGCTCACGTTCCCGGCGAAGAAATAGCACATCCAGTTTACACTGCTGTAGCTGCTCGCGTAATGCAACAATATCAGTCTTCATTTCTTTGGTGGAGACCTCATGGAGACGCATCTTCTCCTGTAGCTGTTGGACGTCTTTTACGTCTTCGGCCCCTTCTTCAGACTCTTCTGGTGGAACATGCTCAGAAGCCCTACCGTCAGTCTTACATTCTACCTCTGCAGCATTACCTTCAGAGTCCTTGGCATGATGCAGCTCCATACCATACATTGATAACTTCTCATTCTCAACAGCATCTACTGGTGCGGTGTTCAGTTTCAGAGTCCTGCCTTTAAAGCTCAGCTCTCCTCCTTTCGCCTTGGTCTTCGCCAGGGAATCTGACAGCTGTAAACTATCCTCAGATGCCATCTTCTGTCCGGCTGGAAGGTCAGCATCAGATTTCTTCTCAGGAGGACCCTCAACCTCCTCTGCTGCCATGCCTTCCTCATTTGCACTGTTTGCTTGATCGTCATCAGATGATTCACTACCACTACCACTATCACTATCCCTGTCTGACCCTTTTTTCTCATTCACATCCGGCTCACGTTCAGGGTTATACAATTCATTCTCATTCACATCCTGCTCACTTTCAGGGTTATACAATTCATCATCTTGATCTGGAACCTCAGTTAAAATGTCATCCAAAACATTAACTTCACCATCTTTTCCCTGATTTCCCTCAGGTGGTCCATCAAGTATGTGACTATGTGACAACCCCAGCACTATACTTCTATATAGCTCAGGTACCAGGAGCTGACTTACGACCTCTCCCTGGACTTTAGTGTCCCTATACAACAGGCCATTGTGTATGGCAGCATGAGGAAACCTCTCTCAGAGCCAGGCTCTTGGGAAACCTCATTTAGAACACCCATATCTTCCTGTGCCGTTTTAAGAGTAGGGTCTCGCAACTGCTCACTCCCAAAATCGTCACAGGACACATATAGGTCAGGGACACTCGTTTCCCGAGAACCACCATCCTCGTCTCCCAACATCACCTGCAAAGGAATTTCATCTTTATCACGGTCATCATCATTATCAATATCATTATCATGATTATGATCAGTATCATCATCACTATCATGATCATCATCATTATCATTATCAGTATCAGCATCATTATCATGATCATCATCATCATTATCATTATCATCATTATCACATAAGGTTAACGGCCCACTAGCATTGTGTTCCGCCCCTCGGGACTGCGCACCCTCAGTAGGAGCTTCATCACACTGTCCAACAGAATCATTTTTCCCCCAGAGATCCTTAGATCGGGGAAAGTCATTACCCAATATGACTGGGTGCACCAGGTTCTTCACTACCCCCACTTCACATGAAACCTCCCCGAGTTTGGGGACCAAGTCCACGGCAGTCTCTGGGTAGACTTTGGTGTCTCCATGGATGCACACCACACTCAGGTGTTTATCAGGGATGAAGTCCCTATCAATCAGGCTGTCACGTAACGAGAGTCACCTGACTCCCTGAGTCCAGGAGGACCTGTGCTGGGCAGCCATTTATAACCACCGGGGACACCTTTGGTCCAGTCTCTTCGGCTGCGGTGGCCACACATACAGGTTCTGTGCAGAGAGAGAGGGACCTGCCAACATCACAATACATAGGCTCCCCCTCTAGTGGACAGTTGGCTGCAATTTCACGACATCTCCAACACTGTCCATCACACTTTTCCACCCATATGTCCCCTCGGGCCTGAACCCGTCTATCAGCATACCCCATGTCCCCAACAGCTGGAACGCTCTTACCGGGAGAGTTCGGCGTCCGGGAACTCTGAAGTGACGACCACTCAGACGGCTGGTCACGGAGGCAGTCTTTGGTGGCGAAGGCCCTCACTATCAGGCTGACCAGACGATTGGCGTCCTGGTGGTCTCCTTGTCCGACCTCTGGCTGCACCTCAGGAGGACGTGCTCGGGTGTAGTGGTCCACCATCACCGCCTCGACCCCATGATCAGGTTTGCTGACTGCAGACTCCCGCTCCTTCTTTAGTACTCGGTCGTAGGGGTCCATCATCTCTTCGACCATGCCGACATGTCTGCCGACGTCAGGCTCCAGCCTCTTCTTCACTGCAGGCAACACAGGTGCCCCTGCAACACCACTCTGGGATGAGGCGCTGAAAGTTTTTTTTAGTGCTGCAATCTGCTCAAAAAACAACCGGTTAGTCTCCTGCTGCTGCTGCTGCCAGCTCTGCTGGGCCTGCTGCATGCTCTGCTGGGCCTGCTGCCAGCTCTGCTGGTTCTGTAGGTGCTGCTGCTGCCAGCTCTGCTGGGCCTGGACCAGGTGCTTAACGAGCTCCTCCAGACTGCCGGACTTATCTGTCTCAACAATGGCAGTCTTATGTTGCACACCAACTTGCGCCATTTGTTTAATCAGCGCCTCCATGCTGTCATCCATGCTGTCAGACTTCTCTGTCTCAACAACGGCAGTCTTCACTTAAGACATACACACTCCAAAGTCTTTTTCACAGAAAGTTCAGATTTGCTGTGCAGACACTTTTTTTTTTTCTCAAACTCTATTAGGGCTACTGTCTCTTTAAGACTGCTCCAACAGACGTTTCTTTTGCTGCTGCACACTCCACAGTCGTTTCCACAACAAGTTCAGCTTTGCTGTGCATACACTTTTTTTTTTTTTCTTTACTGCTGCTTCAACAGACTTTAGCCACTGTGCTGCCCCAGCATTCTAGCACCAATTGTAAGCTTTTCAGGGGATATAGCTCTGGGATCGCCGTCCTGGTAGACAGAGTGGCATAGAAACAGTTCATTCAGACAGCAGTTCTGGTGTAAACTGGCCGCAACCAGCTTTATTAAAGTCCACAGCAAACAATAGGTGATAAAAACAACTCATAAACAGAAATCCTAAGCCTCTCCGGCTACTCACTTTACATAGAGAGATTCCCTCACTATCATGTACCAGACTCTAACAGCCTGGCCCAAAACAACACATATGTTCAGCAGTTACCAGCATGCAGTTTCACAGAGACTCCTCTTGTGTCTGAAGGCACATCCAACGTCCAGACTTGAGAGAGCTCCCCTCCTATTCAGTAGTTACCAGCATGGAGTTTCGCAGAGACTCCTCTTGTGTCCGGGGGCACATCGAGCACCCAGACTGAGAGAGCTCCCCTTCCGGAGACTCCTCCTGTGCCTGGACTCCTGTCCAGACTAAGCGAGCTCTCTGTCTGTGTTCCCCAGCCACCTACTTCTGGCTGCCTAATTATCACCTGAGTAGCTTCAGGTTTGAACTGCAAGCGTGTACTGAATGGAAGGTGTAGTGACCTTTCTCCACCACTAGTTTTACAAAGCCATACATTTCCCTTATACCAGTCAGCAAAGTACCTAGGTGAAATGTACACCCCATTCACTATATATGCTTTCACTGTCTCACAGTACATACAACTTAACTAAACACATCATAACACAACCTTAAAAGGTGCTGTTTGCTATATGAAGAGATATATGTGAAAGTAGATAAATGAAGTTTTATTCAAACAGTTTAAAAAAGATATAATAAAATACTAATACATATAATAAAGTGTAATAAAGTGCTATTTATATAGAATGATCCATGTTTATTATCCACACTAATGTAGACTGATATATCAAGAAAGTTGACTACTTAGAGTAACATATACCCATATAGAAGCAATAATAAAGTGTCAGTGCTAATATTAATGGATAGTGCCTAATTATTTTCTATGATACCTATACCTATTTTTTATGATTCTATGATCACTGATGCAGTATTTCAGTGAATGAAACTACCAAAGAATGAAAAGTGTCAGTACTGTACTATTATATGTACATGACCTGCTCCTACCTTGAAAACCAATTAAGGGGCTTCTATTATATCCTGACATATAAACCCCTTATGTTAAAGTTTCCTTTGTATTGATAGTGTTTTATTATATATCTTTTTTAAAACTGTTTCAATAAAAAGTAATTTTTTATCTATTCCCGCAGATATATATCTTCATATCCTGGGACAACAGCACGTCCTAAGGTTTTATGAAACACTTTGATATTGCTGGTTATATTATAAGCAATCAAGCAGGTCCAAATTCCCTGAGAACTAAAAATAATGTAAAAAAATATATATTTTAAAACATTATGAAAAATATATAAAGATTCAAATGACCCCATTTTTTCTTCTTAAACATAAAAAACGAAAAAAAAAAACTTATGGCTGCAAGTCTGATCTCCCAATATATAGAATAAATGAACCCCCTCTTCAAACACGGTAAAAAGAAAATAAAATGAAAACATCAGAATTTGTTTTTTTTGTCACCTCAATTCACCAAAAAAATGCAATAAAGAGCGATCAAAACATTGTTTGTACCTCAAACTGGTATCACTAAAACAATAGTTTATCATGCAAAAAACAAGTCCTCATTAAGTTTCATCAGCATAAAAATAGAGGTGTTACAGGTCTTGTAAAATGAAGAAACAATGTAGCTAAAAATGTTATTTTTACAAAATTCTGATTTTGTTTTCCATCATTGGAAATAGAAAAAAAAGTTTCAAGTTTGGTAACACTATAATCACACTGACCTGAACAATTATGTTTTTCAGGTCAATTTTACCACACAATGAAGGCTATGCTATAAAAAGAAAATCCAAAAAGCAATGGACAGAATTACATTTTTGTTCACCATTACAACCAACGTAAATTTTCTAACATTTTTCAGAACATGAAATGATAAAATGAATGGTGTCATTCAAAACCACAGATTGTCCCACTAAACAAGTGCTCATATGTCTAGGTCAATAGAAAAATGAAAAAGTTACGGCTTTTGGAAGAAGGTTAGGAAAAATGAAAGTGCAACCACCCAAAACAAAAGTAAACTAATCATGATTAAGTCTGAAGAATCAGATTAAATCAAGCAAAAATTACTTTAACACATGGTCTGATTCATTATTAAAAAAAAACTGCAAGAAAACAAAAAAGCTATGCTTTTTTTTTGCTAGAGCACATAATGGTATTTGCCTTGGCAGCTGCTGCCTGGCACTGAATTCTATAGTTCAATTTATGATCCAAATTTACTAATCAAATTCTCTTAATCCTTTTCAATGTCAAGGTTTAAAAAAACTAAAAACACAGAACAAATTATATTATTGTAAAATATATAATCAACAAATTCTTATTCAACAAAAACAGCTAATGCTCAGGTGAGTCTGAAAATAAATATACATGAATAAAATATGGAAAATGTGTTAGCTATACTTTTTCCCAACCTGATTAACAACTAAAATTACTATCACTTGGTAATTATCACTTTTAATTAGCAGGCTCTGATTCAATGATGCAGGACACTCACTTTTTATACTGAGGTGATGTTGTCTACAATTTTAATATTTCTTAGTCAAACCCTATTCAAAATACTGCCCTTGCCCATGCAGCTGGGTTCTGTATAAAATTACTATTAAAAAGACAAATCAGTAAAGAACAGAGATAACAGGGGTCAAAAAGATAAAGAAAGGTCTGAAAACGAACAGAATAAAGTTTAACTCTGCCAACTGTCTTTTAAAACTGACTACCTTAGCAACAGAGATTTGTACACTTCCTGTTCTGCACTGAATGCCAAATGCACAAAGAACATTTTCATTTTTTTAATGTGAAGTTAGAGAATATGTAAACATATGGTGCTGGTTTCCAATCTTCAGTTTAAAAGTAGAGATTTTCAAATATATTAATCTGCTTTGTTGAATCCGTTCATGTTATAGATCAAGGCCGAATACTTGCAGATATATTGTAGATATGAAAGACATTTTTCCAAGTGCACTTATTATTTTATACAATGAAAACACAATATTTATTCAAGGACATAATTTCTTATTGCATTCACCAGAGAGAAATACATGCATTTTTTTTCCAAGTTGTGCTAACATTTGTGCTAACGTAAATAACAATGGACCACATTTGCTAAATTAATGATCCTACTTTCTGCTATACTTTGAGCCAACATTCTGGTGTAAAATTTTTTAGACTGATATTGCCGTGCACCTATTTTGGTATGAAAAATAGTCCCAAGTAAGTCAAATGGGATGAAACATTTTAAATTAGTCAGCAAAATAATCGAGCGAATTGTTTGAATTTGCCGACTTTCTCACAAGATTCAATTTGGGGCAATACTGACAAAAGCCTCTAATTGACCAGAAAATACATGTATTCTGAGTTCTCCAAAGAATGCATTGACCCCGTTTTGAGCAAACGCAGCCTTGGTAATGTCCAAGTGACTTCAACCCATTTTGGTTAGAGAAAGTGGATTATAACCAGTGATAACTAACGACGATATTTCAGTGATGTGTACGCATGTAAAATTGGACTACTTCAACTAGGAAGTGAGGAAAAAAATAATAATTTTTACAATACACACACACTTTATAAGGTAGACAGTTATGTCTACATTTCTGAAATATGGACATTTTTGTTTTGGCTTAAAAAATATGGCTTGCATTGGTTTTAGGATTTTGGATTATTAGCAAATTTAGCACTGAGGGTTTTAATACTGCCCTCATGTGCAGTGTGTGAAAAATCAAATTATTATTCACAGAATGAGACTAGCAGTCCTATTTTCAATTTACAGTGGGGAAAATAAATTTTTGATACACTGCAGATTTTGCAAGTTTTCACACCTACAAAGAATGGAGAGGTCTGTAATATTTACCGTAGGTACAGTTTAACTGCGACAGAATCTAAAAATAAAAAACAGAAAATCATATTGTATAATTTTAAAATAATTAAATTGCATTTTATTGCATGAAATAAGTATTTGATCACCTAACAACCAGCAAGAATTCTGGCTCTCACAGACCTTTTAGTTTTTCTTTAAGTCCTTCTACTTTGCACTCATTACCTGTATTAATTGCACCTGTTTGAAATCGTTAGCTGTATAAAAAACACCTGTCCACACACTCAATCAATAAAACTGCAACCTACCACCATGGCCAAGACCAAAAAGCTCTCTAAGGAACCAAGGACAAAATTGTAGACCTGCATGAGGCTGGGATGGGCTACAGGACAACAGGCAAGCAGCTTGGTAAGAAGGCAACAACTGTTGATGCAATTATTAGAAAATGGAAGAAACACAAGATGACTGTCAATCTTCCTTGATCTCGGGCTCCATGCAAGATTTCGCCTTTTGGGCTAAGAATGATTCTGAGAAAGGTTAGGAATCAAGCCAAAACTACATGGGAGGACCTAGTGAATGACCTGATGAGAACTGGGACCACAGTCTCAAACATTACCATTAGTATCACACTACACTGTTATGGATTAAAAACCTGCAGGGCACACAAGGTCACTCTGCTCACACCAGCACATGTCCAGGCCCGTTCCAAGCTCTCCAATGACCATGTGGATGATCCAGAGGAGGCACGGGAGAAGATCATGTGGCCAGATGAGACCAAAATAGAACTTTTCGTATTTACTCTACTTGCCGTGTTTGGATGAAGAAGGATGAATACAACCACAAGAACACTATCCATACCTGAAGCATGGTGGGGGAAACATCATACTTCAGGGGATGTTTTTCTTTAAAGTGGACATGACTACTGCACTGTATTGAAGGGATAATAGATGGGGTCACATATCTTGAGATTTTGTCCAACAACCTCCTTTCCTCAGTATTAGCAGTGAAGATGGGTGGTGGCTGGATCTTCCAGCATGACAATGACCCAAAACACAAAGATCCAGGCTAACTAATGAGTGGCTCTGTAAGAAGAATTTCAATGTCCTGGAGTGGCCAAGCCAGTTTCCAGACCTGAATCCAATTGAAAATCTTTGGAAGGAGCTGAAACTCAATGTTGCCCAGTGACAGCCCCGAAACCTGAAAGATCTGTCGAAGATCTGTATGGACGAGTGGGGCAAAATCCTTGCTGCAGTGTGTGAAAACTTGGTCAAGAACTACAGGAAACATCTGATCTTTTAATTGCAAAGTTTTCTTTACCAAACATTAGGTCCTATTTTTCTACTGTATCACATACTTCATGCAAATTAATTATGTAAAAATCATACAATATAATTTTCGGGATTTTGTTTAAGGTTCTGACTCTCACAGTTGAAGTGTACCTATGATAAAAATTATAGACCTCTCCATTTTTTGTAGATGGGTAACCCTTCATCTTAAGCGGTCACTATGGAACGTGGCTCACTGTAGTTGCCTCCCATCTACAAGCACTCTTTCTTCCCCTGATGAACCCTGTCTATCTTCCTGGGGAAAATGCGTTGGGATGGGTCTGTACTACTAGACTGGATGAGTACTTCTATTATTTGTCTATTTTTTTTACCACTGCCATGAATCTTATGGGCTAATTATCAGTATTGTCTGCATCAACTTTCATATATATCTTAATGTGTATTTCTTTATTCATACTCATACATAAATGTTGTGATTATTTCTAATTAGGAAGGAACCCATGTTTTGATCATTGGTGGCCTTGAAAGAATATGGGTTTGTTATTCAAACTCTGGTTTACTATTGGTGTGATGTATGCAAATCACCAATGTACTGTTTTATGATACTTTCTACTATACACCAAACCAGTCCTTTCTATATTTGACTGTTGACACAGAAAGTATCCTATACTGAGAGTCGGTATCTACTGTATAGTCTATCTAAGAGTATAGACAAGTGATACAGATTTTAATTGCTGCACTTTATTGCACTATAGCACTTTATTGTTGTTGGTGGTTTTCTGTTAGTTCCTCCCTTTAGGGTCATAAGGGAGAGCCGACGTTGGGTGGGGTGCCATGTCGAACTTAGGGTGCCAACCTCCGCGGTAAGGTAGGGTAAGGAAGGGAGAGCTCACTAAACCCCCCTAGATTATCCTTTCTCTTTTAGATAAGTCTGTGTTACTTAATTCCTTTGACCATGACTTATCAGTAATTTTACCTTTATTTAAAAATAGTTATATTTTAGAAGTATTATTTTTCTTTTTTGGTTGTTAATCTTGATTTATACTCATAATTTTTGGTTTAGAATAGATGGGAAAACTTGCAAAATCAGCAATATTTCAAATACTTAATTTTCTTCACTGTAAATACTGATGTAGAAAACTAAAAAGGGCGTTCCAAAAAGCCAGTTCATAAGAGCCCATAGGAACTGCTCTAAAAGGGAGGATTTTGAATTAGAAGCTAATGACCTGATTGAACGATTCCAACAAAAAGGATATGACGCTAATACAAACTAAGGAATCAGTAGGAAAATCTACCAGGGATTTGCTTATCCAAAAGAAGAGAATATATGTGAAGAACAATTTTTCATTAAGTGATGAGGTCCCCATTATCACCCAATATAATGCAAAAAGTCAGGTTTTGAAAAAGATCGTTTACAAACATTGGGGTATTTTAAGGGACGACAAAATTATTGGCAATACTTTGCCAGAACGACCTGGATTCATTTATAGAAAGGCCAATAACTTAGGCAACCTGGTGGCCCCTACGATTTTTGCTCCGCCATCTCTTGTCTCTATGATCTTGCACCTCCCTTCTGGCTTTTTCCCATGCCATAAATGCTTACCATGCAAAAAACTGGGCACTACAAAAACAATTCACGATAATCCATCAACAAATGGAAATCCAAATTAAGGATTTCATTACATGTTCCTCTCAAGGGGTCATTTATAGGATCATGTGCCCTTGTGGCAAATTATACATAGGACATACTATACGCCCTATGAATGTCCGGATTAGGGAACATTTGCATAATATTAGGAACAAGTATACAGGACATCCTTTATCTCAACATTTTTTAAAATACCACGGTGGTTCAATCAAAGACATCAAAGTCACCGGAATAAAAATAGTCAATAAAAGTTGGAGGAGAGGTAACTTTATTCATCAAATGTCCCGTGAAGAGAGCAAAATGATTTTTGAAATGAATACCCTGATGCTTAATGGCTTAAATAGTGAGATTGAACTTTTTGCCTTCAATAAATAAAAAAAGAAACAACTCTTTGTAAGATACTAAGAGTGTACAAGCACTGGATGGGTTAAGTGGAATGATCCGCCTGGAGTAAATGATGAAGCAACCTTTTTTTTTTATAAGATATAAAAGTGCACAGTGCACACATGGGACCATCCCTGAGGAAGGAATCAGCGATTCCGAAATGCGTAGGACTTGTGGTCCTGTGTGCGCTCTATAGCCCAGTCACAAGGTTTCTCACGTGACAGTGACGTCATGCAAGGTCTCGCAGGTCCTCCTGCACCTTGTCGGCTTTTACTCCAGTAACGCTGCCAGCGCGTCTTGCTACAATGCGGCAGGATACATCCAAGGCACCTGTCACCGGCCGGGACAGCGCCTCCATTATTTGGTCAAATACCACCAGGAAGTATTCTTACTACTTTTGATGTGAATAGCCTTTACACCTCAATTTCACATGACAAGGGCATCAGAGCAGTCAAACATCTATTAGAATCCTCTGATTTAACTCCAGATTCCATTCAATTTTGTTTAGACCTCCTCCACTTAGTGCTCCATGAGAATTACTACTTATTTGAGGATACGTACTATGCCCAGAGGTGCGGGAACGCGATGGGCGCGAATGTAGCACCCACGTACGCAAATGCGTATATGAATCTCTTTGAGATTTCGCATGTATTCCCCAATGACGTATTCCAACATTATGCACAGGGATTCCATCGCTACATCGATGACATCTTCTGCGTTTGGACTGGTTCTTTAGATTCACTATTGGATTTCCACAACTATATCAATTCCATCTATCCAGAACTGAAATTTACGCTACATCATAGCATGGATTGGGTACCTTTTTTAGACACCAAGGTTATACAAGACTCGAATGGTAACCTATCCTCTGATCTGTACATTAAACCTACAGACAAAAATAATTTGCTACACTACACTAGTTGTCACCCCAAATCTATTCGAAATAGTTTACCACGCTCTCAATTCACGAGAATTACACATATAATCTCTGATAGACAGAATCTGGAGGCTAGCTTGGACAATATGACACTAAAATTCAGAGAAAGGCAGTACCCTACCAAATTATTACAACTAGAAAGAACTAGGGCATTGGCTCCACCGCTGCCCATACTCCATACTCTCCCGACAGATAGGGTGCCATTTGTCCACTCTTATCACCCGTTGATGCCAAAAGTGTGTTCAATAATTAAAAAACATTGGCCACTTCTTCCCAAGGCATACCCCAATATTCCTTCATTTGAGGCACCAGCACTAATGTGCACTAAGAGACCGTCAAACATCAAGGATCAAATAGTACGGGCAGATGTTGGCTCTAAATTACCTAGCAATACGCAAATGAGGTTAGCGAGCCTCCGCTGTGGCACCTTTCCTTGTTTAAATTGTGCAGCATGCTCTAATGTTATTCGCTCTGATCAGATTGTACACCCAAGAACAGGCAAATCTTTCCCTATCAGAGACTATTACACTTGCGACTCCAATTTTGTTGTCTACTTGATAAAATGCCCATGTGGGCTACTATATGTAGGGGAGACTATTCAACGTATTAAAGATCGTATTGCCAGCCATAAGTCGACAATTAGATGCAAAAAAAGATTGGTTACCATTACCTGACCATTTTTCCAAACTAAGACACTCCGTTGCACAGCTTAAATTTCAGGTAATTGAACGGGTCCCTCGTCCTAGGAGGGGAGGAAACCACATAAGACTCCTCAAAAAGAGAGAATCCTTTTGGATCCATAGATTGGATACGCTAGCCCCTAAAGGGCTTAATAGAGAGATTGACTGGCTTATTTAGGATATTAATGTATATTCTCATTATTCCACAGACCCGCTAATATACCACCACCACAGGTGAGCTTTCTGCTGCATATTACCATAAGCATTTTCGTAGCTCTATTTATAGAATCATAGAATGGTAGAGTTGGAAGGGACCTCCTGGGCCTTCTGGTCCAACCCCCTGCTCAAAGCAGGATTCTCTAAATCATCCCAGACAGATGTCTATCCAGCCTCTGTTTGAAGACTTCCATTGAAGGAGAACTCACCACCTCTTGTGGCAGCCTGTTCCACTCATTGATCACCCTAACTGTCAAAAAGTTTTTTCTAATATCTAATCTGTGTCTCCTCCCATTCAGTTTCATCCCATTGCTTCTAGTCTTTCCTTGTGCAAATGAGAATAAAGATGATCCTTCTACAATGTGACAGCCCTTGAGATATTTGTAGACAGCTATTAAGTCTCCTCTCAGTCTTCTTTTTTGCAAGCTAAACATTCCCAAATCCTGCAACCGTTCCTCATAGGACATGGTTTGCAGACCGGTCACCATTCTGGTGGCTCTTCTCTGAACTTGCTCCAGTTTGTTGATGTCTTTTTTAAAATGTGGTGCCCAAAACTGGACACAGTATTCCAGATGAGGTCTGACCAAAGAGGAGTAGAGGGCAATAATGACCTCACGTGATCTATTTAAATTACTTCATCCTATAATTTCCCCTGTATATTTATGTATATATGCATTTTCTTTATTTTTTTATATACCTACTATATTCTCCCCAAATATGAAATGACAAGGTATTCCATTACATGATGGCATCTATATTAGCCTTTTCCACCTTTCAAAGGCAATCCAGATATGCAGCTCATGTCCGATTTATGCATATAGACATTATGTACAGAACTGCTGCCAGAGCACAGGCACTGAGTCCCTCTGTGCATAGCGTTACATCACTTCCGGTTTCGGGACCACCACTTCCGGTCTGGCAGCTGGTCTCCTATTAAAAGGATCTCAGCAACAGCACATTACACATCCCCATCACAAGCTAGGATCTACACTGAGCAACAGGTAACTATTTGCCCTGCAAATCCTGAACATTACCTAGGTTGTGACCGCTGCCTGACTGGGAGATGTTTTGTTACAGTGTGTCAGCTACTAGTACATTGAGTGCAGCAATGCAAATCCCTGCAAATCTCTGAACATTACCTAGGCTGTGACCGCTGCCTGACTGGGAGGTGTTTTGTTACAGTGTGTCAGCTACTAGTACATTGAGTGCAGCAATGCAAATCCCTGCAAATCTCTGAACATTACCTAGGCTGAGACCGCTGCCTGACTGTGAGGTGTTTTGTTACAGTGTGTCAGCTACTAGTACATTGAGGTCAGCAATGCAAATCCCTGCAAATCTCTGAACATTACCTAGGCTGTGACCGCTGCCTGACTGGGAGGTGTTTTGTTACAGTGTGTCAGCTACTAGTACATTGAGTGCAGCAATGCAAATCCCTGCAAATCTCTGAACATTACCTAGGCTGAGACCGCTGCCTGACTGTGAGGTGTTTTGTTACAGTGTGTCAGCTACTAGTACATTGAGGTCAGCAATGCAAATCCCTGCAAATCTCTGAACATTACCTAGGCTGTGACCGCTGCCTGACTGGAAGGTGTTTTGTTACAGTGTGTCAGCTACTAGTACATTAAGTGCAGCAATACACTTATACCATTGCATATAGACTCCCCTTTACAAACAGCTCCCTCCTACTATTTTTCTACAGACTATGCTGATTAAACAGATTATGCAAATCAATTGAACACTCAAAAAAGGTTCATTACTAGGTACCTGTGTGCTATTAACCCATTACTCTCTGGCTTCAACTATGGGCTAATATATTCATGTTCCTTGCAGCATATTCCTTTGGGGGATCTGTTTCTTTTCTCTTGAGCACCTACCCACTTTTGTCTGGATTGAGGTAAAAAAAATCCTTTTTTCAACAGTTTTCATTAGTTACCAGCACTGTTTATATTCTATTATTTTTAATTTTTATTTACCTATTGTATATATTATTCCTTGTAAATGTGTTTTTCAGATGTCTGCCTAAAATGTGGATTTTTTTCAGTATGATAATGTTTTTCCCAATTGCTTTCATATGATTGATAGTGAGGCTTTATTTTTTCAATTTTATGTACATGAACATGTTTTGATTCTTTGTTTTCTTACTTTGCAGCGAGTACATGATTAAGGCTCAGGATTGAGCCGAAACGTCGTATTAATTCGCTTATTCCATTGCTTCGATTCTGTTTTGCCTACTTTATTTGGTGTTCATCTCAATAAATTTATCATATTTACCTCTCAATGTGCGGTAAAATTGCATATATACTGTAGTTGTTTGGACCAATTTGGCCCATTATACCAGCACCTCTTACTTTAAAGACTAGAGTGCACGCCTATTACCACTGTACTTGCTACAATGCGGCAGGATACATCAAAGGCGCCTGTCACCGGCCGGGACGGCGCCTCCATTATTGTTGCTTTCTCTATTTTGGATTTTTCGGCACATTTGTCATTCCTATTGGACTACTTGAAGCTACAGAAAGGTAGCTGTGGAACTTTCTCATCATATACAACAAGGAATCCATCTATTGCACCTCTGGAGTACCTCTGATCCTTTCATCATACGGGGAATCATTGCTCCTGACATTTATACATTCAGGTAACTGAATACTTCAGATATACCTTTTTTTTTTTGCAGCACTAATGCTCTACACTATATAACATATACTTTATCCATTGCAACTAATATCTTGTTCAGCACACCCCTATGGTCTTTGAGTTTAGATTATACAGTACATATATGTATGTGTTCAATATTAACCTCCAATGATAGGCAGGTGCAGAGACGAGGGTATTTATCATCGGGTGTACTCAAAGAGCACTTTTATATTTGTATGGTGCTTATTGTCTTGTAATTTTAATTATTTACATTAAAAGTTATATTTTAAATTGCATATCTACTTGATGGGGTCTCTTTGTTAGCCACTTACTGAGTTGAGGTGATAGCCTTGTTTAAAGAGTGTTTTTAAAGTACAATGAAAAACATGGGGGCTAGGTAACAGTCAGATCTTGTGGGATAGTGCATTCAAGAGAACTGGCGCAACACAGGAGGAGTCTTGGAGATGGAGGTGCAAGGTTCGAATTATGGAAGATATTAGTCTTAGATCAGTTTCAGAACACAGAGAACGCGTAAGGAGATAGACAGAGATGAGGGAGGAGATATAGAGTGGTGCAGAACTGTAGAGGGCTTTGTGGGTGAGAGATATGAATGTATATTGTATTCTGTATTGAATGGGTAACCAGTGTAATGACTTGCACAAAACAAGAGGCTGCAGTGAAGTGGCTGGACAGAAATCAACCCTGACTGACGAATTCAGGATGGATTGAAGAGGAGAGAGTTTAGGAAGAGAGAGACCGATCAGAGAGTTGCAGTAGTCTAGACAAGAGAGAATAAGAGCGATAGTAAAAGTTTTAGCAGTTTAAAAGGTGAGAAAAGGCAGGTTTTGGAGATGTTTTTAAGATGCAGGTAACATTAGCGAGTGAGTAATCGGATATAGGGAATAAAGGAAAGTTGAATGACAATGGGTGTGCTGCTTAGGAGTTATGGTGGAACATCCAAGGTAATTTCAATGTCATGTAGATTAAGGTTAGTAGAAGGAGGTAACAAGAAATTCAGATTTGGAGAAACTCAGTTTCAGATAGAGGAAGGACATGATGTTAGAGATAGTGGACAAACAATCCTTAGGATTTTATATTAGGCTGGAGGTGATATCAGAGGAAGAAGTGTATAATTGGGTGCCGTCAGCATAGTGATGGGCTGCAGCGTTCACAGCACTGTCAGAGCAAACAACAACCCTAATGGAACTGTGAAGGCGCAGCCCATCAGCAGCTATTGTTACGTGAAATAAACAACACAACAAAATTCCAGGGAACAGGAACACAACACTCAGAATGTATTACCAGAAACAATCTGGGAGGTAAATTTCCTTTTTAACTTAATACTTTAAATTTGGGGCATTCAAAATGAGTTGCCTAGCAGTGGACAACCCCTTTAAGCATAAATTGCATATTTAAGTCATTATTTTACAAAGGTCCTGGTGCTTAGAAATATAAAATGCTTTTTGATATTTCCAGCAAAAGTAAAATATCACTTGTCTCTTAAACCAGCAAAGGCATAAAATAGCAGGGAGAAATGTAAAGCAATCAGTCATAAAAACAAAATCCTAATATTGTGTAAGTCCCTATATACTGCCAAAATAGCTATTGGTGTATAGCATGTTCTTTCTCCTTTCTTGGATCAGCACTCCTCCCATTTGGCACAGGTGATTTTAATTAGCAAGAGCCTGCAAAGTAATGGGTCTAGCCAATTTCTGCTCTTACTGAAGAGCTTGATGGAGGTGAGTTTCTTTGCTCCTTACACATGATGTAGTGCTGTATGGCGGCCATTGTTGCTGTGGTTTTGTGCTGGTGGGGTGGCATGGTCTGGAGTCATGGAGACTCTGTCTTGCAGCATGGGTGCTGTGAGACACCAGGCTATCTGCCCTGCCGCTGCATTGCCGGGTTGGCGGTGGTCGGCGTGCGGCTCTGCTTCGTGGGAGTGATGGGGACTCCTTTCATTTGGTGCTGGTGCTGTGTGGCAGCCATTGTTGCTGTGATTTTGTGGTGGTGGGGCAGCATGGTCTGGAGACCCATGACTGTCTGCTCTGCTGGTGCATTGCCACTGTGGCCGGCGCACGTCTCCGATCCGTTATTCTGGTAGGACCCACTACGAGGTTTGCCGTGACGCGGCAGTGGGCTTCATACAGTCTAATCAGAATGTTAAACTAAGAAGCTCATGTTCAGTTATATAAATTTTGTCTGACGGCATTCGATCAATGTATGATTTTTGGAGGTGCAGTTCATGCTTTTTTTTTGGCGAAAGGCATGAAGTAGCAGGGAGAAATGTACAGCAATCAGTCGTAAAAACAAAATCCTAATATTGTGTAAATCCCTTTATACTGCCAAAATAGCCATTGAAGAGAGAAAATCTTAAAACAGTTCGAGGTAGAAAAATAATCTGAATAACAACTGCTGTAAATAGGGACAGAATTTTCTCCCTGTGTAAGCAGGTGATCAGAATGCAACAGCGGAAACACCAGACAAGGATCAATAATCTACCGCTACTTTATTTATTTAACAGGAATAACACAAGAAAGATTATTATAGCAGGTAAATCACATAAACAAAGCATTCACAATCATTTTCACAGGCAATTATATATACAGAGATACAGGGAGCTAGTCTGATTGCCGTATGTGGAGTTGGGAAGGATTTTTTTCCCCACTGTGAAGCTTACTGTTGCCACATGGTTTTTTTTGCCTTCCTCTGGATCAACATGTTAGGGCAGGTTAGGATAGGATATGGGTTGGACTAGATGGACTTAAAGTCTTCCTTCAACCTTAATAACTATAATACTATGTTACTATATTAGTTAATGCACAACATGAAATATGATTTCACTGGTAGTTCAGGATTTATGGGTCAACTTCCGTTGGCATGGAGGTGACAATGGCTGTATTGGCAAGAACAGTCACTAAGGCACCTCTGCAACTATGCGGACCCTGACAAGGGCCGTTGCTCAGACTCACTAACCGCATATTTTTCGGACAAAGTCAGCACTCTCTGGGCCACTCTAGCGTTAGCCAGACCTCATCTGGCCTGCAGTTCTCCCTCTGCCCATGCCCGGTACCGTAAGCCTCTGCTGAAAGTCATGGCCCATTTCAAATGTCAACTCCGATCACTAGCCCATGCTTGGGTTTCCGGTTGGATGTCCTCAGGCCTCTTCGGTACTTGCCCACCCGATGAATGTCTCCTTGGTCCATATCTATGGAGGCTGGTCCCCGGTTGTTGACCAGCGTCATCTGGGTCGGGAGACTTGACTGGCGTAGTTCGGGTCTTTGGTGATTGACTGTTGATGGGTCGATTCTGGACCTTGACTGGTGTAGCTCTCGTCTTTGGTGCTTAACCATCGTCATAAGAGTCTCGGCTTTGCTTGTACACCCAGCTGCGGCCAACCGTTATGGCTTCTGTAGCTGCAGCAGGACCAACTGTCACCACTCTTGGTGCCAACTGCTTCTTCTCGGCCTGGCCAGGCCTTTTATATTTAGTCACTGAGACACGAGTGTCAACTGACCTGGTGTCTTTCTTTAATCTCTTCCCTGGGGACGGTGCATCTGTTTACAGAATTATTCTTTTGTACTTTTACTTTCAGTTTTCTCCAGCAGATGGCGGTGTTCATTTACAGTTACTCAGTCTCTCTTGTCCATCTCTCTACATCTGTATCTGATGTCACCACACCTCCCCATTCTAACTGTGTTAACTGTGTGCAAAAAGATCGGGTCAATTTTTGTTTGTTTTTTTGGCATTATAGTACAGTGCCATTTTGCAGATGCCCTCATTATGATATAATTTGCATCTTGTTGCTTTAGCCCTTAGTTCTAGCTCTACTATTGCTGTTAAGATGACAACCAGTAGTCACTCCTGGTAATACAGGACTTGTACGGTGTATGCGCGGTGGAGACAAACTGTTTGTCTCACTCGGTATTTTCCACAAAAATGGTGCCTTTGTATAACTGTAAAAGCTGTCAGCAGCGCATTCTAAGTAGCATGTACATTTCACGTGTTATACAACTATTGCATATGATATATGGTGGAGTTTAGAGAAGAGCGAATATATTCAAGTGGTATTAGATTCTACTTGAATATTAGAAAAAAAATTCCAAAATGCATATTTTTTGTAATTCGCTTCCATGTGTATTCTGCGGCCACCATTTTTTTTATCCATAAAGCGCCATCAAAAGGTTAAAAAAAAATGAGCTTCTCACCTCACCTCTGGCCTTCTGCTCCTCATTGTCACCCATCCAGTCCTTGCCACATCTTCTGATCACAGCTGCGAGCATTGCATTCCCTGGCTTTCTCATGCTAGGTCGGGACATTGAGCACTGATGAAGCCCGGGATGGTTCTTTGCATGCATGTGCTAGTTCTTGTGTACGTTGTGATGTCAATACATTGTGTGCACATACTCTGTGAGCCAGTTCTCAACATTCACCCCAGTGTTCCACAGTTTCTTTCAATTGGTTCATTCCATCTTTTTCTTGATGATGTCCACCAAAGGGGCTTTGGTCTTTCTTTTATATTGAATTCCTATTACCACTGACCATTCCAAGTAGAATTTCCTTTTCCAGCGAATTTGCTCTCAACACCTGTTCAAACTAGGTCAGTTTCTGAATGGTGATTTTCTTTATAGAAAAAACTCCAGGATTATATGAGAAATAACACCTTTGTTTGTGATTCTAGCTTCCATTAATTTGAACTGCGGTGACCTCTCCTTTGAGAGGTCACCGCAGTTCATTTGCTCAGCTGGGAATGCAGCCTCAGTGACCAGCAGTAACTTTGATGATGTCACCGCTAGTCACTAATGCTGCAATGGCAGCAGTTCATTCACCAGTGGTTCTCATCCTGGACGGTCGCATCTTGACACCGTCCAGGTTGAAAATTTTTTATCCCCCAGACATGGATTGCAGTGTGGGACTGAATGATGGACAGGTGAGGGATATTGTTGTTTTTTTATTTTTGTTTTATTACAGGAGATAAGGGATTTAGTGGAATTAGGTGTTAGGTGAGTATAACAGTGTTTGTTACTTTTAAATAAAAATGAAAAAGTGTGTTTTGTCTTATTTCAAATAAAAGACTTTTTTTCTGGCTTGTCTTTATTTACCATATAACTATAGGATTAGTAATGGATAGTCGCATCTAATCTAATCTAATAGATGCACCTTTTCTTGGTGGCTGCGGGCTACTATTTTTTGGCAGGGGGCAATATTCATGGCCCATTACCAGCCTGAGAACACCTGAACCCAGCTGTCTGCTTTAGCTTTGCTCGTTGTCAAAAATGGTGGGGACCCAATCCGTTTTTTAATTATTTATTTAAATAATTAAAAAATATGGTGTGGGGACACCTCTATTTTTGATAACCAGCCTTGCTGAAGCTGACAGCTGAAGGTTGCAGCCTCTAGCAGTGAGCTATGCCTGGCTGGTTATCAAAAATAAAGGGGAACCCACACTGTTTTTTTTTATTATTTATTTACAGCGTAGGCACCGGCTGATGAATACTCCTATCAGCTGCTCCTGCTCTCACTGTTATTAGTGGCAGCAAGCGTCGGCTGATGGGAGCAGTAGTTACATCATCTGACACTAGTGACTGGCAGTAAACTTTATACCTCCGATCACAGCTGCGGGCTCACGCTGTCATTTGACATCATGGGAACCGTGGCTCTCTGACCAGCGATGATGATTTTACCGCCGATCAGAAGTGGTGTTTGCCGCGCTGTCATGCACAAGAAAGTGTGGTAAACACTGGGGTGTTCGGGACCCCCATTCAAGTGAACAAGGTCCGGGTTTGGGTACTTTTCGGGTTCAGTAACTTTTTGAGACTTCTGACGAACCTGCCAGACCCGAACATCCAGGTGTCTGCCAATCTCTAGTTGCAACCCAATAACCAGGCTATAAAAGGCTACAAAAAATATAGGCAGGACTCCAGAAAAAAAACTGCAAAGAATTTTATAAGCCCATGTGCATAATGACAACTTTTTTGTTCAATAATGCAGAACCTTTGTCAAGCCTAGCTTAATATAGAAAAAGTACAAAATGCCTTTATAAGCCAATGTGTATAATGGCAATGTTTCAGCCCAAAAATACAAAGCTTTTTTCAAGCTAATATGTACATATATTTTTATGTATATGATTAAAAAAAATGTAGGCTGCACTGTAGACGTATAATATAGAAAAAGCGCATAAGACTTTTATTAGCCTATGAGTACAGTACATTGGCAACATTTTGGCTCAAAAACATAGAGCCCTTTTCAGGCAAAGCTCTCTGGAGAGACCTGAAAATGGCTGTCCACCAATGTTCACCATCCAACCTGATGGACCTGGAGAGGATCTGCAAATCCATGTGTTAAAAACTTGTTGATCATTCCCTATAAGACTCATGGCTGTACTAGCTCAAATACTGAGGAAATGGTCTGAATACTTATGACCATGTAATATTTCAGTTTTTCTTTTTTAATACATTTGCAAAAATCTCTGTTTCTTTTCAGTCAAGATGGGGTGCAGAGTGTACATTAATGGAGAAAAAAAATTAGCTTTTTTGAATTTACCAAATGGCTGCAATGAAACAGTGTCAAAAATTTAAAGGGGTCTGAATACTTTCCATACCAACTGTAGATGGTATGAATATACGTAATTTCCCTGTCATTTTTACATATTGCAATCACAATTCAATTCTCTTTTCAAATGGTTTAGAAATCTTACCTCTTTTATTATTCTTGTTTAGAGATTTCGATTTGCTTGAAGAACAAGGACAATACCCATCACATTTAGCGCTTATTTGTTTTCCCAAGATGCAAGCTTGATATTCTAATTTACACTGGAATACACAGAAAAACACAGAAACTGTTAATACAGATCTGTAAAACATGTCTTCTTGTGCCAAACTGGAAGGAATACTCCATTTTTATATATACCACTTGCCCCTGACAAATTTAGATTGCCGAAATGCGTGTCGGGGTGGAAACCATCCAGGAAGAGGAAGCCTTCTGTTCTAACTGTAAGTACATCCATTACCATTTGAGCTACCTAGTACTATGTTGGGTCACTCCTTTTAACACAGTGGTAAATAAATATTTTTCCTCACTATACTCCCATATCACTCTCCAGTATTATGACTATACAGGTACATCTCACAAAATTAGAATATCATCAAAAAGTTAATTTATTTCAGTTCTTCAATACAAAAAGTGAAACTCATATTATATAGAATCATTACAAACAGAGTGATCTATTTCAAGTGATTATTTCTGTTAATGTAGATGATTATGGCTTACAGCCAATGAAAACCCAAAAGTCATTATCTCAGTAAATTAGAATATAACACCAGCTTGAAAAAATGATTTTAAATTCCAAAATGTAGGCGAACTGAAATGTATGTTCAGTAAGTACTCTCAATACTTGGTCGGGGCTCCTTAGACATCAATTACTGCATCCATGCAACGTGGCATGGAGGCGATCAGCCTGTGGCACTGCTGATGTGT
This sequence comes from Oophaga sylvatica, assembly GCA_033576555.1. Taxonomy (NCBI): domain Eukaryota; kingdom Metazoa; phylum Chordata; class Amphibia; order Anura; family Dendrobatidae; genus Oophaga; species Oophaga sylvatica. The sequence goes on from JARQOD010000001.1 coordinate 145,191,459, forward strand.
TTAGGAAGCCCAGGTTGATTTGATAGCAGCCTTCAGCTTGTCTGCATTGTTGGGTCTGCTATCTCTCATCTTCCTCTTGGCAATACCCCATAGATTCTCTATGGGGTTAAGGTCAGGCGAGTTTGCTGGACAGTCAAGAACAGTGATACTATTGTTTTTAAATGAGGTAATGGTACTTTTGGCAGTGTGGACAGGTGCGAAGTCATGCTGGAGAATGAAATTTAAATCTCCAAAAAGCTTGTCGGCAGAGGGAAGCATGGAGTGCTCTAAAATTTCCTGGTAGACAACTGCGCTGACTTTGGTCTTGATAAAACACAGTGTACCTATACCAGCAGATGACATAGCTCCCCAAACCATTACTGACTGGGGAAACTTCACACTAGACATTGAGCATCTTGGATTGTGTGCCTCTCCAGTCTTCCTCCAGACTCTGGGACCTTGATTTCCAAGGTCTAGTTTTGAAGTATTCACAATCAATGATGGTTTCAGGAGCCATGTCATCTGCTGGTGTAGGTTCACTGTGTTTTATCAAAACCAAAGAATCTAACCAAATTAAGTTTTTTAGCCAACCTGCGCACAAAAAGAATAATTAGTTGCCTGGGAGAGAGTAGTCCAGTGAAATTTAAAGCTTGACCATGAGTTGTATCTGTAACTATGGTGAAAAGAAGTCCCAAAGTAGAAAGGACTTATATTGAATAAATAAAACAAAATTTTGTAGGTGGAAAAAGTCTAATCTATGTAATTTTTATATACAGTGGGTATGGAAAGTATTCAGACCCCTTTAAATTTTTCACTCTTTGTTTCATTGCAGCCATTTGGTAAATTCAAAAAAGTTCATTTTTTTCTCATTAATGTACACTCTGCACCCCATCTTGACTGAAAAAAACAGAAATGTAGAAATTTTTGCAAATGTATTTAAAAAGAAAAGCTGAAATATTACATAGTCATAAGTATTCAGACCCTTTGCTTAGACACTCATATTTAAGTCACATGCTGTCCATTTCCTTGTGATCCTCCTTGAGATGGTTCTACTCCTTCATTGGAGTCCAGCTGTGTTTAATTAAACTGATATGACTTGATTTGTAAAGGCACACATCTTTCTATATAAGACCTCACAGCTCACAGTGCATGTCAGACCAAATGAGAATCATGAGGTCAAAGGAACTGGCCAAGGAGCTCAGAGACAGAATTGTGGCAAGGCACAGACTTGGCCAAGGTTACAAAAGAATTTATGCAGTACTCAAGGTTCCTAAGAGCACAGTGGCCTCCATAATCCTTAAATGGAAGAAGTTTGGGACCACCAGAAGTCTTCCTAGACTTGGCCGTCCAGCCAAACTGAGCAATCGTGGGAGAAGAGCATTGGTGAGAGAGATAAAGAAGAACCCCAAGATCACTATGGCTGATCTCCACAGATGCAGTAGGGAGATGAGAGAAAGTTCCACAAAGTCAACTATCACTGCAGCCCTCCACCAGTTGGTCCATTATTGCAGAATGGCCCAGAGGAAGCCACTCCTCAATGCCAGACATATGAAAGCCCACATATAGTTTTCTAAAAACACATGAAGGACTCCCAGACTATGAGAAATAAGACAAACAGAGTAGAGACAGTGCTTCACAGGTTGGTGGATTTTACATCTCCTTTATTCTGCTTTCTGTGGAAAGCTTGAATAAGATCTTGCGTGATCGAAACGTTGCCACAGAAGGCAGAATAAAGGAGATGCAAAATCCAACAACCTGTGAAACGCTGTCTCTACTCTGTTTGTGATGTTTGAACGTATTCCAAGAGGGGCTCCTTGGACCTGACGTGCGCTCCTATTGTGGGTAAAGTTAACCCTATGATGCTATGAGGTGCTGTGGACTTATTTTTCTTTTTGCTTGAATCATCATGAGAAATAAGATTCTCTGGTCTGATGAGACGAAAATAGAACTTTTTGGTGATAATTCTAAGCGGTATGTGTGGAGAAAACCAGGCACTGCTCATCACCTGCCCAATACATTCCCAACAGTGAAACATGGTGGTGGCAGCATCATGCCATGGGAGTGTTTTTCAGCTACAGGGGCAGGATGACTGGTTGCAATTGAAGGAAACATGAATGAGGCCAAGTACAGAGATATCTTGCATGAAAACCTCTTCCAGAGTGCTCTGGACCTCAGACTTAGCCGAAGGTTCACCTTCCAACAAGACAATGACCCTAAGCACACAGTTAATATAACAAAAGAGTGGCTTCAGAACAACTCTGTGACCATTCTTGACTGGCCCAGCCAGAGCCCTGACCTAAACCCAACTGAGCAACTCTGGAGAGACTTGAAAATGGCAGTCCACCAACTTTCACCATCCAACCTGACGGAACTGGAGAGGATCTACAAGGAAGAATAGCAGAGGATCCCCAAATCCAGTTGTGAAAAGCTTGTTGCATCATTCCCAAGAAGACTCATCATGGCTGTACTAGCTCAAAAGGGTGCTTCTACTCAATACTAAGCAAAGGGTCTGAATACTTATGACCATGTGATATTTCAGTTTTTCTTTTTTAATAAATTTGCAAAAATTTCTATATTTCTGATTTTTCCCAGTCAAGAATTTACCAAATGGCTGCAATGAAACAAAGAGTGAAAAATTTAAAGGGATCTGTTAGGCACCAGGATTCTCCCACTGCACAGGGTAGATCCCAAGCTGTGTCATCTTCTGCAATCTCCCATTCAGCTTCAGCCACAGTGGATGCTGCTCAGCAAAGACGTCGGTCTCGGAATCTTGCTCAGACTCCTGCTGTGCTTTGCGTTACGGCTGCCTCTCCAGGTCCAGCTATGGTAACTAGCATTAGACAGCGGCGAGCAGTTATTCCTGAGGCTAAGACCAGGATTCACTCTACTGAGCATGCTCGTGAGGTGGCGACCTCTCAATGGTGGTCGGTCGTCAGCTGCTCAGGTCCTGTGCCGGCTCCAGATTGGTCCACGAGCAAGGTCCTGTCTGACTGGACTTAGACGCAGTATATAAAAGGATCTTTAGGGTGCCCGTCAGCGCACTAGGATCATTTACACTTTATTGCTGTGTGTGTATGTGGGACAGTTACCACTGTGTATGCTCATGTGCTGCTACTGGCACTGCCAGTGTGGTTCTCATTAGGCAGTGTAGGGTGAGAATTCCCGCTTGAGCTTAGCACGTGTACCGGGCGACAGACTGTGTGATAGGGCAGGCTCAATCACCAGCATAGTGGGGGGTGAGTTAAAGGAACCCCAACTAGCGTCATTACTACTGGGCACCTGTGACGCCTAACAGGGCACAGCTTAGAGTGCTCTCAGTTTGGTACTGCTCTGTGAAGAAACAGAGTCAGGCACTTTGCACTCTGTTCACACCGAGTGACATTTAAATCTGTGTTTACAGTGCTTGCTCACAGCTTCGCTCCACTATTGTCTACTAGCTGCGGTTTCTCCATCATCGCACGGTGGACCCCGGGTTGCAATCACACCTTATCATAATTTATATTTGGTGCGATCGGCAAACCCTAACAGGGTCTGAATACTTTCCGTACCCACTGTAACAGAGTTACAAAACCATAACCGTACATTTCGAAATTCCCAAATATCTAGCATAGGTAAGTCCTTTTTTTTCTAGAATTTTTTGTGATAAAATAAGGAACGCTTGCAAATTTTACTTTATCCATCCTCAAAATCAAAGAAATACTGTAGGCAGCAAGTCTGTATTTTTAAGTGAAAGATTTTATTCACCCATTTGTACAAAATTTCATCCCAGGATACTTTGGCCCTTGTCAAGCAAAGGAAAAAAACTTTTGTTAACCCATGAATATTATGCTTAAGCCCATAATAAATGGGTCCAGGCTTGAGGCCAAAGTATCCTGTGCTAAGGTGTTACATACATGAAAAAACAAAAGTTTGAACTAGATTGTTGTCCTTTTTGGATTTTGTACTTTATGTACAGAGAAATCTTAGCCAGTATTATACATCCTAAACTTATATTTTTTCATATCTATTTATCTATAAAAATCAAAGAAGCAGCACGCCATCATTTTAGTGCAAAATAAACTATTTTAATAGCCTATTTGTGCGCGACGTTTTGGCTCTGTGTGTGAGCCTTTTTCAAGCAGTATACAACAATTGCCATTGTTTAGGTGCTACTCTCTGCTCAATTCCATAAAAAAATTCCTTAGTAATGTCTACTAAAACTTTTTTTTTAATATTACTTTATTTAGTACAAATAACCTACACTAAAAAATTATCTATTTTCTATAGCATTTGATAATGTGCTGGCTGACAGTTTTACTTTTAGATGATCTTGATTTTATACATTCATAATTTCATGTTTGTTTCATTTTTCCCTTAACATTAATCACTTTCTTCGATATACTACTGTCAATGTGCCCACTTGTCTTAGTGATTTTGATTAGAAATAGCAAAGGTTACATTTATAATGGGCTCATTTATGTTGAAGTAAGACATCATACTTAATAAGCCTATTCACCACGTGCTTGTCTCAGAATACAAATCTTCACATTACAGGGCTTGAATGCTGACATTCACTGATTGCATTTCTGATTATTAATCAGGTTCAATTTTTATAATTGCAGAAATTCTGATGTCATATTAACATGTAAAATAAAATAACCCACAAAGACCAAAATATTTTGAGTTTTGCATTTCACATATTCTTTGGTGCCTTCTAAACATATTTTTAAACTATTAGAAAAACAGTATGACATATTTAAAATACACTTTGAAAATAATGCCCATATATGTCCCCATAGGTTAGATCAGGAGATACAACATTTTTTTGTAAAGAATGTCTTGATAATATATACTATACGTACCTGAAGTTTCACATTATTATAGTGATGTTCTAAGCTCTATTGACTATAAGTTACACTAAATAGGCAAAAGTTTTTAAACAAATCACTTAATCATAAATTTCAGATTTATTATTCATTCCCATTGCCACAATTTTATAAAATAAAGCTCATAGCCATTCAGTCTGACTCTACAAACATTTGTGAAATAATGACTTGATCTAAAGATCTCATTAAATTTGAGCCCACTGTTGTAATAGGCTGTCACAGTTTTAACAAGTCAGTTCAGAATATTTATAAATACATATCTGAGTGGTATATTTGATATTATTGAAAAGTGGAAGCATCTAGGTGTAAGTGTGTGATAGGAGCTGTCATATGCCTCTCCCTCTCTAAACAGTGTTTGTGCTATGTGTATTTTTTTTATTGTATTTTTGTGACTGTATTAATATATGAATCTGAATAGAGTTTTATAGACACTATTGTACGAGGTTAATCTAATGTATTGTGATTAATATATAATGTTATTCATGTGCAGTGTATAGGGAAAGTCTAGGGTAAGTTTACAGTATATAAAGCATAGCATAGGACCTAGGGATTAAGTTAGAAAAGAGGAAGATTTAGTTTGGGGAACATTAGATATAAGAAGTTCAGTGCATACAGTTAGAAGGTAGTGACTGAAGTTAAATAGGTGAAAGGTGAAGTTTGCCCAGCAACCGACTGCTGGGGCAGACAGAGAAAGGCAACATTTGGTGATTGGTCTATCCCAAAGTGGGAGGGATTAGGGCCAGTAAAAAGCAATGACTTCCTGGTTTAGTCAGTGAGTGAGGAGAGTCCGTTGGTGACAGTTGCAAGGACTAGTTCAAGGTGCTGAGGGATGAAGCATGGCATGAACAACGATGTTCTGTCGGTATGAGGTTGCACAAAACTCCCTGTGAGCATTTCTGCAATGTCCGGAGCCTAAAGCTCGAGTTAGGGGCTAAGGAGTAGTGTTGAGCATTCCGATACTGCAAATATCGGGTATCGGCCGATATTAGCTGTATCGGAATTCCGATTCCGAGTTCCGATATTTTCGTCTTATCGGATACCGGAATCGGGATGTCACTGTCAGTGTCAGTGTCCGTCTGTCGGGTCTGTCAGGAGTCAGCGGCACTTACCTGGCAGAAGATCTCCGGCGGTCACGTCCTGCACTGCTTCATGGCCGCCATCTTCTTTCCCCGGCGGTCACATGCAGTTTCTCGCGATAACTGCAGTGACTGCTGGGTAATCGCGGCCGTAAAGCAGTCAGTCCGATGACGTCACCGCCGGGGAAGCAGGTAATCAGCTGTGCTGCGTTGCAATGACAGGCTCTGCCTGTCATTGCGATGTAGCAGAGCTGGATCGTCGTGGGACTGTCGTTATGGACTGCGTCGGACAGGTGGTATACTGTTGGTTGTTTTTTTTCTTTTTTTACAGGAGATCGATGGCGTCGCAGGAATGAGAGTACAATAAAATTAATGAAAACTGTGTTGTCTCTTTTATTTCATTAAAAGACTTTTTTCTTGCTGTCTTTTTTTTATACATTTAATAACTTTGGGATTAATAATGGATCGGTGTCTTATTGACGCCTCTCCATTATTAACCGGGCTTATTGTCACCGTGCAATCAACGGTGACATTAACCCCTTATTACCCCGCTTGCCACCGCTACAGGGCAAGTGGGAAGAGCCGGGTAAAGTGCCACAATTGGCACATCTTTTGATGCGCCAAATGTGGGGCTGCTGTAGCCTGGTATTATCAGGCTGTTGAGGGCCAAAATCCATGGGCCTTGACAGTCTTTTAATACCAGGCCGCAGCAGTCTGCATTTTACTTGGCTGGTTAACAAAAATAGGGGGGATCCCCACGCCGTTTTTTTTTCGAGGGGATCCCCTATTTTTGTTAACCAGCCAAGCTAAGCAGACTGCTGTGGCCTGGTATTATCAGGCTTGCAAGGTCCATGGATATTGGATCCTTACCAGCCTGAAAAACCAGGCCTCAGCGGTCTGCTTCATCTGGCTGGTTAACAAAAATAGGGGGGACCCCACGCCAATTTTTTTCGAGGGGATCCCCTATTTTTGTTAATCAGCCAAGATATGCAGACTGCTGTGGCCTGGTATTATCAGGCTGGCAAGGTCCATGGGTCTTGGCTCCTTAACAGCCTGAAAATCCAGGCCTCAGCGGTCTGCTTCATCTGGCTGGTTAACAAAAATAGGGGGGACCCCACGCCAATTTTTTTCGAGGGGATCCCCTATTTTTGTTAATCAGCCAAGATATGCAGACTGCTGTGGCCTGGTATTATCAGGCTGGCAAGGTCCATGGATCTTGGCTCCTTAACAGCCTGAAAATCCAGGCCTCAGCGGTCTGCTTCATCTGGCTGGTTAACAAAAATAGGGGGGACCCCACGCCAATTTTTTTCGAGGGGATCCCCTATTTTTGTTAATCAGCCAAGATATGCAGACTGCTGTGGCCTGGTATTATCAGGCTGGCAAGGTCCATGGATCTTGGCTCCTTAACAGCCTGAAAATCCAGGCCTCAGCGGTCTGCTTCATCTGGCTGGTTAACAAAAATAGGGGGGACCCCACGCCAATTTTTTTCGAGGGGATCCCCTATTTTTGTTAATCAGCCAAGATATGCAGACTGCTGTGGCCTGGTATTATCAGGCTGGCAAGGTCCATGGATCTTGGCTCCTTAACAGCCTGAAAATCCAGGCCTCAGCGGTCTGCTTCATCTGGCTGGTTAACAAAAATAGGGGGGACCCCACGCCATTTTTTTTTCGAAGGGAACCCCTATTTTTGTTAATCAGTTCCCTCTGACGTCACTGATTGTGTCCCTGGCTGACCTGAAGTGAAAGTGGAAAGCAATCAATTAAGCTTTCCACTTAAGGGCCCGTCTCACATAGCGATATCGCTACCGAGATCGCTGCTGAGTCACTAGTTTTGTGACGCAGCAGCGAGCTCACCAGCGATATCGCTGTGTGTGACATTCAGCGACGATCAGCCCCCCTGCTGGGTATCGCTGATCGTCGCTGAAATGTCAGGACCTTTGATCGCTGGTTTCCCGCTGACAGGCACACATCGCTGCGTGTGACAGGCGGGAGACCAGCGATCCGCTGGTAACCAAGGTACACAGCGGGTTTCCAGGCGCGGGGCTGTGCCTAGAAACCCGCTGTGTACCTTGGATACCAGCGCCCTGATGCAGGGAGCTGGTATCCAAGGTACATAGCGGGTTTCCAAGCGCTGCGCGGTGCCTGGAAACCCGCTGTGTACCTTGGTTACCAGCGGATCGCTGGTCTCCCGCCTGTCACATGCAGCGATGCGTGCCTGTCAGAGGGAAACCAGCGATCAAAAAAAGGTCCTGACATTTCTGCGACGATCAGCGATACCCGGCAGGGGGCTGATCGTCGCTGAATGTCACACACAGCGATATCGCTGGTGAGCTCGCTGCTGCGTCACAAAACTAGTGACTCAGCAGCGATCTCGGTAGCGATATCGCTATGTGAGACGGGCCCTTAAGCGATGTTACCCACAGTGTCGCTGTCCCAGATCGCTGCCTGAGCTGCCTGTTTGGCAGCTCAGCAGCGATCATGTAGCGATACACCAGCGATCCTGACAAGTGCATATCGTTGTCAGGATCGCTGGTGTATCGTTATGTGACACCCAGCCTTTACTCTCCTGTCAGGCAGGAGAGGAACTCAATCATTTGGGGTTTACTGTGAGGCTGCAGCATTAGCTGCGGTCCCTGCAGTAAACATTAACCCTTTCTGAAGGATTACACCGTGGGACCTGACTGTGCATGGGATAGGTAAGAATAATTTTGCTTTTTTATTTTATTTTTATTACAGGAAATGGTTTTTGCAGTAAAATAAAAGATGGTCAAAAACATGTGTCTTTATTTCATTAAAATGATTTTTAATTAAAGTGTGTGTGTTTTATTTTTATTTCATGCAATAGGATTAATAATTGATAGTTGTCTAATTGACAGCTCTCAATTATTAACCTGGCTTAAGGTCACCTTTCAATAGCAAGGTGGCTTTAACCCCATATTAACCCATTCGCCACCGCTACAGGGCAATGGGAATAGACGGGCAAAGTGCCAGAAAGGGCGAATCTAATTATAGATTTGTCTTTCCTGGGGTGTCTGGGGGCAGATATTAGTAGCCGGGGGGGGGCAAAAATAATGGTCCCTCTCTGGGCTATTATTATCTGCCCCCACTCACTGGCTTTGTCTGTCTGGTTGCGAAAATAGGGCGGGAGCCCACGCATTTTTTTTCAGCAATTTTACACCTCATATATATATATACATGTCATTGAATTTGTGACACATATATATATATATTTATATTTGTAGTTCATACACTTCTACATAGTATAATAGCCGCTAATTCAATTGCCGGCTTTTGTGAAAATGCAGAACCCGACATGAAATGACACTTGGTGTACATAGGGTTAACCATGTCTTTTCATGTCCTTTGCTATCTAATTTGCACAAACAATTAAATCAGACTATGTGTGCAAAATTTCACACCTGTAGGGGTTAATTAAAGGTGTAAATTCGTAGCAAAAAAGTCCGTTTTTTTTACAACGAATTTACACCTTTAATTAACCCCTACAGGTGTGAAATTTTGCACACATAGTCTGATTTAATTGTTTGTGCAAATTAGATAGCAAAGGACATGAAAAGACATGGTTAACCCTATGTACACCAAGTGTCATTTCATGTCGGGTGACCCGACATGAAATGACACTTGGTGTACATAGGGTTAACCATGTCTTTTCATGTCCTTTGCTATCTAAGGCCGGAGTCACACTGGCGACAAAATCGGACGACTGCAATGCGATGAAATATCGCATTGCAGTCGGACCTATGTTAATCTATGGAGCAGCTCCCAGTATCAGATTTTTTGTGGTCCGTTTTAAACGTCCGTGTACAATCGCAGCATGCTGCGATTGTCACCGATTGTCGGTCGACAATCGCCAATGCAAGTCTATGGGAGCGATGAAAAATCTGATTACAAACGGACCACACTGTGTGACTTGCGATGAAATCGCATCGGTGTCCTTTAGAAAAGCCGGCAATTCATCCCCGCCTATACTGTAAAATCACACTGACAGCTTTAATAAAGACTAGAAAGAATAGATATATACACATAGAACACATACATATATATATACATGTCATTGTGACATGTATATATACATATATTTATAGTTCCTAGACTTCTACATACTGTAATAGCCGCTAATTCAATTGCCGGGTTTTGTGAAATCACAGAAGCCGACATGAAATGATACATTGTTTCCACACATTTAACCATGTAATTTCATGTATTTTTATATATGTTTGAAACATACAATTACATGAGTGTATTTGTGCAAAATTTCAGACATGTAGGGGTTAATTAAAGGTGTAATTTCGTTGAAAAAAAATGCGTGGGCTCCCGCTGTATTTTCTCCACCAGACAGACAAAGCAAAGCGAGTGGGGGCATATAATAATAGCCCAGGGAAGGTGCATTTTTTGTGCCCCCCCTGGCTACTAACATCTGCCCCCAGACACCCCAGAAAGGGCAAATCTATAATTAGATTCGCCCTTTCTGGCACTTTGCCCGTCTATTCCCATTGCCCTGTAGCGGTGGCGAATGGGTTAATCTCACCTTACTGTCACCTTGCAATTGAAAGGTGACCTTAAGGCAGGTTAATGATTGATAGCTGTCAATTAGACAACTATCAATTATTAATCCTATTGAAGTAAATAAAAAAACACACACACTTTAAGAATAAATAATTTTAATGAAATAAAAACACATTTTTTTGACCATATTTTATTTTACACTAAATCCGTGCGAAGCCATTGATCTCCTAAAATAAAGAAAAAGAAATAAAACAACATTATTCTTACCTATTCCGCCGATCTGTCACGTCCCACGCTGTAATCCTTCACAAAGGGTTAACTAGCTTTGAGCCAAGCAGTGCAAGTAATCCTGCATGCTCAGCTCAAAGCTCATGAATGAATAAGTTCCTCTCCTGGCGACAGGAGAGGATGTGTTTCATGAATGAAGCTTAATTGATTGTGTCCACTTTCCCTTTAGGTCAGGTCACTACAGTTAAATTGGCAAGAAATCAATTAAGCTCCATTCATGAATCTATTCCTCTACTTTCGCTGGGAGAGGAACTTATTCATTCAGGGGAATACAGGTCTGAGACAGCATTATTAGCTCTCTGCGACCTTTAACCTGTTAACCCTTTCTGATGGATTACACCGTGGGACCTGACTGTACATCGGATTGGTAAGTATAATTTTGCTTTTTTATTTTATTTTTATTACAGGAAATGGTTTTAGCAGGAAAATAAAATATGGTCAAAAACTGTGTGATTATTTAATTAAACTTATTTTTTATTAAAGTGTGTGTGTTTGATTTTTCTTTCATACAATAGGATTAATAATTGATAGTTGCCTAATTGACAGCTATCAATTATTAACCTGGCTTAAAGTGACCTTTCAATTGCAAGGTCATTTTAACCCCTTATTAACCCATTCGCCACCGCTACAGGGCAATGGGAATAGACGGGCAAAGTGCCAGAAAGGGCGAATCTAATTATAGATTTGCCCTTTCTGGGGTGTCTGGGGGCAGATGTTAGTAGCCAGGGGGGCACAAAAAAAATGTACCCTCCCTAGGCTATTATTATCTGCCCCCACTCGCTTGCTTTGTCTGTCTGGTGGAGAAAATACAGCGGGAGCCCACGCATTTTTTTTTAACGAATTTACACCTTTAATTAACCCCTACATGTCTGAAATTTAGCACACATATACTCATGTAATTGTATGTTTCAAACATATATAAAAATACATGAAATTACATGGTTAAATGTGTGGAAACAATGTATCATTTCATGTCGGCTTCTGTGATTTCACTGAAGCCGGCAATTGAATTAGCGGCTATAACAGTATGTAGAAGTGTAAGAACTATAAATATATGTATATATATATGTCACAATGACATATATATATATATATATATATATGTGCTCTATGTGTATATATCTATTCTTTCTTTTGGCATTTAAATACTATTCTTTTGGATCCATTATATGTCAGTTTTGCAAGCCTGCGAGAAAATCTCGCAAGTCGGATGAAAATCGGATGTTACAAGGTACACACACATGCGATTAAATCGCATCTTTGAAGGAAAATCGGATGCCAGAAGGATGTGTGATGTTTTTATTTTGATCCGATTGTCGACCGTCTAAAACGGACCGATTTTTTTGGGGGTTGTGTGTGACTCCAGCCTAATTTGCACAAACAATTAAAAATCAGACTATGTGTGCAAAATTTCACACCTGTAGGGGTTAATTAAAGGTGTAAATTCGTAGCAAAAAAAGTCCGTTTTTTTTACAACGAATTTACACCTTTAATTAACCCCTACAGGTGTGAAATTTTGCACACATAGTCTGATTTAATTGTTTGTGCAAATCAGATAGCAAACGACATGAAAAGACATGGTTAACCCTATGTACACCAAGTGTCATTTCATGTCGGGTGCTTCTGTCTTTTCACTGAAGCCGGCTTTACCCGGCAATTGAATGAGAGGATATTTTACTATGTAGAAGTGTATAAACTATACATATATGTATATATATATGTCACAATGACATGATATATATATATATGTATTCTATGTGTGTATATTTAGTGTTTACAAGGAAAGAATGGGTTTTTTTTAGTTGCGATATTTTGTTCCCATAGACTTACATGGGACTTCCGGTATCGGTATCGGGTATCGCCGATATTTTAGTGATATCGGCGATACCATTCCGATTCCGATACTTTAGGATATCGGAAAGTATCGCTCAACTCTACTAAGGAGAGCATGGACAATCCTTCAGTACAGTGGAAGAAGGGTGTGGAACCGTGTGAGGGAAATGTTGCAAATCTCTTAACCCCTTAACCCTCAAGGGTGGTTTGCATGTTAACCCCTTTATCCCATCGGACGTACTATTCCGTCCATGTGACCCTGGACCTCATTCCCATAGACGGAATAGTACGTCCAGGGTGATCAGCTGCGCTCCTATGGGGAGCGCAGCTGATCGCCGCCGGGTGTCAGCTGATTATCACAGCTGACACCCAGCACTATGTGTCAGGAGCGGTCACGGACCACTCCCGGCACATTAACCCCTGGCACACAGCGATCAATCATGATCGCGGTGTACCGGGGGCACAGGGGAGCATCGTGCAGGGAGGGGGCTTCCTGTGCGCTCCCCTGAGACCCTCAGAACAGCGCGATGTGTCACGCTGTTCCGAGGGACTCTCCTCACTGCAGGACCCCGGATCCAAGATGGCCACCGGGTCCTGCAGGGAGGCGGCTTCCTCAGTGCCTGCTCAGAGCAGGCACTGAGAAGCCTGCAGCAGTGCCAGAGCGATCGCACACTGTCACACCAGCGATCTAACCCTACACAGTGATGTCCCACCCTGGGACAAGGTATAAAAGTTAAAAAAAATAAAAATAAAAAGTGTAAAAAAAAAATTCCAAAAAAATAAATATATATTCCCCAATAAATTCATTTATTCCTGTAAACACACATATTTGGTATCGCCGCGTCTGTAACGACCCGCCCTATAGAAATGTCCCACTAGTTAACCCCTTTAGTGAACCCCTTAAAAAAAACAAAGCAAAAAAATTAATGCTTTATCATCATACCGCCGAACAAAAAGTGGAATAACACGCGATCAAAATGACGAATATAAATAAACATGGTACCGCTGAAAACGTTATCTTGTCCTGCAAACAACAAGCTGCCATACAGCATCATCAGCGAAACAATAAAAAAGTTATAGCTCGCAGAATAAAGCGATGCAAAAATAATTATTTTTTATATACAATTGTTTTTATTGTATAAAAGCGCCAAAACATAAAAAATGATATAAATGATGTATCGCCGTAATCGTACTGACCCGAAGAATATAAACTGCTTTATCAATTTTACCACACGTGGAACGGTATAAACGCCCCCCCCAAAAGAAATTCATGAATTGCTGATTTTTGTTCATTCTAACCTCCCAAAAATCGAAATAAAAAGCGATCAAAAAATGTCACATGCTCAAAAATGGTACCAATAAAAACATCAACTCGTACTGCAAAAAATAAGACCTCACATGACTCTGTAGCCCAAAATGTGCAAAAATTATAGCTCTCAAAATGTGGTGATGCAAAAACTATTTTTTGCAATAAAAAGCGTCTTTTAGCGTGACAGCTGCCAATCATAAAAACCCACTATAAATAGTAAATCAAACCCCCTTTATCACCCCCTTAGTTAAGGAAAAATAATAAAATAAAAAAAAATGTATTTATTTCATTTTCTCATTAGGGTTAGGCCCTGTGCACACGTTGCGGATTGTGCTGCGGTTCCGCAGCGGTTTTGGTGCTGCAGATGCGCAGCAGACCCGGACGCCATGTACAGTACAGTATTAGTGAAAGGAAAAAAAAAAAGCTGTGCATATGATGCGGAATTTTCCGCGAGGATTTGTTGCGGTTTTAAAACCGCAGCATGTCAATTCTTTGCGCGGATTCCGCATCGGTTTTACACCTATTCCGATATAAGTGTAAAACCGCAGGCAAATCCGCAAAAAAAAACGCTGCAAAACCTCAGTAAATCCACGCTAAAACCGCAGGTAAAATGCAGGTCATTTTACCTGCGGTTTTTGCAAAATCAGTGGGGAAAAATCCGCAAGTAAATCCACAACGTGTGCACGGGGCCTTAGGGTTAGGGTTGCGGCTAAAGTTAGGGTTAGGGTTGGGGCTAAAGTTAAAATTAGGGTTAGGTTTGGGATTAGGGTTAGGGGTGTGTTAGGGTTAGGTTTATGGTTAGGGTTATGGTTAGGGTTGGGGCGAAAATATAATTTTTGTAAAAAAAAAATGATTTTTTTCTTTTTACGGCTGTACGTTATAAACTTCTGTGAAGCACTTGAGGCTTCATAGCGCTCACCACACATCTAGATAAGTTCCTTGTGGGGTCTATTTTCCAAAATGGGGTCACTTGTGGGGGATTTCCACTGTTTAGGCACATCAGGGGCTCTCCAAATGCGACATGACGCCCGCAGACCATTCCATCAAAGTCTGCAATCCAAAACATCACTACTTCCCTTCCGATCCCTGAAGTGTGCCCATACAGTAGTTTTCTCCCACATATGGGGTATCAGCGTACTCAGGGCAAATTGGTAAACAACTTTTGGGGTCCAATTTCTCTTGTTACCCTTGGCAAAAAAAAAGTTGGGGACTAAAAGATCATGTTTATGGAAAAAATATGATTTTTTTATTTTCATGCTCGGGCGTTATAAACTTTAGTGAAACACCTGGGGGTTCAAAGTTCTCACCACACATCTATATGAGTTCCTTGAGGGGTCTAGTTTCCAAAATGGTGTCATTTGTGGGGGGTTTCCACTGTTTAGGCACATCAGGAGCTCTACAAACACAACAAGGAGTCCAGCCAATTCTGCGCTGAAAAAGTCAAACGGCGCTCCTTCCCTTCCGAGCTCTGCCATGCACCCAAACAGTGGTTTACCCCTACATATGGGGTATCAACATACTCAGGACAAATTGCACAACAACTTTTGGGGTCTTGTTACCCTTGGGAAAATAAAAATTGGGGTGAAAAGATCATTTTTGTGGAAAAAATATGATTTTTTAATTTTACTGCTCTTCGTTATAAACTTGTGTGAAGCACTTGGGGGTTCAAATTGCTCACCACAGATCTAGATAAGTTCCTTAGGGGTCTAGTTTCCAAAATGGGTTCACTTGTGGGGAGTTTCCACTGTTTAGACACATCAGAGGCTCTCCAAATGCAACAAGGCGTCCAATCTCAATTCCAGCCAATTTTGGTTGGAAAAAGTCAAATGGCGCTACTTCCATTCCGAGCTCTGCCGTGCGCCCAAACAGTGGTTCCCCCCACATATGGGGTATCAACGTACTCAGGACATATTGGACAACAACTTTTGTGGTCCAATTTCTCCTGTTACACTTGGGAAAATAAAAAATTGGTGACTAAAATATAATTTTTGTGGGAAAAAAAATAGATTTTTTATTTTCATGCCCAGGCACATCAGGGGCTCTCCAAATGCGACATGACGCCCGCAGACCATTCCATCAAAGTCTGCAATCCAAAACATCACTACTTCCCTTCCGAGCCCCGACGTGTGCCCATACAGTAGTTTTCTCACACATATGGGTATCAGCGTACTCAGGACAAATTGGTAAACAACTTTTGGGGTCCAATTTCTCCTGTTACCCTTGTGAAAATAAAATATTGGGGGCGAAAAAAACATTTTTTAAAAAAAAAAAAAAATTTTTTATTTTTACGGATGTACGTTATAAACTTCTGTGAAGCACTTCAGGGTTCAAAGTGCTCACCACACATCTACATAAGTTCCGTGGGGGTCTATTTTCCAAAAAGGGGTCATTTGTGGGGGTTTCCACTGCTTAGGCACATCAGGGGCTCTCCCAACGCGACATGACGCCTGCAGACCATTCCATCAAAGTCTGCAATCTAAAACGTCACTACTTCCCTTCCGAGCCCTGACGTGTGCCCATACAGTAGTTTTCTCCCACATATGGGGTATCAGCGTACTCAGGACAAATTGGACAACAAGTTTTGTGGTCCAATTTCTCCTGTTACCCTTGGGAAAATAAAAAGTTGGGGACTAAAAGATCATGTTTGTGGAAAAAATATGATTTTTTTATTTTCATGCTCGGGCGTTATAAACTTTAGTGAAACACCTGGGGTTCAAAGTTCTCACCACACATCTAGATGAGTTCCTTGAGGGGTCTAGTTTCCAAAATGGTGTCATTTGTGGGGGTTTCCACTGTTTAGGCACTTTAGGAGCTCTACAAACACGACATGGCGTCCAGCCAATTCTGCGCTGAAGAAGTCAAACGGCGCTCCTTCCCTTCCGAGCTCTGCCATGCACCCAAACAGTGGTTTACCCCTACATATGGGGTATCAACATACTCAGGACAAATTGCACAACAACTTTTGGGATCTTGTTACCCTTGGGAAAATAAAAATTGGGGTGAAAAGATCATTTTTGTGGAAAAAAATATGATTTTTTAATTTTACTGCTCTTCGTTATAAACTTGTGTGAAGCACTTGGGGGTTCAAATTGCTCACCACAGATCTAGATAAGTTCCTTAGGGGTCTAGTTTCCAAAATGGGTTCACTTGTGGGGAGTTTCCACTGTTTAGACACATCAGAGGCTCTCCAAATGCAACATGGCGTCCAATCTCAATTCCAGCCAATTTTGGTTGGAAAAAGTCAAATGGCGCTCCTTCCATTCCGAGCTCTGCCGTGGACCCAAACAGTGGTTCCCCCCCACATATGGGGTATCAGCGTACTCAGGACATATTGGACAACAACTTTTGTGGTCCAATTTCTCCTGTTACACTTGGGAAAATAAAAAATTGGTGACTAAAATATAATTTTTGTGGGAAAAAAATAGGATTTTTTATTTTCATGCCCAGGCACATCAGGGGCTCTCCAAATGCGACATGACGCCCGCAGACCATTCCATCAAAGTCTGCAATCCAAAACATCACTACTTCCCTTCCGAGCCCCGACGTGTGCCCATACAGTAGTTTTCTCACACATATGGGGTATCAGCGTACTCAGGACAAATTGGTAAACAACTTTTGGGGTCCAATTTCTCCTGTTACCCTTGTGAAAATAAAATATTGGGGGCGAAAAAAACATTTTTTTTTTAAAAAAAAAAAAAAATTTTATTTTTACGGATGTACGTTATAAACTTCTGTGAAGCACTTCAGGGTTCAAAGTGCTCACCACACATCTACATAAGTTCCGTGGGGGGTCTATTTTCCAAAAGGGGTCATTTGTGGGGTTTCCACTGCTTAGGCACATCAGGGGCTCTCCCAACGCGACATGACGCCTGCAGACCATTCCATCAAAGTCTGCAATCTAAAACGTCACTACTTCCCTTCCGAGCCCTGACGTGTGCCCATACAGTAGTTTTCTCCCACATATGGGGTATCAGCGTACTCAGGACAAATTGGACAACAAGTTTTGTGGTCCAATTTCTCCTGTTACCCTTGGGAAAATAAAAAGTTGGGGACTAAAAGATCATGTTTGTGGAAAAAATATGATTTTTTTATTTTCATGCTCGGGCGTTATAAACTTTAGTGAAACACCTGGGGGTTCAAAGTTCTCACCACACATCTAGATGAGTTCCTTGAGGGGTCTAGTTTCCAAAATGGTGTCATTTGTGGGGGGTTTCCACTGTTTAGGCACTTTAGGAGCTCTACAAACACGACATGGCGTCCAGCCAATTCTGCGCTGAAGAAGTCAAACGGCGCTCCTTCCCTTCCGAGCTCTGCCATGCACCCAAACAGTGGTTTACCCCTACATATGGGGTATCAACATACTCAGGACAAATTGCACAACAACTTTTGGGATCTTGTTACCCTTGGGAAAATAAAAATTGGGGTGAAAAGATCATTTTTGTGGAAAAAATATGATTTTTTAATTTTACTGCTCTTCGTTATAAACTTGTGTGAAGCACTTGGGGGTTCAAATTGCTCACCACAGATCTAGATAAGTTCCTTAGGGGGTCTAGTTTCCAAAATGGGTTCACTTGTGGGGAGTTTCCACTGTTTAGACACATCAGAGGCTCTCCAAATGCAACATGGCGTCCAATCTCAATTCCAGCCAATTTTGGTTGGAAAAAGTCAAATGGCGCTCCTTCCATTCCGAGCTCTGCCGTGGACCCAAACAGTGGTTCCCCCCCACATATGGGGTATCAGCGTACTCAGGACATATTGGACAACAACTTTTGTGGTCCAATTTCTCCTGTTACACTTGGGAAAATAAAAAATTGGTGACTAAAATATAATTTTTGTGGGAAAAAAATAGGATTTTTTTATTTTCATGCCCAGGCATTATAAACTTGTGTGAAGCACTTGGGGGTTCAAAGTGCTCACCACAGATCTAGATAAATTCCTTAGGGGTTCTTGTTTCCAAAATGGGGTCACTTTTGGGGGTTTCCACTGTTTAGGCACATCTGGGGCACTGCAAACAGAACATGACCCCCATCAACGTCTGTATTCCAAAACTTTATTACTTCCTTTCCAAGCCCTGCCGTGCGCCCAAACAGTTTCCCCCCCCACATATGGGGTATCAGCGTACTCAGGACAAATTGGACAACTTTTGGGGTCCAATTTCCTTGGGAAAAATAAAAAATTTGGGACTAAAAAATCATTTTTGTGAAAAATTGTTTTTTTTTCACACCCATGCATTATAAACTTTTGTAAAACACTTGGGGGTTCAAAGTGCTCACAACAGATCTAGATAAGTTCCATAGGGGTCTAGTTTCCAAAATGGTGTCACTTGTGGGGGGTTTCCACTGTTTAGGCGCATCAGAGGCTCTCCAAGCGCAACATGGCGTCCAATCTCAATTCCAGCCAATTTTGGTTTGAAAAAGTCAAATGGCGCTCCTTCCCTAACGAGCTCTGCCGTGTGCCCAAACAGTGGTTTTCCCCCACATATAGGGTATTGGCGTACTCAGGAGAAATTGCACAACAACTTTATCTGTCCATTTTCCCCTTTTACCCTTGTGAAAATAAAAAAAAGTTTGTAAAAGATCATTTTTGTGACGAAAAAGTTAACTGTTCATTTTTTCCTTCCACGTTGCTTCAGCTCCTGTGAAGCACCTGAAGGGTTAATAAACTTCTTGAATGTGGTTTTGAGTACCTTGAGGGGTGCAGTTTTTAGAATGGTGTCACTTTTGGGTATATTCTGTCATATAGACCCCTCAAAGTGACTTCAAATGTGAGGTGGTCCCTAAAAAAATGGCTTTGTAAATTTTGTTGTAAAAATGAGAAATCGCTGGTCAACTTTTAACCCTTATAATTTCCTAACAAAAAAAAATTTTGGTTCCAAAATTGTGCTGATGTAAAGTAGACATGTGGGAAATGTTATTTCTTAACTATTTTGTGTGAAAAATTTCTCTGTTTTAAGGGAATAAAAATTCAAAGTTTTGAAATTGCAAAATTTTCAAAATTTTCACCATATTTGCATTTTTTTCAAAAATAAATGCAAGTTATATCGAAGAAATTTTACCACTAACGTGAAGTACAATATGTCTGAGAAAAAAATCTCAGAATCGCGAAGATCCGTTGAAGCGTTCCAGAGTTATAACCTCATAAAGAGACAGTGGTCAGAATTGTAAAAATTGGCCCAGTCATTAACGTGCAAACCACCCTTGGGGATGAAGGGGTTAATGACTGGGCCAATTTTTACAATTCTGACCACTGTCCCGTTATGAGGTAATAACTCTGGAATGCTTCAACGGATCTTGGCGATTCTGAGAATGTTTTCTTATGACATTGTACTTCATGAAAGTGGTAAAATCTGCACTAATCCGTACCTCCCACTCCCGACTCCAAGACTTCTCCCGCGCTGCGCCAATCCTCTGGAATGCTCTACCCCAAGAAATTAGGACTATCCACAATTTGCATGGTTTCAGGCGCTCCCTCAAAACACATTTGTTCAGAGTGGCCTATCACATTCACTAACCAAAGTCGTTCTATGTTTAAGTGTGTATGTGTAGCCCATTCACTATCTCCATCCATGCCTCACTCCCTCAAGATGGCTGGACCATCATTGTAAATGCACCATTGTATATACACACCTGAACTTTGTATCTCCCCCACCTCATTGTAGATTGTAAGCTCTCACGAGCAGGGTCGGCTTATTTTGCTTTAATTATTGTATTGTTAACGTTGTTACCTATGACTTGTGTTTTGAAACTGTTAAACTGTAAAGCGCTGCGGAATATGTTGGCGCTATATAAATAAAGATATATTATTATTATTATTAAAATCTCTTCTATATAACTTGCGTTTATTTATGAAAAAAAAGGAAATATGTCGAAAATTTTGACATTTTGCAATTTTCAAACTTTGAATTTTTATGCCCCCTTAGGGACCACATCACACTTGAAGTCACTTTGAGGGCTCTATATGACAGAAAATACTCAAAAATGACACCATTCTAAAAAATTCACCCCTCAAGGTACTCAAAACCACATTTAAGAAGTTTATTAACCCTTCAGGTGCTTCACAGGAATTTTTGGAATGCAGAAAAAAGTGAACATTTAACTTTAGTCACAAAAACAATCTTTTACAATTTCTCTATTTTCACAAGGGTAAAAGGAGAAAATTGACAAATAAAGTTGTTGTTCAATTTCTCCTGAGTACGCCAACACCCCATAAGTGGGGGAAAATCACAATCTGGGCGCACGGCAGGGCTCAGAAGGGAAGGCGTGCCGTTTGACTTTTTCAAACTAATATTGGCTGGAATTGAGATCGAACATCATTTTGCGTTTGGAGTGCCCCTGATGTGCCTAAACAGTGGAAAAACCCACAAATGACACCATTTTGGAAACTAGACCCCTTAAGGAACTTACCTAAATTTGTGGTGAGCACTTTGAACCCCAAAGTTCTTCACACAAATTTATAACAAAGAGCCGTGAAAAAAAATCATATTTTTTCCACAAACATGAATTTTTAGTCCCCAAGGGTAAGAGGGGAAATTGGACCCCAAAAGTTGTTGTCCAATTTGTACTGAGTACGCTGATACCCCATTTGTGTGGGGGAACTACTGTTTGGGCACACGGCAGAGCTCGGAAGGGAAGGAGCGCCATTTGACATTTTCAAACCAAAATTGGCTGGAATTGATCTTGGACGCTATGTTGCATTTGGAGAGCCCCTGATGTGCCTAAACAGTGGAAATCCTCCAATTCTAACTCCAACCCTAACCCTAATCCCATCCCTAATTCCAACCCTAACCCTAATCACAACCCTAACACTAATCCCAAACCTAACCATAATCCAAACCTTAGCCTCAACCCTAACCCTATCCCTAACTTTAGCCCCAACCCTAACCTTAACCCTAATGGGAAAATGGAAATACTTTTTTTATTTTATTATTTTTCCCTAACTAAGGGGGTGTTAAAGGGGTGTTTGATTTACTCTTTATAGCGGGTTTTTATGATTGGCAGCTGTCACACACTAAAAGACGCTTTTTATTGCATAAATAGTTTTTGCATCACCATATTTTGAAAGCTATAATTTTTCCATATTTTGGCCCACAGAGTCATGTGAGGTCTTGTTTTTTGTGGGATGAGTTGACGTTTTCATTGGTACCATTTTTGGGTACACATTTTTTGATTGCTTTTTATTTCGATTTTTGGGAGGCAGAATGAACAAAAACCAACAATTCATGAATTTCTTTTGGGGGGTTGTTTACACCGTTCTGAATGTAGTTAAATTAGTAAGGCAGTTTTATTCTTTGGGTCAGTACCATTACAGCAATACCTCATATATATCTTTTTTTATGTTTTGATATGTGAGAATCAGCTGACACCCGGCCGCGCTCCCCCCGTGAGCGCGGCCAATCGACTATGACATACTATCCCGTCCTTGGGAATTAAGTCCCAGTGCACATGGACGGGATAGTATGTCATATGGCAGGAAGGGGTTAAATACTGATTGGGAAAACCCGTGGCTGATAGGAGGATCAAACATAGAGGTTATCCATGCTGAATGTAAGAACTGGAGTGAGATATTCTGTGTGGAGGAAGCAAGTGACAGAGGGTGCTGTGCCCAATATTGGGTGTTAAAGATGGCTGCACTTGAACTGTTCAGCAGTGTTGAGCGATACGATAATGTAAATATCGGCTATCGGCCGATATTAGCTCTATCGGCCTTTCGATAATTCGTTTCGATATTTTCGTCTTATCGAATACCGGAATCGGATTTGTCACTGTCACTGTCTGTGTCCGTCGGTCGGGTCTGTCACTGTCAGTGTCCGTCGGTCGGGTCTGTCAGGAGTCAGCGGCACTTACCTGGCAGAAGATCTCCGGCGGTCACGTCCTGGACTGCTTCATGGCCGCCATCCTCTTCTCCCCGGCGGTCACATGCAGTTTCTCGCGATAACTGCAGTGACTGCTGGGTAATCCCGGCCGTAAAGCAGTCAGTCCGATGACGTCACCGCCGGGGAAGCAGGTAATCAGCTGTGCTGCGTCGCGATGACAGGCTCTGCCTGTCATTGCGATGTAGCAGGGCTGGATCGTCGTGGGACTGTCGTTACTATGGACTGCGTCGGACAGGTGGTATACTGTTGGTTTGTTTTTTTTCTTTTTTTACAGGAGATCGATGGCGTCGCAGGAATGAGAGTACAATAAAAGAAATGAAAACTGTGTTGTCTCTTTTATTTCATTAAAAGACTTTTTTCTTGCTTTGTCTTTTTTTTATGCATTTAATAACTTTGGGATTAATAATGGATCGGTGTCTTATTGACACCTCTCCGTTATTAACCGGGCTTATTGTCACCGTGCAATCAACAGTGACATTAACCCCTTATTACCCCGCTTGCCACCGCTACAGGGCAAGTGGGAAGAGCCGGGTAAAGTGCCACAATTGGCACATCTTTTGATGCGCCAAATGTGGGGCTGCTGTAGCCTGGTATTATCAGGTTGTTGAGGGCCAAAATCCATGGGCCTTGACAGTCTTTTAATACCAGGCCGCAGCAGTCTGCATTTTACTTGGCTGGTTAACAAAAATAGGGGGACCCCTATGCCGTTTTTTTTTTCGAGGGGATCCCCTATTTTGTTAACCAGCCAAGCTAAGCAGACTGCTGTGGCCTGGTATTATCAGGCTTGCAAGGTCCATGGATATTGGATCCTTACCAGCCTGAAAAACCAGGCCTCAGCGGTCTGCTTCATCTGGCTGGTTAACAAAAAATAGGGGGGACCCCACGCCAATTTTTTTCGAGGGGATCCCTATTTTTGTTAATCAGCCAAGATATGCAGACTGCTGTGGCCTGGTATTATCAGGCTTGCAAGGTCCATGGATATTGGATCCTTACCAGCCTGAAAAACCAGGCCTCAGCGGTCTGCTTCATCTGGCTGGTTAACAAAAATAGGGGGACCCCACGCCATTTTTTTTCGAGGGGATCCCCTATTTTTGTTAACCAGTTCCCTCTGACGTCACTGATTGTGTCCCTGGCTGACCTGAAGTGAAAGTGGAAAGCAATCAATTAAGCTTTCCACTTCCTCTCCTGTCAGCCAGGAGAGGAACTCATTCATTTGGGGGTTTACTGTGAGGCTGCAGCATTAGCTGCGGTCCCTGCAGTAAACATTAACCCTTTCTGATGGATTACACCGTGGGACCTGACTGTACATCGGATTGGTAAGAATAATTTTGCTTTATTATTTTATTTTTATTACAGGAAATGGTTTTAGCAGGTAAATAAAATATGGTCAAAAACTGTGTGATTATTTCATTAAACTTCTTTTTTATTAAAGTGTGTGTGTTTGATTTTTCTTTCATACAATAGGATTAATAATTGATAGTTGTCTGATTGACAGCTCTCAATTATTAACCTGGCTTAAAGTGACCTTTCAATTGCAAGGTCATTTTAACCCCTTATTAACCCATTCGCCACCGCTACAGGGCAATGGGAATAGACGGGCAAAGTGCCAGAAA
The DNA here is from genome assembly GCA_033576555.1 of Oophaga sylvatica. NCBI lineage: Eukaryota > Metazoa > Chordata > Amphibia > Anura > Dendrobatidae > Oophaga > Oophaga sylvatica. The sequence continues at coordinate 145,215,817 of JARQOD010000001.1, forward strand.
GGGCAAATCTAATTAGAGATTTCCCCTTTCTGGGGTGTCTGGGGGCAGATGTTAGTAGCCGGGGGGGCAAAAATAATGGTCCCTCTCTGGGCTATTATTATCTGCCCCCACTCACTGGCTTTGTCTGTCTGGTTGCGAAAATAGTGCGGGAGCCCACGCATTTTTTTTCAGCAATTTTACACCTCATATATATATATACATGTCATTGAATTTGTGACACATATATATATATTTATATTTATAGTTCATACACTTCTACATAGTATAATAGCCGCTAATTCAATTGTCGGCTTTTGTGAAAATGCAGAACCTGACATGAAATGACACTTGGTTTACATAGAGTTAACCATGTCTTTTCATGTAGTTTGATATCTGATTTGCACAAACAATTACATGAGTGTAAGTGTGCAAAATTTCACACCTGTAGGGGTTAATTAAAGGTGTAAATTCGTAGCAAAAAAGTCCGTTTTTTTTACAACGAATTTACACCTTTAATTAACCCTACAGGTGTGAAATTTTGCACACATAGACTGATGTAATTGTTTGTGCAAATCAGATTGCAAACGACATGAAAAGACATGGTTAACCCTATGTACACCAAGTGTCATTTCATGTCGGGTGCTTCTGTCTTTTCACAGAAGCCGGCTTTACCCGGCAATTGAATCAAAGGATATTTTACTATGTAGAAGTGTATAAACTATACATATATGTATATATATATATATGTCACAATGACATGTTATATATATATATATATATATATATATATATATATATATATATGTATTCTATGTGTGTATATTTAGTGTTTACAAGGAAATAAAGGTTTTTTTAGTTGCGATATTTTGTTCCCATAGACTTACATTGGACTTCCGGTATCGAAATCGGATATCGACGATATTTAGTGCTATCGGCGATACAATTTCGATACAATATTTTTAGATATCGAGCACTATCGCTCAACACTACTGTTCAGTAAAGACGAATTTGTTAAAATGAACTGAGTGTCCCCTTTTGAATGTTCTCCTGGATCCGGGAATGTGTTTCTGGATCTGGGATACTGGAGACAGCAGAGATCTGTGGACAAAACGTGAGTGAACTGCATTGCACTCACAGCACATGGAAATTGGGACATTGTTTATTTGTGGGGTGCCAGATTGTGGGAGAACAGCTCCTCGCCCATAACTACCGCTCTGAGCACATTACACAGGAACCACAGCAAATCTGCCACAATGTGGCAGACCACATAAAATTACAGAGTGGGGATAGCCAGTACATAAAATTTGCCAATATTCTGCTAGTGATTAGCACTGTTGCTTTGCAGCTGTGGGGACCTGAGTTCAAATCCAACCAATGATAACATCTTCAAGGAGTTTGTATCTTCTCCTTGTGTTTCTGTGAGTTTCATACTCCAAAGATATACTGATAGGAAATTTAGATTGTGAGTAGTGTTGAGCGATATTGCTCGATATCTAAAAATATCGTATCGAAATTGTATCGCCGATAGCACTAAATATCGTCGATATCCGATTTCGATAGCGGAAGTCCCATGTAAGTCTATGGGAACAAAATATTGAAATTAAAAAAAAACTTTATTTCCTTGTAAACACTAAATATACACACATAGAATACATATATATATATATACATGTCATTGTGACATATATATATATACATATATTTATAGTTTATAAACTTCTACATAGTAAAATCGACTCTAATTCAATTGCCGGGTAGAGACGTGACATACCTCATAGAAGTCGACGGGCTCGGTGCCGAGTACCCCGAAAACCTCTGGCTCTGTGCGACTCAACTTGGGCGTCACGAACAGGATTCTGTAGCTCGCTATAAGCGAGTCCTGTGTGCCTGAATTGCACTGGTTTTGTGCTTGAGAATTGCTAAAATCATCAGAGAATGTATTTGCCATTTTTCCGCCATATCTGCGTCACGACGAGGCACTGGTGAAGAAGAAGGGCGTGCTCTTCGTGGGTGTCACTCACTCAGTGGCGTGAAAACGATGGCCGACCACTCTAAATGGTACTGCAATGTAAGATCGTGCCCCACAGCTCTTCAGTTCCGCCTCCTCATCCTCCTCAGTGTGCGGAAACTAACACGAAGGTCCCGCCTCACTACAAAAGAGGGGCCCTCTCCAGATGCTAATGACACATGTGACTTGGCAGAGATGGCTAATGGACACGACGAGCAGAAGTGGGAAGGGATGGAGCAGTCAGAGCTCTCCCCCCATGGAAGCGACCCGATCGCCACAGAATCACCGTTGGGCACCCGGCCTGTAAACCCTCCTACGCTGCAAGAAGCGGCGGATACCCTAAGAGGCCTGGCCCGGCACCGGGAGGAGGTCGCCAGGATGGAAGCGAGCTGGCGTGCCCTAAAAATAAACTTGGAGCGGCGCCAATCCCTCTTACCTGAAGTGTCTGTACCGGAAGGTGAGGCACCCGTTCTAGTAGAGGAGTCCTTGCAATGTGATCCGGTTGACATTGTCGCAGTGGAGGCACCCGTTCCTGCAAAAACCGCAGCACCGTCAGCAGCACCCCAGATCCCGCTGTCTGCCCCCGTCGCTGAGACAGAAGAAGCGACACCCGTCCTCATGGAGGAGGCCGCGCAGGCACCAGAGCACTACCTGCCTGTACCGGAGCCCCGACTGTCATCTGATTTAGAGCCGTCTGCTTCCTCCGCAGGGGAGCGCCGCCAGGACTGGGGGGCGACAGGAGAGCTGCCGCAAACCGGACACTGTAAGCTGCAGTGGAGTGGTGGAGACATGGAGCAGCTGGTGGAGGAGAATTTCAACCGGCGTCAGGAGGAAGAGTGGAGACGTTGGGAGAGAGAAGCAGAGCGACAAAGGGAGCAGCGAGAATCCCTAAAACTTCGCCAACGTCACCTGGAGAAGGACCGGGCAGATAAGGACCGGATGAGAAAGGATAAAGGAACCCTGAGTGAGCCGCGGCGTAAGGGTGCAGTACGGAACTTTAAATTGAAAGGTGGTTGGGGCTTCATCAAGGAGCCTGGACTTTATTTAGAAGTCTTTGTGACCCGGCGGGACGTGGAGGCTCACCTCCCAGAAGGACACCCGGGGAGGGACCTGTTGCCAGGAGACTTGGTGACTTACACCCGACACTGGGGTTACAATGGGTGGTACGCCCTAAATGTTACCAGGTGCGACCCCTACTCCCAGTGTGTGAGGAACCTGTGAGACCCTCGAAGCCTTCAGCTTCCCACATCCAGGCCTCTGCAAAAGTGCCCACCCCACGCCGTAAATCTCCCCAGCCTCCCTCAGTGGTCTCCTCAGCAGACCCACCCATGGACATGATATCGATACGTGGCCCGTACCCGGCGCCTGTTAGGCCCCCTGGGGTTCGTACAGTCCGGGACATAGGGTTCCAGACCCGGAGGGAGATGAAAGAGGTGGCCACACAGACCCAGATAGCGGGTCACGACGTCACTGTACAGGCCACACGACGTCATCAGGTCCTGGTGGTCCTTGGTGCCTCGGATGTTTGGCAATCTCAAGAAGAGTACCAGGTGGTACCTGGAAGAGGCCAGCCAAAGAAGTCTAAATAACCCGGACAGGGTCCCTGTATGTAAATAGTTAAATTGTTTATGTACCCGGACGGGTGAATGTTCCTAAAAAAGTTTTTTAATTTAATAAAAAAAAAAAAAAAAACACAGTTTTCATTTCTTTTATTACTGTCTCATCCTGCGACGCCATCGATCTCCTGTAAAAAAATGAAAAAAAAAAAAAAGTATACCACCTGACCGACGCAGTCCATAGTAACGAGTGTCCCACGACGATCCAGCTCTGCTACATCAGAATGACAGGCAGAGCCTGTCATCCCGGCGCAGCACAGCTGATTACCTGCTTCCCCGGCGGTGACGTCATCGGACTGACTGCTTTACGGCCGGGATTACCCTGCAGTCACTGCAGTTATCGCGAAAAACTGCATGTGACCGCCAGGGAGAAGATAATGGCGGCCATCAAGCAGTCCAGGACGTGACCGCCGGAGATCTTCTGCCAGGTAAGTGCCGCTGACTCCTGACAGACCCAACCGACGGACACTCACAGTGACAGTGACAAATCCGATTCCGGTATTCGATAAGACGAAAATATCGAAACGAATTATCTAAAGGCCGATAGAGCTAATATCGGCCGATAGCCGATATTTGCATTATCGTATCGCTCAACACTAATTGTGAGTCCCAATGGGGACGGTGATGATAATGTCTGTAAAGTAACATGGAATATGATGATGCTATGTAAGCAATGTATAATAATAATAATAAATAAATAACTGCAGAGTTACTTAGGCAGTAATTAGAGCAGGGGACAAGAGGAGGGACCCTGCTATAGTGATATAAACTGAAAGAGGCATAAAGCATTTGTTCCAATGCAAACAATTAAAGAATTACTGTAGTCACACAAAAAGATTAAAGAAGTGTCGGCTAAACTTCTAGTCAATTCAGAGAGGTGAGATAAAACTTTTGTTTTAAAAGAAATTTAAGTGCAACACTTGTAAACCAGCAGGTAACAAATAAAAAAACTTGTTACACATTTGCCCCAGGAAATCAATAGAAGTAGGTGGATTACAAATTCTATGTCCAAAACCACCATTATGTTATGTTTTCTTTGCACCCATTTCATTATTCTATTTGCATTTTTTAAGTCTATTTTATACCTACTTGCATAATACTAGTATACATTGGTATACATATACTGGTATATACAATATATATTTGAGCCAAACTAACTGGCAACCAATTGTCTCCTGGTCTTTTTCTCACCTGCCCAGACCCTATGGAGCCCCTTTTGCTAGGCGGTGAGTGAAGCTTGAGGGCAGCTGAGCATGTGTGTGCTACCTTGTCTTTCAAGACGGCGGTCAACATGGGGGAGCAAGGTACACTATATATCGGTGACAGAGCAGACACATTAGGAAGGGAGAGAAAAAGGCAATTGCAAGTGAAGACAGGGAAGGAAGTGTTACTCTGCTTGAAAAAAACAATTCTTCCATTCATCAGGTATAACACAACACTGTACAAGGATTACAGGGAGTATTCAATAGTCAAAATCCCCAAAGCGTTCTTATCTCTGGGGACAGAGGAAAACACTATTTGTTATGTGCAATAGTAAATAAATCATTAAAATGTTAGCATTTCCTTATATTTTATTTTTTACTAAAGTTGCCATAGCAACAGCATTCCCATTGCCAGAGCAACAGAAATCTGGAAGGACAATTTCTAAACAATGTATGTGAATCTATAGATGAAAGGCCAGAGTCATGGAAGCAGAGAAACATCATTTATGACCTAGTTGGAAAAAAATGGTTGATAAATTGGTGGAAGGTCAACAAAGGATAAGATGGATTAATGCTTTGTTATTGTATTTCCATTCTGGACAGCTGACAAAACATTGGGGATCAAAATATTCCTCAAATACTGACACGTCCCCATCAGCTTTCAATGAAATATAATATTCCCATATTGATTCCCACTTCTCGACATTGTTCCTCTTGGAATTGGGAGTTTTAAATCAGCATTTTACTATTGCTGGACGACATTTCTATTTCAAATGGAGAATTATTCAATTAATGAAAACAGTCCATATTCTTTATGGCTTTTGACATTGTCTAAAAAATCCTGTACATTTACAAAAGCTAATATATCAGGAATAATTTATCCAGAAACTGAATTCATAGAGTATAATTCATCTCTGGTATGATTCACAATAATGTACAGACATATATCCACAGATGGCGCTTTATAGTCCAAGAAAACATCTAAACGCAAGAGTCACAATTACAAGGCAAAGTCTATATTCTTTCAATGCCATCTGTTTGTTGCAGCCTTTCAAATTGTTGCTAAAATCGAGCCTTCTGAAAACTCGTCTCTGCTTTCCTTCTTGCGTGAGAAGTGAGAAGAAAACTTTCTTTTCGGCAACTGTTATAAATAAAAGCATTGAATGTTTTCTAAATAAGAATAACAGCACAGCTGTAGGATCACAGCGCATCACAGACAGCCATATGGAATGCCCATCTCTCAGCCGTCAATGTGTTCACATTCTACTGCACATACAAATACAAGGAGGTTTGCTTCCAAAACAGTTTAGGAAATTTGTTTTGTTCTTCGCTTTAAAATAGTTGAACTGTGAACATTTTTTCTGCAATAAATCTAGTACATTATATAACATATACCGCAAAGCTGAGCAGTTACACATATATACTTTGTATAGTGATGTTTGTACGTAGTAATGAGCAGCTGGACACAGCATTCTCCTTTTTATACTCATGGTTTTGAATTCTTTATTGTTTTGTTTCTAAATGTTTGTTATAGAAACAAGAAGTTCTTTCCATAGTATGTAACACTCTTTAACAGAAAAGAAATATCAAAAACTTGATTCCAGCTCACTCAGTTGCTCCATGCTCATCCACCTGGGGCTCAGACACCGGCCTCGTCCTGGTCCCCCATCAAAGACAATAGAAAAAATTGGAGTCCGGCTCAACAGGACTGGATTTTTCTTTTCTTTTTATTTTTCAAAAGAAAATATAGTGCGTACAAAAGAAAATTTTCATGGTCGACATGACCCAGTCGACGCATTTCGACTACACTAAGCAGTCTTACTCATGAAAGAAAATATGGTTTACTGGTCGGTTGTTACTTTATTTTTATATTACAACTGAATACAATACTTTCACTGATTCCAGTACAACTTTAAATAACTTTTTTTAAATTTTTCTTACTTCTTCTCTGGCTCTACATTTGGGATTTCTTTTAGTGATCAAATCTGCCGAAAATAAAATTCACCAAACTGAGCAGATTTTACAGGGAAATTCAATTTGCAGTGAAGTCAATTGTTGCAAATTGAATGTTCCTTATTATGCTTCGATGTCTAGAGTGAAGAAGATAATCACAAGGGGGAAAGGACGAGGTGCAGAGGACCGGACATCGTGCCACATGGGCCGCATGGAAGGTGCGGAGTGAGATGAGCTCTTTTTTTTAAAACTGCTTGCTTGATATTCTATGGCCCAGCTCAATGGTGGCCACAGCTGGTTGCCATATTGGTGAATTTGCAAAGAAGAATTTGCAAAAAAAACCCACATATTCAGAAGAATAGTTATTTTCAAAGAAATTTCAGAATTCAACACAACGTGAATAAATTCGCTCATCTCTACGGTCTGTGTCTTTCCATTTGCTTACAATTCCATATTACACGTCATGTAACATTTCTTTAGGTCTTTCTAGTGCAACTTACTCAGCCAAACACACCATTAAAAAAGTGTATAATGTGCGATAACGCTTACTTTTCTAGCCCTAAACTATTTAAGTGGCGTTGTCTAACATGCCTTAAACCACATTAAGTAATTCTTTACTAATAGTTAATTATAATAATAGGATACTATGGAAATTTTGACATAAACTGGCATATTAAACAACTCTTGAACTCTTGCCTATAATGCAAAAAACAAATGAATACATTTATGTGAAACCAATCTGTGGTGATATTGTTTTATGCTTCTTGGAAAAGCAATCAATGATTAGAAATGACTATTGTTTGCATTTACAGCTTTCAATACAAGTAATCCCATACACAAATAATATCAAAGTTTAGGCATTGGGTCCTGGAATCTCAAGAATATGAGTATGGTATTACACTAGATATACACCAGCATATAAGTAGGGATCATCTCATAATAGGGAATTGGATTTAAAAGGTAATTAATAAGTAAAGTATGATTTACAAGTTTTTGCCCACCTTTTCTGCCTCTATCGCCAGCCTTCCTCTTCCCCGCGTCTCAGTCGGCTTATTCCATTCTCCTGTCTTTAAGTTTATATTATGATATCACGCTTTCAGGCGTATGTCAACTCGGGCGGCCAGTAGGAAGTTAGCATACTTGCCACAACTATGGATTGTTACTACGGATTACCAGCAATGCCGAAATATAGTTTAAGGAGAATGTCTACATAAAACAGCGGTCACTGGGGAGCACTAAGATCAAGCCTCTGGGAAAATTATAAAATAAAAGAAGGTAACACCGTGGCAGCTCCAGCCGGGTACCCTCCAAGAGGGACAGGAAACGTGAATGCAAATGAAAATCACAGTCAAGGAGCGCTCAAACAAGCAATACCAATGTTAGTGAAATTTTTTGCTTTAATCCACAACGCATTTCGACGGTCAAGTATTGTCTTCATCAGGTGGCAACAAAATTAGGAACAAGGGAAGGGGTAATTAAAGTAAAATTAACCAATAATAGTCCAGGATACAACAGCCAATAGCTTGTAGAACACCTAAATGTCTTTGTTGTACATCCATTATACATGGTGCTAAGGAATTTAAATCAAACATCACAGGTACCGTCTTCAAAATTAATGGCCATGTTAATTGCCAGTCAATATTTGTTATTTATTTAATAGCGTGTACTTGCGGTCTTCAAGCACGTTTAAATAAGCACCGTCAGAATATCAGAAATGGGTATGTATTGCACAACTTGTCTAAACACTTTTCCATAACTCATCAGAAAGATCCTAAACAATTAAAACTTATTGTTGTTGAACAGATACCAGATAATGTTGCTAACCGATATAGGAATCTAGTTAATAGGGAGAGTTTCTGGATATTCAAATTGGGCACGCTTGCTTCAGATGGTTTAAATCTCACTATAAAGTTATAAAATAGGCACTTTATATTCCTTTTTTATATTTTTCATTGATTGTGTATCGATTTCGCATTGTTTTTATTATGTTTTTATTATTATTTTAATCATGTTTTATTATTGTAAGTGCCAATGGATTTTATTGTCTGTGATATCCTGGACTGTTATTGGTTAATTTTACTTTAAATACCCCTTCCCTTGTTCCTAATTTGTGTGCCACCTGATGAAGATGGCATTTGACCGTCGAAACACGTTGTGGATTAAAGCAAAGAATTTCCCTAACATTGGTATTGGTTGTTTGAGCGCTCCTTGACATTGGTTTTCATTTGCATTCACAAATATAGTTTAAGGTACTTCAGTCAATAATATAATAAGCAATTTTCCTCAGGTGTATATTTCTTACCCAAAAAATAGAAGAGATCCATGAAGATTAAAATGTCAATAGTTTATTAGACAAATATATGAAAAAATATTTAAAACTGTGTATAGGGAATGCCTCAAAAAAGGGACACACAAGTTGCCTAGATAAATAATATAATTAGCCCTTAGATATAACATAGTGACAGAAAAGAGGGGCAGCACGGTGGCTCAGTGGATAGCACTGCAGCCTTGCAGCGCTGGAGTCCTGGGTTTGAATCCCACCTAGGATAACATCTGCAAGGAGTTTGTATGTTCTCCCCGTGTTTGCGTGGGTTTCCTCGGGTACTCCGGTTTCCTCCCACACTCCAAAAAAAAGAAAAAAACATACTGATAGGGAATCTAGATTGTGAGCCCCATCGGGGACAGCGACGATAATGTGTGCAAAACTGTAAAGCGCTGCGGAATCTGTTAGCCTACATAAAAATAAAGATTATTATTATTATTAACAGAGGGGATAGTCATGTAATAGACTAAGCATTCTTTAATGCTTAAATGCTATTGTTCCCCTTTAAAGACAACTGTTACAACTTAAGATAATGTACCATCATCATCATGCCTAATGTATATCCAGAATACAGATTAGTTCATAGTACCTAATGTTGCAGTAGTGACATCGCCATAGAGAATATCAGGCGTGCTGTCCCTTCACTCTGAAGCGCGTTTCTCTCCCTTCTTCTGGGGATTGTGCAGCTCTGAGATCACGCTCTCACCGTCTATGTCAGATATATGTCAGCTCAGGCGGCTAGCAGGTAGTTAGTACACTTGCCACAACTGCGGACTGTGACAACTGGTCTGTTCTGAGTCATCTGACATACCCAGCTCTCCCACATCACTGGGCATTGGTACATCGCTCAACTCTGCTATTCAGCTGATTATTTCTACAGTGGGTCTCCTGTTATAACCAACTTTGCTACATTATTGCTATTGCTATTTGCTATTCAACTCTGCTACATTGCTGTATAGTGTCTCCTGATATACCCAGCTCTGCTTCACTGGGCTGTTATAACACAAACCAGCACAACTATACACTTTGTCTTTACTCAAGTAAAACACAACTCAGCTACACTGCTGAACTTTGCTATACCGCTGGTAAGTTCTGCATAAAACTCAGACATACTGTACTGAGTCACACTTACTAATCTACTGTGCCATTACCTCAATCCTGTTTCATTAGTCATCTGTTCGTGCTCCAGTGCAACTGCTAATTCAGACCAGTGACTTCAAGATAAGGAACATCTATTTAAAATAAAATACTGAACATACTGGGTCTATCTTTCTCAAAATATGGGACTGAAGGGGCTGAAAATACCCACTAAGTCCATCTGTGACATACTTAACACACAAGTGAATTAGTTATGCAAGTGTTCATAGGGGAAATGGTGTGGGTGGATTAGTCCGTAAAACAGACTAGTCACTGTGGTGTGGTTTTTAGCTAACCTATAGGGCGCTTATGGCTTATTTTGGCACTATGAACATTTTTTTAAATCTGTATCAATTCTGTATTCATGTCTTGTCAGCCGCCAAATCTGATATAAAGTACATTTAATTACATAGGGCTTAGAATTGGGCCAAGTATATGGCTTAACATCTTTCCATCATGCCATGTGGCTACAACTGGCTTTACTGTGAAAGTTCTGCATATAACAGATCTTCTATTCAGAAAGGTGGACAACCGGCATGGCAGGAAGCCCGTCTACATGCTGCACTTGTTCCACACAACCTCAGTATTTCAACCAGGTAAACAGAGCTTGTCTGTTACAACCAATAACTGTGATTAATTGCTGGGCGTTATGACCATCAGCTTCTCTGGAAGCATTCATTTTCACAAAAGTGTGCTTGTGGGTGTTGCTTTCTTAATAAATAATTTTCCAAAAATAGCATTTATGCACATATTTCATGATGCAATCAATCAAATTGGTAAATGTACAGTACATCGTGTTATACATCTATAAAATAAAATGCACCAACGCTCCGCCATTAATGGAGAGCACCAGCAGGGTGCTGTAGACTTTAGAAAATTAGCATTTTCTTTAAATATTAACCATTATGTAACAATGTGCTATCCGTTTTTGGTCACTTCTGCAGTATTTTGTTTGATATTTTGCATCAGTATTTAGAAAGTTAAATAAAGTTAAGAACATGAAAATATATATAAAGATGTGTTTTGGACCAAATCTTAAAATTTGCCTTACAGATACAAATGCATAATATTGACCAAAATACTATATGGTAAAAATGGCCTTAAATGAAGGAGCTAAAATTTGTAAAGCTAAATGAGCTCCAGCATTCTTCATTTTAAACAATGATTATTGTGCAGGAATAGTAGAGGTCTAAAATCAAAGAAGTTCAAAACAACTGGCTTTGCGTGTTCCCAAATTCACTTGAGTAGTAACATAACCCAATTAATGAGATACTTTAGCTCATAAAATTAATGTTTCATGTTGGCTACCCGTACTTTAACCCCTTTATAGTGCATGACGTACAGTTAGGTCTGTAAATATTTGGACAGTGACCGAATTCCTTGTGATTTGGGCTCTGCATACCACTATTTTTGATTTACAATTAAACAACTGATATGCCATTGAAGTGCAGACTTTCAGGCTCAATTAAAGGGGTTGAACAAAAATATCCCGTGAAACGTTTAGGAATTGCAACCAATCTTCTACAAACTCTCCTCATTTCAGGGGCTCAACAGTAATTGAACAAATTTATGTTACTATAAATAAAATGTTCATTTTTAATATTTTGTAGAGAATATTTTTCAGGCAATGACTGCCTGAATTCTGGAAGCTATGGATATTACCAAACGCTGTGTTTCCTCCTTTGCAGGCTTTTACTGCAGCTGACTTCAGCTGTTCCTTGTTTGTGGGACTTTCTGCCTTAAGTTTTGTTTTAAGCATGTGAAATGCTGCTCGAAGGGGCTGAAATCAGGTGATTGTCCAATTACTTTTGGTCTCTTTAAAAAGAGGCAGATACATATTAAAGAGCTGTAATTCATAAACCCTTATTCCAATTAGATTTTGAATACCCTCAAACTAAAGTGGACAGTCTGCACTTTAAGACCATATTGACTATATATCTGTATCATGAATATGTTTTGGTAAACAGATGAAATGCCAAAACTTGTGTCACTGTCCATATATTTCTGGACCTAACTGAATATGTCCACTAAGACCACATTATTTTGTGCTCTGTGATGAATATGTATGTTTTGCTGATACATCTGTATAAATGTGTATATCTGTTTTAATGTGATCAGCTGCAGAAGCTTACCGTATATACTCATGTATAAGCCGACCTGTGTATAAGCCGACCCCCCTAATTTTGCCACAAAAAACTGGGAAAACTTATTGACTCGCGTATAAGCCGGGTGTATAAACCGCCGTCCTGCTCTGTGCTGCCTCGGTCCTGCTCCTTGCTCCCCCATCCAGCTCTGTGCTCCCTCATTCTCCTCTGTGCTCCCCCCTCCTGCTCCATCCTCCGCTGTGCTCCCCCCTTCCTGCTCCCCCCTTCCTGCTCCATCCTCCTGTGCCCCCCTGTCCTGCTCCGTGCTCCTCTGTGCTCTCCATCCTCCCCCGTCCTGCTCCGTGCTCCTTTGTGCCCTCCATCCTCCCCCTCGTCCTGCTCCGTGCTCCTCTGTGCTTTCCATCTTCCCCCTCATCCTGCTCCGTGCTCCTCTGTGCTTTCCATCCTCCCCCTCGTCCTGCTCCGTGCTCTCCATCCTCCCCCTCGTCATGCTCCGTGCTCTCCGTCCTCCCCTGTCCTGCTCCGTGCTCCTCTGTGCTTTCCATTCTCCCCCCGTCCTGCTCCGTGCTCCTCTGTGCTTTCCATCCTCTCCCTCGTCCTGCTCCGTGCTCCTCTGTGCTTTCCATCCTCCCCTCGTCCTGCTCCATGCTCTCCATCCTCCCCCCGTCCTGCTCCGTGTACCTCTGTGCTTTCCATCCTCCCCTCGTCCTGCTCCGTGCTCTCTATCCTCCCCCTCGTCCTGCTCCGTGCTCCTTGTCCTCCTCCATGCTCCCCCATCCTCCTCCATCATACTCACCCTCCCCGTACCATCGCTGAACGTCCCGGCAATCCTGCGTTGTACCCGGCTTCCTGCAGCTCTCCTGTGCTGAGCGGTGATGTAATACCGCTCATTAAGGCCATGAATATGGACGCCACGCCTATGGGAGTGGCGTCGCGTCCATATTACATGACCTTAATGAGTGGTATTACGTCACCGCTCAGCACAGGAGAGCTGCAGGAAGCCGGGTACAACGCAGGATTGCCGGGATGTTCAGCGATGGCACGGGGAGGGTGAGTATGATGTCCCAGCCACTGTCTCCTGCCGCGGCACCCCCTCCCCCGCTGGTTTCTGCCCAATGACTCGTGTATAAGCCGAGGGGCATTTTCAGCACCAAAAAAGGAGCTGAAAATCTCGGCTTATACACAAGTATATACAGTAAGTTTAATCCTTAATATGCTGCAGTCAGTAGTAACAGCAACATATGAAGTTTCACAGAGGGAGACTGTTTCCTCTGTAAGCCTGTTGACAAATACATAGCATGATTGCATAATGGCTTTTGGGTCTACCATACTCAACAGATAATAAGATTCTGCCAGAGGAAGGGTCTACTAGGCTGCCTGTCAGTCATGCTCTGAAAGGATAGTGTTATATACTGCACAAAAGAGAAGTGTATAAACTATTCAATCATAGGAACACACGTTCTAGCTATCTTGGGTGGACAAATACATATGGTAAAAAAAACATGCTTTTAAACATTTAGAAAAAAAGTAAAAGTATGCTGTCCAAAATCTGTTTTTCCAAGAAAAATTATTTAATCTGGAAAACATAAAACTACCTTAAAAACTTGACATATTTGATATTGCCACGTCCATAATGAAGCATATTTTAATACAATATAATTATTTATTCCACATGTTAAATGTCGCAAAAAATATATAAAAAACTTTGCCAGAAGTGCTGTTTTTGTTCATTTTGCCTCACACAAAAACCCAAAAAGTTGTACCCATTGAAACATAGTTTCAATAAAAGCAAAAGCTTTCTCGTGAAAAAGCAAACCTTCATATAGCTCTATAAACAAAAAATAAAAAAGTTACAACTCTCCAAACATGGTGCAAAAAATATATTTTTGTTAAAAAGTCATTTTCATGAGCAAAAGTAGCAAAATTAAAAAAGTTATATAAATTGGTTAACATTGCAATCATATCGACCCATACTGTAAAACTATACCATTATTTATCCAGCACAGTGAACACATAAAACAAAAATACAAAAAACATCAATACTTCACAAAAACATGAAATAAAAGGTGATAAAAAAAAATCATATAAGCAAGTAGTAAAAAATACAACTTATGCCACAAAAAAAACCCATATAACTCTATGAAAAAGTAAAATAAAGTTATGGTTCTCAAAATATGGCAAATCATCCCCCCACCCAATCAAAATAAAACTAAAAAATATTTTTGTGCTCAAGTAGTGAAACTCAAAATACTACGGAAACTAAATTGGGTATCACCATTGTCATGTTGACCTGTAGAATATTTCAGAATTTCTTTACCCATTGTATAGTCCACGTTTTATTAATAAGTGATCAAAAGGTTGCATGCTCCAAAAAATGGTACAACTGAAAACTTCATCATGTCACAAAGTAAATAATCCCTCACACAGATCCCCAAATGTAAAATTATAAAATGTATAAACTCTTAGAATTTGGTGACACAAAAGTAAATTATTTTTTTCACAGTGTGTTTATTGTACAAAATTCAAAAAACAGAAATAAACTTCAAGAATGTGGTAATGGCATAATCATGGTGATATTTAGAATAAAGTCAGTGCTTCATTTGTGCAGTTTGTGAGTAGCCTAACATTTAAACTGCTAAAAAGCAACCACAGATTTGCTGTACCTTTTCTATTTCTCCTTATGAAAAGTTGTACTTCAAAATGGTGTCACTGTCAAATACAACTCATCTCACAAAAAAAACAAGCAATAATACAACTATGAAAATGAAAATATGTATATTATGGCTCTTGGAATAAAAAAATAAAAACACAAAAAGAAAAAAATAATGTCTTGTCTTAACCCCTTAGTGACAGAGCCATTTTGCAGCTTAATGACCGGGCCAATTTTTACAATTCTGACCACTGTCACTTTATGAGGTTATAACTCTGGAACGCTTTAACGAATCCAGCTGATTCTGAGATTGTTTTTTCGTGACATATTGTACTTCACGTTAGTTGTAAAATTTCTTTGATATGACTTGTGTTTATTTATGAAAAAAATGGAAATATGGCGAAAATTTTGAAAATTTAACAATTTTCAAACTTTAAATTTTTATGCCCTTAAATCAGAGAGATATGTCACACAAATTTCTTAATAAATAACATTTCGCACATGTCTACTTTACATCAGCACAATTTTGGGACCAAAATTTTTTTTTGTTACGAAGTTATAAGGGTTAAAAGTTGACCAGCGATTTCTCATTTTTACAACACCATTTTTATTTTAGGGACCACCTCACATTTGAAGTCACTTTGAGGGTCTATATGATAGAAAATAGCCAAAAGTGACACCATTCTAAAAACTGCACCCCTCAAGGTGCTCAAAACCACATTCAAGAAGTTTATTAACCCTTTACGTGCTTCACAGTAACTGAAGCAATGTGGAAGGAAAAAATTAACATTTAACTTTTTTTGCAAAAACTTTACTTCGGAACCTATTTTTTTTATTTTCACAACTGTTAAAAGAAAAAATGAACCACAAAATTTGTTGTGCAATTTCTCCTGATTAAGCCGATACCCCATATGTGGGGGTAAACCACTTTTTGGGCGCACGGCAGAGGTTGCAAGGGAAGGAGCGACATTTGACTTTTTCAACGCAGAATTGGCTGGACGCCATGTCGCGTTTGTAGAGGCCCTGATGTGTCTAAACAGTGGAAACCCATCACAAGTGACCCCATTTTGGAAACTAGACCCCCTAAGGAACTTATCTAGATGTGTGGTGAGCACTTTGAACCTCCAAGTGCTTCACAGAAGTTTATAACATAGAACAGTGAAAATAAAAAATCATATTTTTTCCACAAAAACAATCTTTTCACCCCAATTTTTATTTTCCCAAGGGTAACAAGACCCCAAAAGTTTTTGTGCAATTTGTCCTGAGCATTCTGATACCCCATATGTGGGGGTAAACCACTGTTTGGGTGCAAGGCAGAGCTTGGAAGGGAAGGAGCGCCGTTTGACTTTTTCAGCGCAGAATTGTCTGGACGTCATGTCGTGTTTGTAGAGGTCCTGATATGTCTAAACAGTGGAAACCCCCCACCAGTGACCCCATTTTGGAAATTAGACCCCCTAAGGAACTTATCTAGATGTGTGGTGAGCACTTTGAACCTCCAAGTGCTTCACAGAAGTTTATAACATAGAACCGTGAAAAAAAAAATCATATTTTTTCCACAAAAATGATCTGTTCACCCCAATTTTTATTTTCCCAAGGGTAACAAGACCCCAAAAGTTTTTGTGCAATTTGTCCTGAGCATGCCGATACCCCATATGTGGGGGTAAACCACTGTTTGGGCGCACGGCAGGGCTTGGAAGTGAAGTAGCGCCGTTTGACTGTTTCAAACCAAAATTGGTTGGAATTGAAATTGGACGCCATGTCGCGTTTGGAGAGCCCCTGATACGCCTAAACAGTCGAAACCCCCCACAAATCACACCATTTTGGAAACTAGACCCCTTAAGGAACTTATCTAGATGTGTGGTGAGCACTTTGAACCCCCAAGTGCTTCACAGAAATTAATAAACGTAGAGCCGTGAAAATAAAAAATAATTTTTTCCTCAAAAATGATTCTTTAGCCCGCTATTTTTTTTATTTTCCCAAGGGTAACAGGAGAAATTGGACCCAAAAAGTTGTTGTGCAATTTTTCCTGAGTACGCTGATACCCCATATGTGGGGTGAAACCACTGTTTGGGCGCATGGGGGTGCTTGGAAGGGAAGGAGCGACATTTTGTAATGCAGACTTTGATGGAATGTTCTGCGGGCGTCATGTTGTGTTTGCAGAGCCCTTGATGTACCTAAACAGTAGAAACCCCCTGCAAGTGACACCATTTTGGAAACTAGACCCCCCAAGGAGCTTATCTAGATGTGTGGTGAGCACTTTGAACCCCCAAGTGCTTCACAGAAATTTATAAACGCAGAGCCATGAAAATGAAAAATCATTTTTTTTCTCAAAAATGTTTTTTTTAGCCAGCTATTTTTTATTTTCCCAAGGGTAACAGGAGAAATTAGAATCCCAAAATTGGTGTGCAATTTGTCCTGAGTACGCTGATACCCCATATGTTGGGGTAAACCACTGTTTGGGCGCACGGCAGGGCTCGGAAGGGAGGGAGCGACATTTGACTTTTTGAAAGCCACGTCGTGTTTGGAGACCCCCTGATGTGTCTAAACAGTGGAAACCCCCCACAAGTGACCCCATTTTGGAAACTAGACCCCTTAAGGAACTTATCTAGATGTGTGGTGAGCACTTTGAACCCCCAAGTGTTTCACAGAAATTTATAAACGCAGAGCCGTGAAAATGAAAAATCATTTTTTTTCTCAAAAATGTTTTTTTTAGCCAGCTATTTTTTATTTTCCCAAGGGTAACAGGAGAAATTAGAACCCCAAAATTGGTGTGCAATTTGTCCTGAGTACGCTGATACCGCATATGTTGGGGTAAACCACTGTTTGGGCGCACGGCAGGGCTCGGAAGGGAGGGAGCGACATTTGACTTTTTGAAAGCCACGTCGTGTTTGGAGACCCCCTGATGTATCTAAACAGTGGAAACCCCCCACAAGTGACCCCATTTTGGAAACTAGACCCCTTAAGGAACTTATCTAGATGTGTGGTGAGCACTTTGAACCCCCAAGTGTTTCACAGAAATTTATAAACGCAGAGCTGTGAAAATAAAAAATCATTTTTTTTCTCAAAAATGATTTTTTTAGCCAGCTATTTTTTATTTTCCCAAGGGTAACAGGAGAAATTAGAACCCTAAAATTGGTGTGCAATTTGTCCTGAGTACGCTGATACCCCATATGTTGGGGTAAACCACTGTTTGGGCGCACGGCAGGGCTCGGAAGGGAGGGAGCGCCATTTGACTTTTTGAACGCCATGTCGTGTTTGGAGACCCCTGATGTGCCTAAATAGTGGAAATCCCTCAATTCTAGCTCCAACCCTAACCCCAACACACCCCTAACCCTAATCCCAACCCTAAACCTAACCTAAATCCCAACCCTAATTGTAACCCTAACCTTAATTGTAACCCTAACTCTAATTGTAACCCTAACCCTAATTTTAACCCTAACCCTAATTGTAACCTTAACCCTAATTATAACCCTAAGGCTAGGTTCATTTTGCGTTTTACCAGCCCGTTCAACACATAGCGTTGACGGGCTGGTAACGGTATAGCATAACACGATCGCGTTATGCTATACCCGCTAGCGCAGAGGAATCAGCAGATGATTCATCTGCGCTAGCGGTGACAGAGCCCAGACGCTGCAGCCCGCGTCCGAGGCTCCGTCACTGAATGATGGCACGTCGCAAACGCATCCCGCTTTACAGCATGCGTCGCGATGCACCCTCAAATGGGGTGAATGGCAGCGTTAACGGACTGCGTTACACCGCGTTATACCGCGGTGTAACGCAGTCCGTCTAACGGACTGCCATAACGCAGTATGTACCCAGCTTAACCCTAACGCTAATTATAACCCTAACCCTAATGCTAACCCTAACCCTAATGCTAACCCTAACCCTAATGCTAACCCTAACCCTAATGCTAACCCTAACCCTAATTATAACCCTAACCCTAATTATAACCCTAACCCTAACAGAAAAATGAAAATAAATATAATTTCTATATTTTATTATATGTCCCTAACTAAGGGGGTGATAAATGGGGGGGTTATGTACTGTTTTTTTTATTTTGATCACTGTGATAGTTTATCACAGTGATCAAAATGTACTTTCTGGAGAATGAATGAAATCATTTTTGAATCTGCCGCCAAGCAGATCGGCGGGCGCACTGCGCATGCGCCCGCCATTTTTTTTTGCAGGAAGAAGATGCTGGGATCCTCGGGCCTGCGGGAGGACGGAGGACACCGGTAAGTATACGGGGGGGCGATCGGGGGACCGGGGTACCCTCATTTTCTCCCCTCTGATGTGCGATCACATCAGAGGGGAGAGAAATCATTTTTTTTTTTTTTTGCGATCGCATCTATGCTTGCATAGATGCGATCGCAACACCGGGATCGGTGAATACCGACCCGGATCATGTTCTCTGGGGTCTCGGCTACCCCCGGTAGCCGAGACCCCAGAGAATATTTGCCCATCCCCCCCAGGACACAGCGGCACATAGCGGCGGGCGCACTGAGCATGCGCCCGCCATTTTCTTCATCGTGCCGGCCCCGGGGGACACCGGAGGGCCCTGGGGCCACATACAGGACATCGGGGGCCACATGGGGGTCCCAGGGACCCTTTTTCTCTGTCCTCTGATTTCCGATGACATCAGAGGACAGAGAAATTAAATGGCACAACTTTTTTTTTTTGTTGTTGTTGCGGTCGCCGTTATAGGGTTAATAACGGCGATCGCAACATCGGTGTCGGTAAAAACCGACCCGATTCATGTTCTCTGGGGTCTCGGCTACCCCCGGTAGCCGAGACCCCGGAGAAAATGCGCCTCTGGGGGGCGCTATTCACTTTTTCCACAGCGCCGTTAATTAACGGCACTGTGGTTTAAGTACCCTTAATGACCGCCGTTAAAAGGCGTATCGGCGGTCGTTAAGGGGTTAAAGAAGTCACCACAACCCCACCAGCTCCACACAACCAAAGCTCCAGTTCATAGACATGGTTTATCTGAACACACCATCCACTAATGATGAAATGTGTGCTGTAATTCAAAATAATACATCATAAAATGAAAACCCCACATTGTTTAGTAAGTATGAACAACCTAAAGCCAATAACCATAATGAAGGCATATTTTGACATGGGTTTGTGCAGCACAGTCCAATGAGGACCAAAAATATTAAGTTTAAAGTTCAATTGCTGACAAAAAAAAATCTCAATTTTGATTCTGCAATTCACCCAGAAGCCAATTCATAGGTTTACTCTCCTTCCAAGAACCATAAGGTACACATATACTTGAATTGCTACTGGGTCATTTTGGATTAAAAAGTAGATTTTATTTTTTTTCTTTTCAATCAATGCCAGACCATTGAAATGTCAGGCAGTAAGTAGTTTGCTATAATTTGAACTCAAAAGAATTAAAAAGGTTTGTCTGGTCTCAGAAGAAAAGTCTGTCATCACATGATGTGACTACAGACTGTCTGACTGTGATATCATGCAATTCACACACTGTCACAATTCCCCTGTATTTCACTTTGGTTGGACAACTAGTAATCTGAAGAGAGAGGGAGACACAAGCGCAAAATAGGGTCTTATCCCACATATACAATAGGCGGTTTTGCCAAAAAACTGCTCACCTGGTATTAGGTGTTGAAAGCATGTATAGATAAGGGCTGCCGCAGATCCACAAGTCGAAAACCGACTATATGAGACAGAACTCTGTAGAGGAATAAGTGGATTTTACATCCGCGATGCCAAAAAGATGAAGGTCCAGACGGTTATTAAAGTTAATAGTGGCTTATTCTACGCGTTTCAAGGTTTTTTGCAACCCCTTCATCAGGGAATACCACATGAGAAATACATAGGTGGTGCAATAAATACATACAGACATAAAATCCACATATTCCTCTACAGAGACTTTGGTTGGACACTTATGTAACAGAATGTATGCAATTTGCTTATTTGTGGTCACATGCTGACTAGACTCCTACATTTCTCTTAATCAAGTCTAGTTGGTATGAGACCGCAAGTATACACATGACATACATGCAGTGAAGTAACTGCCTATCTGTACAGGGGAATTGCAGTAGTGTGCAAGTCGTTTAGCTAATTACAGTAACATAGCATGACTGCAGACTTTCCTTTTGAGACCGGACAGCTCCTTTAGAGATTTGGAACCTCATAAGTTGATAATATTACAGTAAACCCTTAATAGCATGTTATTATCATCAAACAAATCCTTAATTATTAACTTTTTTCTAGCAATGACTTTTTATATAATGAGGCAGTATAACTTTTAGTCTTTATATCAACACTAAGTACGGAAGGTAATACATATAATCAAGAATTGATAACGGAAAGTATTCCAAAATAGTGTAAAGAATAAAAACATAGTATAATTTATAACTTACCTTTGATAAATATGAATGGCCATCAGACCCACATACAGGATTTGTATAAGCTGCTGGACATTGTTTGCAACTGGAAGAAAGAGGAACACCTCTCCAGTACTTATAGCTTAATCCAGCTTCTTTCATGCTGCAATAAAATAGTCTTCATTGTTATTCAAATACTTTTTATAAAGTTTAATAGTAACAAAACAGATTTTCAAACAACTATTAATAATAATTTTTAACCATAAAATAACAGGGTTGAGAGGGTAGTAAAAAAAGTTTAAGTTGTTGGGATAAAGGTATGAACAAAATAACAGGATTGGGGAGGCAGAAAGGGGGAAGGAAACAGGCAAACAGATAAAGAGGGAAAAAGAAAAGGGAAGTCAGAACTACTTAATGGTCGAACAATTGAACAGTAAATATTATAATAAACAATTATACCTAAATTCTGATGTTTCTAGGATACCTATAAGGTTAACTGCCTGAGAGGTAGTACTGCTAAGCAATGAGATCAAAGTTGTCCCAAATTTTCTATTCCTGAAGACCAGTTTTTTTCGTATTTTGCAATGTTATCCTTTTAAAGTTAGTAATGTTCATAAATGTTATGGGCCGCAATCCTTTCAATAATATCTTCTATTGTAGGGGGATATTTGCGCTTCCAAAAGGTAGCTAGCAGATAATTGGTAGTAATAAGTATATGACAGACAATATAATGATGGTCTTTTAAGAGATTATCTATGCCCAAAGAGTTGTGGAGTTAGTGTAAGATGACTACCAATGATATCATGAATTAAAGATTCCACTTTCCCTCAAAGACTTTTGATATTTATACAATCCCAAAAGAGATGTTTCAAGTGTCCATTGGAGTCACATTCTCACCTGCAAAGGGCAGAGTGAGATGAAGAAATTTTATGCATTCTTTGAGGGGTGAGATACCATTTGGTTAGTAATTTGTATAATGTTTCATGAAGAGTAGCGCAAAGATTCGACTTGTATGAAATTTTTATATCTTTTTCCCAGTCCTGTATTAGAAAGTTAATTTTAAGAAAATAGTCTTTATTAATAAAGTAAATGTAAACAATCATATTATTAATATTTTGCTCACTTTTATTAACATTTCCAAATTAAAATTTTACCTTTAGTTTACATTTCTACTTGATTATATTAGGACTTATTTTATGTGTAATAAGTTGTAACTTTTACTAGCATCCTTCTGGTGTGGTGTGCTTGCAACATTCTGACTACTTTTTATTTTTTTGAAATGTGGGATTCACAAAAAGACTATTTTAGAATTGTCCCTCAACTTTTTTTGGGATGTTCGCTAGAGATGAGTGAACCTTTCAAGTTTCGGTTAGGCTATGTTCGCCAAACTTCCTGATGTTTGCCAAACACCTTTCAATTCAATGGGAGGCAAAACCAAACGCATAGACATCACCTTCAGGGGGGCCCAAAAGCTGCCAAAACAGCTCAAATTAGAGTCAGACACCAGGAATATTGACATCAATTTTCTCATCAATTGCGCTATAAATAAATAATTAAAAAAAATTGACATGGGTTCCCCTATATTTTTGATAACCAGCCAGGCAAAATTGACACCTGCAGGCTGCAACCTTTAGCTGTCAGCATTAGTAAGGCTGGTTATCAAGAATACAGGGGTTCCACACTGTTTTTTTAATTATTTAAATGAATAATTTATAAAAGCGATGTGGGGATCACCCCATTTTGGACAACCAGCCAAGTTAAAGTTGGGAGGCTGCAGACTGCTATTTTTAAGGCCTAAAAATAGCAGTCCACAGCCACCCAGAAATGGCCAATCTATTATGCCCGGCTCTTCCCACTTCTCCTGTGGCGGTGGCAACTGTGGTTCATATTTGTGAGTTGATGTCACCTTTGTATTGTCTGGTGACATCAAGCCCATGGCTTAGTAATGGAGAGGCATCTATAAGACACATATCCATTACTAATCCTATAGTTATATTGTAAATAAACACAAAGCCATAATAAAGTATTTTATTTGAAATGAAAACAAAATATGCTTTTCCTTTTTTTATTTAAAAGTAACAAACAGTTATACAGTTATACACACCTAACGTCAAATCCATTGAAGCCCTTGTCACCTGTAATAAAAATGAAAAGCAACCATATCCCTCTCCTGTCTATCGTTCTATCCCATGTCGTAATCCATGTCCAGGGATAGACAGTTTTCAACTTGGACGGTGCCAAGATGCAGCTGTCCAGGCTGGGAACCACTGAGGAATAAGCTGCTGCGAACGTAACATCAGTGTACAGCAGTGACATCATCGAAGTTACCGTAGGTCATTGAGGCTGCATTCCCAGCAGGGCCCCTGAATTGCATTGACCTCAGAATTGTGAGAAAAAGTCAGTGAGTTCACCACAGTTCAAGCTCAGTGAGTTTATTGTAGTGAACTCACTGAGCTGAATTGTGGTGAAGTCACTGAACTTGAACGGCGGTGAACTTACTATTTCTCACGGTGCTTAGGTCACCGCGGTTTAGGGGCTTGACTGGGAACACAGCGACAGTGACTGACGATAACTGCTAGTCACTGGTGCTGTGTTTGCAGCAGCTCATTCTTCAGTGGTTCTCTGCCTGGATGGTTGCATAGATGAAAAGATGCATCTTTTTTGGGGCAGCTGTGGGCTGCTATTTTTAGCCTGGGGGTGATATCCATGGCCTGCTTTAGCTTGGCTTGTTGTCAAAAAGGGGAGGACCCCCCATTTTTTTAAAATTTATTTAAATAATTAAAAAATACAGCGTTGTAACCCCTCTATTCTTGATAACCAGCCTTTCTGAAGCTGACAGCTGAGAGTTGCAGCCTGCAGCTGTCAGTTTTACTTGGCTGGTTATCAAAAATACAGGGGAACCCCACATCATTTTTTGGGGGTTCTCCCATTTTAATAACCAGTAAAGGCTTAGCATACAGCTGTGAGCTGATATTAATAGCCTGGTGTTAGGCGCCTGGATTCTCCCACTGCACAGGGTAAATCCCAAGCCTTATCTGCCTCTGCAGCCTCCCATTCAGCTGCTGTGGGTGCTGCTGAGCAAAGATGTCGGTCCCAGCGTTTTGCTTAGGCTCATGCTGTTTGCTTGGTTACTGCTGGCGTTCCTGCCAAGTCTATGGTAACCAGCGATAGGCAGCGACAAACAGACGCTCTGGAGACTATTTCCAGAAATCACCCTACTGAGCATGCTCGTGATGTGGCGATGTCTCATTGGTGGTCAGCAGTCAGCTGCTCTGGTGATGTGGCAGCACCGGATTTTTCCACAGACAAGGTCCTGTCTGACTGGATATGAGCGGAATATATAAAAGGTTCTCTGGGGCGTCGGCGCACTAGTATAATTTGTGTTGTGTGTGAGACTGGATACGCTGCCACTCTGAGTGCACGTGTACCGCTCCTATAATGGAGATTGATTGTCTATACAGGCAGTGTAGGATGGGAACTCCCACTTGGCTTAGCATCTGTTTCCGGTCGTGTGTGCTGTTAGTACAGCTGAGTTTCAGAGCAAGCACAACCACCAGCCTAGACTTCCCTGGCGGGGTAGCGATAGGGACCCCAACTAGCATCATAATTGCTCTACTCCTGTCTCATTTAATAGGGCATAGTTCTAATGTGCTCTGTTGTACAGTACCGCTCTGTGGAGTAACAGAGCTTGGTACTTTGCGTTTTGTTCACATTGAGTGACGTCTAACTCAGTGTGTTTAAAGTGTTTGCTCGCAGCCTTGCTCCGCCTTTGTTCACTAGCCGCAGTTTACTAGCAGCGGGTTGCGATTGTACTTTATCGTTATTTATATTTGGTGTGATCCGCGAACCCTAACACCTGGGAATCTTTATGAATATTGTCTCTTTTCCAGAATATAAATATCAGCCTTCAGTGGTCGCCTTTCCCTCAGCTGTTTCTGAAAATTATGGGGGACCCCTCTGTTTTTTTATTTTCTTTTTATATTTATTAACAAGTAGCGTAAAAAATACACATCGAAGGTTAGCTTAGTTCACAGCCTTCAGGTATTCCAGCAGCTGGAAATGTAATCTTAAAACACTAACCTTAAAATGTTCCTCAAAGTTTCATATGAGGTTTACGGTCCTGGCAGCTGCAGGGAGATCCAGGTGCTGTGAACTCTGGTAACCTGAAAAGTTACTTGAGTTCAAACCACTGGGTCTCACAGTAGCTCCAGTGTTGGACTGTTGAATTCCAGAGTGCCGCTCTCGCATCCATTCATCAGTCCAGCACTGGCACGTGCAAAGCAATTGAAACAGTTGCTATGAACTCAGGTGACTTTACTGTTCTTGTTAACAATGAAAAAAGGAATTGAAAAAAACAACTTTAATTTTCATGATCAGCAGAGTGAAAGCCGATGGCTAAGGGCTGATGTTATTATGCTGGGAAAGAGAAAATATTCATAAAGTTTCACAGGTTATTAATATCAGCTCACAGCTGTATACTTAGCAATTACTGGACCCCCCAAAAAAGATATAGGGTCCCGCTATATTTAACCCCTCTCTGACATTAGACGTACTATCCCGTCCATAAAACCCGTGCCATTCTGCCCATGGACGGGATAGTACGTCATAGGCGATCAGCTGCGCTCCTGAGGGGAGCGCAGCTAATCGCCGCCGGGTGTCAGCTGATTATCACAGCTGACACCCGTGACTGTGTGTCAGGAGCGGTCACGGACCGCTCCCGGCACATTAACCCCTAGCACACCGCGATCAAACATGATCGCGGTGTACTGGGGGCACAGGGGAGGATCGCGCAGGGTGGGGGCTCCCTGCGCGCCCCCCTGAGACCCTCAGACCAGCGCGATGTGATTGCGCTGTTCTGAGGGCTTCCTCCCTCCCAGGACCCGGATCCAAGATGGCGCCGGGGTCCTGGAGGGAGGCGGCTTCCTCAGTGCCTGCTGAGAGCAGGCACTGAGAAGCCTGCATCTATGCCTGAGCGATCGCTGGTGTGACAGTGTGCTGTGCACACTGTCACACCAGCGATTTGATAAAATACAGTGATGTCCCACCCTGGGACAAAGTAAAAAAGTTAAAAAAATAAAAATAAACATGTTATCAAAAAAAAATCCAAAATAAATAAAAAAAAAAAAAAATATTCCCCAATAAATTCATTTCTTCCTGTAAATAAAAAAAACAAAACAATAAAAGTACACATATTTGGTATCGCCACGTCCGTAACGACCCCCCCTATAAAACTGTCCCACTAGTTAACCCCTTTAGTGAACCCCTTAAAAAAAAAAAAAAGAAGCAAAAAATCAATGCTTTATCATCATACCGCCGAACAAAAAGTGGAATAACGCGCAATCAAAAAGACCGATATAAATAAACATGGTACCGCTGAAAACGTCATCTGGTCCCGCAAAAAACGAGCCGCAATACAGCATCATCAGCGAAAAAATAAAAAAGTTATAGCTCGCAGAATAAAGCGATGCAAAAATAATTATTTTTTATATAAAATAGTTTTTATTCTATAAAAGCGCCAAAACATAAAAAAATGATATAAATGAGGTATCGCCATAATCGTACTGACCCGAAGAATAAAACTGCTTTATCAATTTTACCACACGCGGAACAATAAAAACGCCTCCCCCAAAAGAAATTCATGAATTGCTGATTTTTGTTCATTCTAACCTCCCAAAAATCGAAATAAAAAGCGATCAAAAAATGTCACCTGCTCAAAAATGGTACAAATAAAAACGTCAACTCGTACCGCAAAAAATAAGACCTCACATGACTCTGTGGGCCAAAATATGCAAAAATTATAGCTCTCAAAATGTGGCGATGCAAAAAACTATTTTTGCAATAAAAAGCGTCTTTTAGCGTGACAGCTGCCAATCATAAAAACCCGCTATAAATAGTAAATCAAACCCCCCTTTATCACCCCCTTAGTTAGGGAAAAATAATAAAATTAAAAAAATGTATTTATTTCCATTTTCCCATTAGGGTTAGGGTTGCGGCTAAAGTTAGGGTTAGGGTTGGCGCTAAAGTTAGGATTAGGGTTGGGATTAGGGGTGTGTTAGGGTTAGGTTTGTGGTTAGGGTTGGGACTAGGGTTAGGGGTGTGTTGGGGTTAGGGTTGGAGTTAGAATTGGGGGGTTTCCGCTGTTTAGGCACATCAGGGGCTCTCCAAATGTGACATGGCGTCTGATCTCAATTCCAGCCAATTCTGCGTTGAAAAAGTCAAACGGTGCTCCTTCACTTCTGAGCTCTGCCATGCGTCCAAACAGTAGTTTATCCCCACATATGGGGTATCAGCGTACTCTGGACCCCAAGAGTTATTGTGCAATTTGTCCTATTTCTTCTGTTACCCTTGGGAAAATAAAAAACTGGGGGCGAAAATATCATTTTTGTACAAAAAAAATTATTTTTTTTGTTTTTACGGCTGTACATTATAAACTTCTGTGAAGCACTTGGGGCTTCATAGCGCTCACCACACACCTAGATAAGTTCCTTGTGGGGTCTATTTTCCAAAATGGGGTCACTTGTTGGGGATTTCCACTGTTTAGGCGCATCAGGGGCTCTCCAAATGCGACATGACGCCCCCAGACCATTCCATCAAAGTCTGCAATCCAAAACGTCACTACTTCCCTTCCGAGCCCCAACGTGTACCCATACAGTAGTTTTCTCCCACATATTGGGTATCAGCGTACTCAGGACAAATTGGGCAACAACTTTTGGGGTCCAATTTCTCCTGTTACCCTTGTAAAAATAAAATATTGGGGCGAAAAAATCATTTTTGCAAAAAAAAAAAAAGGATTTTTTATTTTTACGGCTGTGCGTTATAAACTTCTGTGAAGCACTTCGGGGTTCAAAATGCTCACCACACATCTAGATAAGTTCCTTGTGGGGTCTATTTTCCAAAATGGGGTCACTTGTGGGGGGTTTCCACTGTTTAGGCGCATCAGGGGCTCTCCAAATGCGACATGACGCCCCCAGACCATTCCATCAAAGTCTGCAATCCAAAACGTCACTACTTCCCTTCCGAGCCCTGACGTGCGCCCATACAGTAGTTTTCTCCCACATATTGGGTATCAGCGTACTCAGGACAAATTGGACAACAACTTTTGGGGTGCAATTTCTCCTGTTACCCTTGTGAAAATAAAATATTGGGGGCGAAAAAATCATTTTTGTAA
Source organism: Oophaga sylvatica (assembly GCA_033576555.1). Taxonomy (NCBI): domain Eukaryota; kingdom Metazoa; phylum Chordata; class Amphibia; order Anura; family Dendrobatidae; genus Oophaga; species Oophaga sylvatica. Next base: position 145,244,311 of record JARQOD010000001.1, read on the forward strand.
AAAAAAAAAGATTTTTTATTTTTACGGCTGTGTGTTATAAACTTTAGTGAAACACCTGGGGGTTCAAAGTTCTCACCACACATCTAGATAAGTTCCTTGAGGGGTCTAGTTTCCAAAATGGTGTCATTTATGGGGGTTTCCACTGTTTAGGCAGATCAGGAGCTCTCCAAACACGACATGGCGTCCAGCCAATTCTGCGTTGAAAAAGTCAGACGGCGCTCCTTCCCTTCCAAACTCTGCCATGCACCCAAACAGTGGTTTACCCCCACATATGGGGTATCAGAGCACTCAGGACAAATTGCACAATAACTTTTTGAGTCTTGTTACCCTTGGAAAAATAAAAATTGGGATGAAAAGATCATTTTTGTGGAAAAAATATGATTTTTAAATTTTACGGCTCTACGTTATAAACTTGTGTGAAGCACTTGGGGTTCAAATTGCTCATCAAAAATCTAGATAAGTTCCTTAGGGGGTCTAGTTTCCCAAATGGGGTCATTTGTGGGGGTTTCCATTGTTTAGGCACATCAGGGGCTCTCCAAATGCAACATGGCATCCAAACTCAATTCCAGCCAATTTTGTTTGGAAAAAGTCAAATGGTGCTCCTTCCATTCCGAGCTCTGCCGTGTGCCCAAACAGTGGTTCCCCCCCACATATGGGGTATCAGTGTACTCAGGACAAATTGTACAACAACTTATGTGGTCCAATTTCTCCTGTTACCCTTGGGAAAATAAAAAATTAGTGACTAAAAGATAATTTTTGTGGGAAAAAAATAGGATTTTTTATTTTCATGCCCGGGCATTATAAACTTGTGTGAAGCACTTGGGGGTTCAAAGTGCTCACCAAAGATCTAGATAAGTTCCATAGGGGGTCTAGTTTCCAAAATGGGGTCACTTGTGGGGGGTTTCCACTGTTTAGGCTCATCTGGGGCACTGCAAACGGAACATGACCCCCATTAACGTCTGCATTCCAAAACGTTACTACTTCCTTTCCAAGCCCTGCCGTGCGCCCAAACAGTTTCCCCCCCCACATATGGGGTATCAGCGTACTTAGGACAAATTGGACAACAACTTTTGGGGTCCAATTTCCTTGGGAAAATTCAAAAATTTGGGACTAAAAAATCATTTTTGTGGAAAATTGATTTTTTTTTTTCACACCCAGGCTTTATAAACTTTTGTGAAACACTTGAGGGTTCAAAGTGCTCACAACAGATCTAGATAAGTACCTTAGGGGGTCTAGTTTCCAAAATGGTGTCACTTGTGGGGGGTTTCCACTGTTTAGGCGCATCAGGGGCTCTCCAAACGCGACATGGCATCCAATCTAAATTCCAGCCAATTTTAGTTTGAAAAAGTCAAACGTCGCTCCTTCCCTTACGAGCTCTGCCGTGTGCCCAAACAGTGGTTTTCCCCCACATATGGGGTATTGGCATACTCAGGAGAAATTGCATAACAACCTTATCTGTCCATTTTCTCCTTTACCCTTGTGAAAATAAAAAAAAGTTTGTAAAAGATCATTTTTGTGGCTAAAAAGTAAAATATTCATTTTTTCCTTCCATGTTGCTTTAGTTACTGTGAAGCACCTGAAGGGTTAATAAACTTCTTGAATGTGATTTTGAGTACCTTGAGGGGTGCAGTTTTTAGAATGGTGTCACTTTTGGGTATTTTCTGCCATATAGACCCCTCAAAGTGACTTCAAATGTGAGGTGGTCCCTAAAAAAAATGGCTTTGTAAATTTTGTTGTAAAAATGAGAAATCGCTGGTCAACTTTTAACCCTTATAACTTCCTAACAAAAAAAAATTTTGGTTCCAAAATTGTGCTGATGTAAAGTAGACATGTGGGAAATGTTATTTCTTAACTATTTTGTGTGATATATTTCTCTGTTTTAAGGGAATAAAAATTCAAAGTTTGAAAATTGCAAAATTATAAAAATTTTCGCCATATTTGCATTTTTTTCAAAAATAAACGCAAGTTATATCGAAGAAATTTTACCACTAACATGAAGTACAATATGTCACGAGAAAACAATCTCAGAATCGTGAAGGTCCGTTGAAGCGTTCCAGAGTTATAACCTCATAAAGAGACAGTGGTCAGAATTGTAAAAATTGGCCCGGTCATTAACGTGCAAACCACCCTTGGGAGTGAAGGGGTTAATAACCAGCAAAGGCTGGACACACAGCTGCGGGCTGATATTAACCTAGGATATTAGCCTAGGAAGGGGTCATGGATATTGGACCCCTGCCATAATTAAAACATCAGCTCTCAGTCGCTCTAGAAATAGCACATCAACAATATAACTCAAATCTGGCACTTAGCTCTTCCCACTTGCCCTGATGACGTGGCAAGTGGTGTGATAGTTGGCTGGTTGACAATACCTTTGTATTGTCAGGTGACATCAAGTCCAGAGGTTAGTAGTGGAGAGATCTATAAGAGGTCCCCATTACTAACCATAGTGATATTGAATTAAAAAACACACTGTTAGGGTCTGCGGAAAGCACCAAATATAAGATGTAGAGAGGTGCGTTCGCAGCCCAGGGTTCACCGTGCAGGCATTGCCTGCTGCTAGTAAGATGGTGTAAGTAGCGAACTATGTTATCCCGCAGAGTCGCTAAAATAAACGCCGTAGCGCACTGTGGCAGTTAGTGCAAACTCTGTTAACCCACAGAGCCGCTAGCGGGAATGCCACATATGGCGATAAGTGCGAACTCACTTAGCTTCAGTGAGCCGCAAAGTGAAACACTAGGGCGCTGACTAGTGTTTTACAGCGAACCCTGTTGCGTCACAGAGTCGTTGAGAACCCTACTGGGTCCAGGTACACAATTAACTGCTGTGCAGATAGCAGTCCGTGATCATGCAGTCAGAACACAAGCAATAATCTCCTCACCGGAGTAGCCGGTATTCTAATGGCGTTTTCAGCCGAGCCCTGAACACATGCATACAATCTCCTCACCGGAGGCGCCGGTATTCTAGGGCTTATTTCAGCCAGACCTAACCACATGCATACATTACCACACTGGCGCAAGCAAGTAACAGATTTGATACTAGCGCACGGCCGTGCGGTAAGGATAGCCTTTTATAGCAGCCACGAGAAAAAGACCTTCCAGGAAGGACCAATGGGAAGCTGCATCAGAACATCAACAGCCAGAGGACCTTCCTGAAGGACCAATAGGAGTGGCAGCTGTATCTGAGCATGTGACCCCTGATCTCCAATGGGAGATCTTGCCCTGGGCATGCTCAGATGAAGCAACAAAGGACTTAGAGCTAAAGACGTCTGCTCGCCGCTGACCAGTACTGGCTACAATAGCAGAACCTGAAGAGGCAGCAGCAAGTCTCTGCACAGTATTAGACTGGGCGAGATGCTGGGACCGACGTCTTTGCTGAGCAGGCTCCACTGCGGCCGGAGATGGATGGGGGACCGCAGCGGGACTGGTTCGAGACTCCCCTTGTGCAGCAGCGGGAACTCGAACCCTAACATTACCCCCCCTCCTAGGGCCCCCCCTTCTTTGGGCCTCGCTGCGCTCAAAGGCAGCGATGAGCTGCAGAGCGAGAGCATGCTCGGCAGGCTCCTAGACCTATCCTCAGGCCCATAACCCCTCCAATCCACCAAATAAATTTTTTTGCCTCGTGCCACCTTGCACCCAACAATGGCGTTCACCTCATGATCGTCGGTAGATGAACCTGACGTCCCGGCAGATGACTCGGAAAACCGGGAAAAGGCCACGGGTTTCGGGAGGGACACGTGAAAGGTGTCGGTGATACCAAGGCGAGGCGGAAGGGCTTGGTGGTAAACCACCGGGTTCACCGCTCAAGAACTTTAAAGGGACCCAAAAAGCGAGGTGCCAACTTGGTGGACTCTACACGTAGCCTGATGTTTCGGGCACAGAGCCACACTAGGTCACTCGGAGCAAATGTAGAAGCAGGGCGCCGATGGGCATCGGCCGAAGACCTCATGCTCTCTTTGGAGGCCTGAATGGCATCCTGGGTGCGGTCCCCAAATGGCCCGTGCCTCCACAGCCCTGTCTGCCACCCTGGAATCGGTGGAAGACACGGGCATGGGCACTGTTACCCGCGGATGCTGACCGTAGTTCAGGAGGAATGGGGTCTGTCCGGTGGAGTCAGCCACAGCATTATTTAGAGCGAACTCAGCCCACGGTAGCAAGGATGCCCAGTCATCCTGCCTGGCAGAGACAAAATGTCGCAAGTATGTGACCAAGGTCTGGTTGGCCCTCTCTACCAACCCATTCGTCTCTGGATGGTATGCAGAGGAGAGATTCAACTCAATGCTGAGTAAACGACACAGCTCTCTCCAGAACCGAGACACAAACTGGGGACCTCGATCACTGACAATTTTGTCTGGCATACCGTGTAGGAATAAAATATGCCTAATGAATAATGCTGCCAAGGCCCGTGCAGACGGTAACCGTGGTAATGGCACCAAGTGTACCATTTTGGAGAAGTGGTCGGTTATCACCCAGATGATGGTGCAGCCCCGAGACTTGGGTAAACCCACCACAAAGTCCATCCCGACCATCTCCCAAGGCCTGTCTGCCACCGGTAGAGGGAAAAGTAGCCCAGCTGGCCGTTGCCAAGGGGACTTATTCTTGGCGAAGGAGAGGCACGCCTGAACATATTCCCTGACGCACGGACCATAATGTGGCCACCAGTATGTCCTCGCCAGCAACTCAGTTGTCCTCTTTGTCCCAAATGTCCACCCACCCTGGACGAATGTGCCCAAGAGAGTACCTCCGGTCGCAAATTGGTGGGCACAAAAGTCTTGTCCGGAGGCACAGACTCAAGTGAAACCAGGGCCACTGTTCTTAGGCTATCTGTGGGGACAATCAGCCGAGGCTCCTCCACCTCTTCAGAGGACACCACGGAGCGAGACAGAGCGTCGGCACGAATGTTCTTCTCACCGGAGAGGAAATGGAGGGTGAAATGGAACCGGGAGAAAAAAAAGGACCATCTGGCCTGGCGAGAATTTAGCCGCTGGGCAGTCTGTAAATAAACCAAATTTTGTGGTCAGTAAACACTTGAAAGGGAAAACGAGCCCCCTCCAGGAGATGTCTCCACTCGGAAAAGCCAACTTCATGGCTAGTAACCCCCTGTCCCCAATGGAATAATTCCTCTCTGATTGTGTGAAGGTCTTGGAAAAGAAGAAGCAAGGATGCTTCCGACCTTGAGCATCCTTTTGGAAGAGGACTGCTCCAGCACCAACGGATGAGGCATCTACCTCCAATATAAAAGGCTTATCAACATCGGGGCGATGTAAGATGGGAGCGCTAGCAAAATGAGATTTAACTGAAGTAAAGGCCTTGGAGACCTCCTCTGACCATAACTTGTGATTAGCTCCCTTCTTGGTGAGGGCTACCAAGGGAGCTACCAAAGTAAAGAAGTGGGGAATGAATTGGCGATAGTAGTTGATGAACCCCATAAAGCGCTGCACCGCTTTAAGGGAGTGGGGTTCTTGCCAATCCATTACAGCATGTAGTTTGGCAGGATCCATAGCCAATCCCTAGGCGGAGATGATATAGCCCAGGAAAGGTAGAGACTCCTGCTCAAACATGCACTTCTCCAACTATGCATATAGGGAATTTGCTCGCAAGAGGTCGAAGACCTTGCAGACATCTCTTCGGTGGGAGGCCATATCTGGAGAAAAGATGAGAATGTCATCCAGATAGACTACCACCGAGGTGGGCAACATATCCCGGAAGATGTTGTTCACAAAGTCTTGGAAAACAGATGGGGCATTACAGAGCCCAAAGGGGATTACCAGATATTCGTAATGCCCATCACTGGTGTTAAATGCCATCTTCCATTCGTCCCCCTCACGGATGCGAATCAGGTTATATGCACCCCGCAGGTCTAGCTTAGTAAATACCCTTGCTCCCTGAAGTCTGTCAAAGAGCTCAGAGATTAGCGGCAAAGGATACTTATTTTTCACGGTGATAGCGTTGAGACCCCTATAATCAATGCATGGACATAATTCTCCCGCTCTTCTTCTGCACAAAGAAGAACCCCGCACCCGCTGGTGACACCGACTTCCTAATGAATCCCCTTGCCAAGTTCTCCTGAATATATTAGGACATGGCCTTTGTCTCCGGAAGAGAGAGGGGATAAACCCTTCTTCTTGGAGGCTCAGCTCCAGGCAAGAGGTCGATTGGACAGTCCATAGGGGCGATGAGGCGGAAGAGTCTCCGCAGCCTTCTTCGAGAAAACGTCGGCATAGGACCAATAGACCTTGGGAAGAGGAGAGAGGTCAATGGGTAGCTCAGTGGTGGTGACCTGCACGCTGTCCCTAATGCATCTGCCTTTACATAAATTACCCCCACCCAGAATTCTCTCTGAAGACCACTCAATATGGGAGAGTGGTGGCGGAGCCAGGGTAATCCCAACAAAACCTCATCTAATACCCTCAGGGAGGATAAAAAAATAATATATTCTCCTGATGGGAAGGAGACATAGACAAGGTGAGTGGGACAGACTGATGGGTGATCTGTGTGGGCAGAATTGCTCCGTTCAACACCCGTATCGACACTGGTTCAGCCAGCAACACCAAAGGCATGGTGTGGCGAGAAGCAAAGGAGGACGACATAAAATTCCCCTCTGCCCCAGAATCCACATACAGCTTGACGGGTAGGGTGGTAGAAACCGTGATAATTATCCCCTTGAGGAGCACTTTAGGGGCAAAACTCATGGCGTCCAGTGACCCTGTTCCTACGGTATACTGGGCACGACTGTTTATTCATCCGCTGTGGACATCGGTTGGCAAAATGTCCCTGCTGCTGGCAAATATAAACAAATCGGGGATGGACGAGTGACCCGAGATTTAGATCCCGTGGAGCAACCTCCTGAAGGTCGGGCGCCTGAACAATCGACTCAAGAGGGTGGCGAAGGTAGGAGCCAACCGAACCCTCTGCCTACACTGGGCACGTTCCAGCCTCCGCTCGTGGAAACAGAGGTCGACGCGGGTGGGAAATAGCGATAGGCTTCTCCAGTGTGGCAGGAATCTCCCTGGTAGCCAAGGCGTCTTTCACATGACCCGCCAGTCCTCTCCAGAACACGGGAATGAGGACATATCTGGCCACTCTAATTCTGAGGCCAGAGTCCGAAATTGGACAGCAAAAGGCTGACCAAAGCCGAACCCTGGGTACTGCCAGCAGTTGGAGCGCCGTATCATGGGTGACCTGAAGTCTTAGAAAAACCTTTTTCAGAGCCTCCAAAAACGAGAAGCGCTCTGCACCACACGGTCGTCACGCTCCCACAGCGGCGTTGCCCACTCCAACGCTCTGCCCGACAGAAGAGCTATCACAAAGCCCACTTGTGCCCGATCCGTGGGGAAACGTGCAGCCAGAAGCTCGAGGTGTATGGAGCACTGACTCACGAATCCCTGACATTGCTTGCTGTCACCAGCAAACTTGTCTGGAAGCGGGAGGTGGGACAATGTAGGGGCAGAGGTGGCAGAGGACAAACTGGCTGCAGCTACGCTAGCAGCCTGAACAGCGACTGCGGTAACATCCACAGCTGAGGTTGTGCGCTCAAGAGTCGCCGACCTACCCTCCAGCTGCTGATGTACAGCTGTAAACGCTGTTCATTCCGCCATTTTTACTAGCCAGACCCTGGCGTTATATTATGTTAGGGTCTGCGGAACGCACCAAAATAAGATGTAGAGAGTGCGTTCGCAGCCCGGGTCCACCGTGCAGGCAGAGCCTGCTGCTAAGTAAGATGGCGTAAGTAGCGAACTCTGTTATCCCGCAGAGTTGCTAAAATAAACGCTGTAGCGCGCGTGGCAGTTAGTGCGAACTCTGTTAATCCACAGAGCGCTAGCGGGAATGCCACAGCGCTATATGGCGATAAGTGCGAACTCACTTAGCTTCAGTGAGCCGCAAAGTAAGACACTAGGGCGCTGACTAACTTTTTAACAGCGAACCCTGTTGCATCACAGAGTCGCTGAGAACCCTACTGGGTCCAGGTACACAATTAACTGCTGTGGCAGATAGCAGTCCGTGATCATGCAGTCAGAACACAAGCAATAATCTCCTCACCGGAGCAGCCGGTTTTCTTAATGGTTTTCAGCCGAGCCCTGAACACAGCATCAATCTCCTCACCGGAGGTGCCGGTAATTCTAGGGGCTTATTTCAGCCAGACCTAACGACATGCATACATGACCACACTGGCGCAAGCACGTAAACAGATTTGATACTAGTGCACGGCCGTGCGGTAAGGACAGCCTTTTATAGCAGCCACGAGAAAAAGACCTTCCAGGAAGGATCAATGGGAAGCTGCATCAGAACATCATCAGCCAGAGGACCTTCCTGAAGGACCAAATATGAAGTGGCAGCTGTATCTGAGCATGTGACCCTGATCCCAATGGGAGATCTTGCCCTGGGCATGCTCAGATGAAGCAACAAAGGACTTAGAGCTAAAGACGTCTGCTCGCCGCTGACCAGTACTGGCTACAATAGCAGAACCTGAAGAGGCAGCAGCAAGTCTCTGCACAGTATTAGACGTGCGAGACGCTGGGACTGACGTCTTTGCTGAGCAGGCTCCACTGCGGCCGGAGATGGATGTGGGACCGCAGCGGTATGGTTCGAGACTCCCCTTGTGCACCAGCGGAAGCTCGAACCCTAACACACACACCCAGAAAAAGTTCTTTAACTGAAAGAATGATGCAGAATCCTTAATAAATCTAATTTAAACCATAGTCACATCATCGCTCAGTCCACAGAAGCATAGTATCCTGTAACAGAATTAAAATAATAAGCAACAATATTTCTTACCTATCCACCGAGAAGACAATAATCCATTAGTCCCCGCTATGGGTCTAGCTCTGCTACAAAATTTAATGGCAGGCTGCATTGTTGCATGATGTAACTATAAAGCTTGCCATCCAGCTGTCATGCTGTCACTACATACAGGAGGTCCGGGGTCTATGCTGACCCTAAGCAGGGGCCCTGACTAATCTCTACCTGGAGGTACTGTTGATGGTACAGAGGTCCAGGCCGCCAGCGTAACCCTATCTCCTGCAAATCCCTGACCCTCAGTAATCTAGTCCTAAGAAGGACCCCGATCACAACACAGGGGACTGGAAGATATATGCCCAAACACAATAATAGACGAACGAGACAGTACAAGGGGTAAACTAAAATCCACCTTGCTACAAAAAATCACTCCACAACAACAGAGGGAACACCAACGGGTACGGAGATAAATGATAAAGCGAGGAGGGGAAAAAAACACACCAGGTACTCTTCACTTCAGACTTCACAATACCACGATCCGCTCTGCTGGTCTGCATGAAGCTTTCACCGACACATTCCTAGCAGACCGGCAGGTATTTGAAAGGAATCTCATTACTGCAGCATTAACTGCAGCTGGGCGAGGGGTGGGCCTCGTCTAGCACAGAGAGAGAGAGAATTAAACTCCCTCACTGCCGAAAAACACCAAGCACCAAAAACTCAGCTGCGCGTAGTCAGGTTGTGTAATCGCGACGATCTTCGTGGCGACACACCCGTGACAGTACCCCCCCTTCTACGAGGGGCCTCCGACCCTCAGAGCCAGGTTATCCGGGTGAGTCGTGTGGAAGGCCCGAATTAATCGGTCGTGTTAATATCCGACGCAGGAACCCCGTCCTCTCCTCAGGACCATACCCCTTCAATGAACCAGGTATGAAGGGACCGGCGGTTAAGACGTGAATCGATGAGTTTCGACACCTGAAACTCCAAGTTACCATTGACCACCACAGTAGGAGGTAAAGGTGACGGTATCACCGGCGCCACATACCTCTTAAGCAAAGAACTGTGGAACATGTTGTGAATTTTAAACAGGGGGGAGGTCAAGACGGAATGCCACCGGATTAATTATAGAAACTGATCCTGTAGGGCCCCCATGAAAACCTGGGACCCGTTTCCAAGAGGGAACCTTAAGTTTTATATTCTTGGTAGAAAAACCATACCCGACGTTCACAATAGGCCCGGACCACACCTCCTCCGTCAGCCAAGTTTGTATCGGTTCCCCATAGTACTCAAATGTTCGCACCCTCCCACACGAAGCAAGTGATGACGAAAACGTTCTTCCTCAGGAACCCCCGAAAGCCCCCCCACTGAAAGTACAAAACGGGGGGAAAACCATATCCCCAAAAAAAACGGGACTTACCAAGCTCCCCGCCTTTGTTAAGAGCAAATTCCGCCAGAGGCAAGAAAAAGCCCATCCTCCTGGTCTCGACACAAAAACACCGGAATATGTCCCCCAAGCCTGGTCAGACGTTCTGTCTGCCATTGGTCTGCGGAAAAAGCCGATAAAACGACAACTGCACCCCCGCCGTGTACAAAATGCCTCCAGTTTTGGAACAAACTGAGACCCCGTCCGCACCACATGGAGGGTACCCCGTGAAGCCTCCAATCCCCCAAGAACACCTGCCCAGAGTTTTAGATTAGGAAAGAGGAAGAGCGATAAAATGACCTCTTGCTGAACCTGTCCACTACAACGAGTATGACTGTTTTACCCGAAGACGGTGGGAGGTCCGTAATAAAGTCCATAGACAGAAGCACGGACGCTCCGGACTTCAAAGTAAGAGGGCCCCAGACGGACGGGAATGGGGGTCTTAGAGCGGCACAAACCCCACAGGACGCAACAAAAGTTTACCCCCCCAATAAGTTAGGCACCAAAACCGCCCGAAGGAGACCACAGTTGCTTTACTCCGGTGTCCGCCAAACTGAGTTAGGGTGCCTCGACCCTTTGTCGCAATGATCGGAAACAAACAGTCCTCCCTGAGGCCAACAGGGGCGTCCCCCTGAGCTCCAATACCTCCTTCTAAGCTAGAGCATACTGCCGACACCACCCCCCCTCCTGAAGATCGGAACCGGGTCATCCGTCTTTCCCCCCAGGGAAACTACGAGATAAGGCCCACCTTTAATTTTTTTGACCCAGCGAATGTGAAACAAAATTAAACCTGGTAAAAAAAATGATACTAGCTTGTCGGGATTCGACGTTTTGCGGACTCTAAATATAGCAGGTTCTTGTTTATCGGTGAGAGGTGACCGGGGACTGCCCCTCCAAAAAATGACCCAATCCTCAAAAGCAATTAATGGCCAAGAGTCCCTATTGCCACATCGAATTCCTTCAGCGGACACAATTTCTTAGAGAAGAAAAGCGCATGGTGCCACTTACCCAGGGGACGAACCTTAATAATCCGTCCCACCCCTACCTCAGAAGTGTTACCTCCACAATGAAGGCGGTGACGCATCCGGTTGAATGAGTATGGGAGCCGAACAAAACATTTTTTCAAGAGAAAACCTTGGCAAGCCTTTCGACCACCAAAAAATCCGTCCCTTTTTAGTAATGTCTTGAGAGGTTTAAACTATGGA
>JARQOD010000001.1:145255767-145298048 GCA_033576555.1 Oophaga sylvatica
TTTAATAACCAGCAAAGGCTGGACACACAGCTGCGGGCTGATATTAACCTAGGATATTAGCCTAGGAAGGGGTCATGGATATTGGACCCCTGCCATAATTAAAACATCAGCTCTCAGCCGCTCTAGAAATAGCACATCAACAATATAATTCAAATCTGGCACTTAGCTCTTCCCACTTGCCCTGATGACGTGGCAAGTGGTGTGATAGTTGGCTGGTTGACAATACCTTTGTATTGTCAGGTGACATCAAGTCCAGAGGTTAGTAGTGGAGAGATCTATAAGAGGTCCCCATTACTAACCATAGTGATATTGAATTAAAAAACACACTGTTAGGGTCTGCGGAAAGCACCAAATATAAGATGTAGAGAGGTGCGTTCGCAGCCCGGGTTCACCGTGCAGGCATTGCCTGCTGCTAGTAAGATGGCGTAAGTAGCGAACTATGTTATCCCGCAGAGTCGCTAAAATAAACGCCGTAGCGCACTGTGGCAGTTAGTGCAAACTCTGTTAACCCACAGAGCCGCTAGCGGGAATGCCACATATGGCGATAAGTGCGAACTCACTTAGCTTCAGTGAGCCGCAAAGTGAAACACTAGGGCGCTGACTAGTGTTTTACAGCGAACCCTGTTGCGTCACAGAGTCGTTGAGAACCCTACTGGGTCCAGGTACACAATTAACTGCTGTGCAGATAGCAGTCCGTGATCATGCAGTCAGAACACAAGCAATAATCTCCTCACCGGAGTAGCCGGTATTCTAATGGCGTTTTCAGCCGAGCCCTGAACACATGCATACAATCTCCTCACCGGAGGCGCCGGTATTCTAGGGGCTTATTTCAGCCAGACCTAACCACATGCATACATTACCACACTGGCGCAAGCAAGTAACAGATTTGATACTAGCGCACGGCCGTGCGGTAAGGATAGCCTTTTATAGCAGCCACGAGAAAAAGACCTTCCAGGAAGGACCAATGGGAAGCTGCATCAGAACATCAACAGCCAGAGGACCTTCCTGAAGGACCAATAGGAGTGGCAGCTGTATCTGAGCAGTGACCTGATCCAATGGATCTTGCTGGCATGCTCAGATGAAGCAACAAAGGACTTAGAGCTAAAGACGTCTGCTCGCCGCTGACCAGTACTGGCTACAATAGCAGAACCTGAAGAGGCAGCAGCAAGTCTCTGCACAGTATTAGACCGGGCGAGATGCTGGGACCGACGTCTTTGCTGAGCAGGCTCCACTGCGGCCGGAGATGGATGGGGGACCGCAGCGGGACTGGTTCGAGACTCCCCTTGTCAGCAGCGGGAACTCGAACCCTAACATTACCCCCCCTCCTAGGGCCCCCCCTTCTTTGGGCCTCGCTGCGCTCAAAGGCAGCGATGAGCTGCAGAGCGTGAACATGCTCGGCAGGCTCCCAGGACCTATCCTCAGGCCCATAACCCCTCCAATCCACCAAATAATTTTTTTGCCTCGTGCCACCTTGCACCCAACAATGGCGTTCACCTCATGATCGTCGGTAGATGAACCTGACGTCCCGGCAGATGACTCGGAAAACCGGGAAATGGCCACGGGTTTCGGGAGGGACACGTGAAAGGTGTCGGTGATACCAAGGCGAGGCGGAAGGGCTTGGTGGTAAACCACCGGGTTCACCGCTCAAGAACTTTAAAGGGACCCAAAAAGCGAGGTGCCAACTTGGTGGACTCTACACGTAGCCTGATGTTTCGGGCACAGAGCCACACTAGGTCACTCGGAGCAAATGTAGAAGCAGGGCGCCGATGGGCATCGGCCGAAGACCTCATGCTCTCTTTGGAGGCCTGAATGGCATCCTGGGTGCGGTCCCAAATGGCCCGTGCCTCCACAGCCCTGTCTGCCACCCTGGAATCGGTGGAAGACACGGGCATGGGCACTGTTACCCGCGGATGCTGACCGTAGTTCAGGAGGAATGGGGTCTGTCCGGTGGAGTCAGCCACAGCATTATTTAGAGCGAACTCAGCCCACGGTAGCAAGGATGCCCAGTCATCCTGCCTGGCAGAGACAAAATGTCGCAAGTATGTGACCAAGGTCTGGTTGGCCCTCTCTACCAACCCATTCGTCTCTGGATGGTATGCAGAGGAGAGATTCAACTCAATGCTGAGTAAACGACACAGCTCTCTCCAGAACCGAGACACAAACTGGGGACCTCGATCACTGACAATTTTGTCTGGCATACCGTGTAGGAATAAAATATGCCTAATGAATAATGCTGCCAAGGCCCGTGCAGACGGTAACCGTGGTAATGGCACCAAGTGTACCATTTTGGAGAAGTGGTCGGTTATCACCAGATGATGGTGCAGCCCCGAGACTTGGGTAAACCCACCACAAAGTCCATCCCGACCATCTCCCAAGGCCTGTCTGCCACCGGTAGAGGGAAAAGTAGCCCAGCTGGCCGTTGTCAAGGGGACTTATTCTTGGCGCAGGAGAGGCACGCCTGAACGTATTCCCTGACGTCACGGACCATATGTGGCCACCAGTATGTCCTCGCCAGCAACTCAGTTGTCCTCTTTGTCCCAAAATGTCCACCCACCCTGGACGAATGTGCCCAAGAGAGTACCTCCGGTCGCAAATTGGTGGGCACAAAAGTCTTGTCCGGAGGCACAGACTCAAGTGAAACCAGGGCCACTGTTCTTAGGCTATCTGTGGGGACAATCAGCCGAGGCTCCTCACCTCTTCAGAGGACACCACGGAGCGAGACAGAGCGTCGGCACGAATGTTTCTCACCGGAGAGGAAATGGAGGGTGAAATGGAACCGGGAGAAAAACAAGGACCATCTGGCCTGGCGAGAATTTAGCCGCTGGGCAGTCTGTAAATAAACCAAATTTTTGTGGTCAGTAAACACTTGAAAGGGAAAACGAGCCCCCTCCAGGAGATGTCTCCACTCGGAAAAAGCCAACTTCATGGCTAGTAACTCCCTGTCCCCAATGGAATAATTCCTCTCCGATTGTGTGAAGGTCTTGGAAAAGAAGAAGCAAGGATGCTTCCGACCTTGAGCATCCTTTTGGAAGAGGACTGCTCCAGCACCAACGGATGAGGCATCTACCTCCAATATAAAAGGCTTATCAACATCGGGGCGATGTAAGATGGGAGCGCTAGCAAAATGAGATTTAACTGAAGTAAAGGCCTTGGAGACCTCCTCTGACCATAACTTGTGATTAGCTCCCTTCTTGGTGAGGGCTACCAAGGGAGCTACCAAAGTAAGAAGTGGGGAATGAATTGGCGATAGTAGTTGATGAACCCCATAAAGCGCTGCACCGCTTTAAGGGAGTGGGGTTCTTGCCAATCCATTACAGCATGTAGTTTGGCAGGATCCATAGCCAATCCCTGGGGAGATGATATAGCCCAGGAAAGGTAGAGACTCCTGCTCAAACATGCACTTCTCCAACTATGCATATAGGGAATTTGCTCGCAAGAGGTCGAAGACCTTGCAGACATCTCTCGGTGGGAGGCCATATCTGGAGAAAAGATGAGAATGTCATCCAGATAGACTACCACCGAGGTGGTCAACATATCCCGGAAGATGTGTTCACAAAGTCTTGGAAACAGCTGGGGCATTACAGAGCCCAAAGGGCATTACCAGATATTCGTAATGCCCATCCACTGGTGTTAAATGCCGTCTTCCATTCGTCCCCTCACGGATGCAATCAGGTTATATCACCCCGCAGGTCATAGACTTCAGAAAGTTACCCTATGCATCCCCGAGTCTCAGACAATTCAATCAAGCCAATTGCCAAGAGAAAGCCGTGTATTCTGGGATAATCATTGCAGCCTAACGCCCTTGCACAAGATACCGAGGTACCTATTCTACTAATACCAGCCTCATCTCCGAGGAAGATGACTTCTCGACACGCGCAAGGACATAGAGTCATTGGAAGTAAGGGCATGGCGAGCTCAGGTGTGCCGAAACGCATGTACCTAAGGATCTGCCATTACAAGGTACCACCATGAATATCTCCTGAAGACCAAGCTCAATGGGAGAGTGGTGGCGGATGCCATGGGTAATCCCAACAAAACCTCATTATACCCAGGGAGATAAAAAAATAATATTCTCCTGAGGGAGAGACATAGACAAGGTATACAGACTGATGGGGACTTAGAATTGCCGTTCAACACCGTATCGGCATGGTTCAGCCAGCAACACCAAAGGCATGGTGTGGCGAGAAGCAAAGGAGGACGACATAAAATTCCCCTCTGCCCCAGAATCCACATACAGCTTGACGGGTAGGGTGGTAGAACCGTGAGTAATTATCCCCTTGAGGAGCACTTTAGGGGCAAAACTCATGGCGTCCAGTGACCCTGTTCCTACGGTTACTGGGCGCGACTGTTTATTCAATCCGCTGTGGACATCGGTTGGCAAAATGTCCCTGCTGCTGGCAAATATAACAAATCGGGGATGGACGAGTGACCCGAGATTTAGATCCCGTAGGAGCAACCTCCTGAAGGTCGGGCGCCTGAACAGGCGACTCAGAGGGGTGGCGAAGGTAGGAGCCAACCGAACCCTCTGCCTACACTGGGCACGTTCCAGCCTCCGCTCGTGGAAACAGAGGTCGACGCGGGTGGAAATAGCGATAAAGGCTTCTCCAGTGTGGCAGGAATCTCCCTGGTAGCCAAGGCGTCTTTCACATGACCCGCCAGTCCTCTCCAGAACACGGGAATGAGGACATTATCTGGCCACTCTAATTCCGAGGCCAGAGTCCGAAATTGGACAGCAAAATGGCTGACCAAAGCCGAACCCTGGGTACTTGCCAGCAGTTGGAGCGCCGTATCATGGGTGACCTGAAGTCCTAGAAAAACCTTTTTCAGAGCCTCCAGAAAACGAGAAGCGCTCTGCACCACACGGTCGTCACGCTCCCACAGCGGCGTTGCCCACTCCAACGCTCTGCCCGACAGAAGAGCTATCACAAAGCCCACTTGTGCCCGATCCGTGGGGAAACGTGCAGCCAGAAGCTCGAGGTGTATGGAGCACTGACTCACGAATCCCCGACATTGCTTGCTGTCACCAGCAAACTTGTCTGGAAGCGGGAGGTGGGACAATGTAGGGGCAGAGGTGGCAGAGGACAAACTGGCTGCAGCTACGCTAGCAGCCTGAACAGCGACTGCGGTAACATCCACAGCTGAGGTTGTGCGCTCAAGAGTCGCCGACCTACCCTCCAGCTGCTGGATGTACAGCTGTAAACGCTGTTCATCCGCCATTTTACTAGCCAGACCCTGGCGCTAGTATTATGTTAGGGTCTGCGGAACGCACCAAATATAAGATGTAGAGAGGTGCGTTCGCAGCCCGGGGTCCACCGTGCAGGCAGAGCCTGCTGCTAGTAAGATGGCGTAAGTAGCGAACTCTGTTATCCCGCAGAGTTGCTAAAATAAACGCTGTAGCGCGCTGTGGCAGTTAGTGCGAACTCTGTTAATCCACAGAGCCGCTAGCGGGAATGCCACAGCGCTATATGGCGATAAGTGCGAACTCACTTAGCTTCAGTGAGCCGCAAAGTAAGACACTAGGGCGCTGACTAACTTTTTACAGCGAACCCTGTTGCATCACAGAGTCGCTGAGAACCCTACTGGGTCCAGGTACACAATTAACTGCTGTGCAGATAGCAGTCCGTGATCATGCAGTCAGAACACAAGCAATAATCTCCTCACCGGAGCAGCCGGTTTTCTAATGGCGTTTTCAGCCGAGCCCTGAACACATGCATACAATCTCCTCACCGGAGGTGCCGGTATTCTAGGGGCTTATTTCAGCCAGACCTAACGACATGCATACATGACCACACTGGCGCAAGCACGTAACAGATTTGATACTAGTGCACGGCCGTGCGGTAAGGACAGCCTTTTATAGCAGCCACGAGAAAAAGACCTTCCAGGAAGGATCAATGGGAAGCTGCATCAGAACATCATCAGCCAGAGGACCTTCCTGAAGGACCAATATGAGTGGCAGCTGTATCTGAGCATGTGACCCCTGATCTCCAATGGGAGATCTTGCCCTGGGCATGCTCAGATGAAGCAACAAAGGACTTAGAGCTAAAGACGTCTGCTCGCCGCTGACCAGTACTGGCTACAATAGCAGAACCTGAAGAGGCAGCAGCAAGTCTCTGCACAGTATTAGACCGTGCGAGACGCTGGGACTGACGTCTTTGCTGAGCAGGCTCCACTGCGGCCGGAGATGGATGTGGGACCGCAGCGGTACTGGTTCGAGACTCCCCTTGTGCACCAGCGGAAGCTCGAACCCTAACACACACACCCAGAAAAAGTTCTTTAACTGAAAGAATGATGCAGAATCCTTTAATAAATCTAATTTAAACCATAGTCACATCATCGCTCAGTCCACAGAAGCCATAGTATCCTGTAACAGAATTAAAATAATAAGCAACAATATTTCTTACCTATCCACCGAGAAGACAATAATCCATTAGTCCCGCTATGGGTCTAGCTCTGCTACAATTTAATGGCAGGCTGCATTGTTGCATGATGTAACTATAAAGCTTGCCATCCAGCTGTCATGCTGTCACTACATACAGGAGGTCCGGGGTCTATGCTGACCCTAAGCAGGGGCCCTGACTAATCCCTCTACCTGGAGGTACTGTTGATGGTACAGAGGTCCAGGCCGCCAGCGTAACCCTATCTCCTGCAAATCCCTGACCCTCAGTAATCTAGTCCTAAGAAGGACCCCGATCACAACACAGGGGACTGGAAGATATATGCCTAAACACAATAATAGACGAACGAGACAGTACAAGGGGTAAACTAAAATCCACCTTGCATACAAAACTCACTCCACAACAACAGAGGGAACACCAACGGGTACGGAGATAAATGATAAAGCGAGGAGGGGAAAAAACACACCAGGTACTCTTCACTTCAGACTTCACAATACCACGATCCGCTCTGCTGGTCTGCATGAATGCTTTCACCGACACATTCCTAGCAGACCGGCAGGTATTTGAAGGAATCTCATTACTGCAGCATTAACTGCAGCTGGGCGAGGATGGGCCTCGTCTAGCACAGAGAGAGAGAGAATTAACTCCCTCACTGCCGAAAAACACCAAGCACCAAAAACTCAGCTGCGCGTAGTCAGGTTGTGTAATCGCGACGATCTTCGTGGCGACACACCCGTGACAGTACCCCCCCTTCTACGAGGGGCCTCCGGACCCTCAGAGCCAGGTTTATCCGGGTGAGTCGTGTGGAAGGCCCGAATTAATCGGTCTGTGTTAATATCCGACGCAGGAACCCACGTCCTCTCCTCAGGACCATACCCCTTCCAATGAACCAGGTACTGAAGGGACCGGCGGTTAAGACGTGAATCGATGAGTTTCGACACCTGAAACTCCAAGTTACCATTGACCACCACAGTAGGAGGTAAAGGTGACGGTATCACCGGCGCCACATACCTCTTAAGCAAAGATCTGTGGAACATGTTGTGAATTTTAAACGTAGGGGGGAGGTCAAGACGGAATGCCACCGGATTAATTATAGAACTGATCCTGTATGGCCCGATGAACCTGGGACCCAGTTTCCAAGAGGGAACCTTAAGTTTTATATTCTTGGTAGACAACCATACCCGATCGTTCACACATAGGCCCGGACCAGACACTCTCCTCCTGTCAGCCATACGTTTGTATCGGTTCCCCATAGTACTCAGATTGTTCAGCACTCCTCTCCACACTGAAGCAAGTGATGACGAAAATCGTTCTTCCTCAGGAACCCCCGAAGAGCCCCCCCTACTGAAAGTACAAAACTGGGGGTGAAAACCATATGCCCCAAAAAACGGGGACTTACCAGTGGACTCGCTCCGCCTATTGTTAAGAGCAAATTCCGCCAGAGGCAAGAAAGAAGCCCAGTCCTCCTGGTTCTCTGACACAAAACACCGGAGATATGTCTCCAAGCTCTGGTTCAGACGTTCTGTCTGACCATTGGTCTGCGGATGAAAAGCCGATGAAAACGACAACTGCATCCCCCGCCGTGTACAAAATGCCTTCCAGAATTTGGACACAAACTGAGACCCTCGATCCGACACCACATCGGAGGGTACCCCGTGAAGCCTCACAATCTCCCCAATGAACACCTGCGCCAGAGTTTTAGCATTAGGAAGAGCAGGAAGAGCGATAAAATGAGCCATCTTGCTGAACCTGTCCACTACAACGAGTATGACTGTTTTACCCGAAGACGGTGGGAGGTCCGTAATAAAGTCCATAGACAGATGAGTCCACGGACGCTCCGGGATCTTCAAAGGTAAGAGGGCCCCAGACGGACGGGTATGTGGGGTCTTAGAGCGCGCACAAACCCCACAGGACGCAACAAAAGTTACCACCTCCCTAAGTAAGTTAGGCCACCAAAACCGCCGCGAGAGGAGATCCACAGTTGCTTTACTCCCTGGGTGTCCTGCCAAAGCTGAGTTATGTGTGCCTCGATCACCTTTTGTCGCAAGTGATCTGGAACAAACAGTCTCCCTGGAGGTCCAACAGGGGCGTCCCCCTGAGCCTCCAATACCTCCTTCTCAAGCTCAGAGCATACTGCCGACACCACCTCCCCCTCCTGAAGGATCGGAACCGGGTCATCCGTCTTCCCGGCCCCAGGGAAACTACGAGATAAGGCATCCACCTTTACATTTTTTGACCCAGGACGATATGTGACAACAAAATTAAACCTGGTAAAAAACAATGACTACATAGCTTGTCTGGGATTCAGACGTTTTGCGGACTCTAAATATAGCAGGTTCTTGTGATCGGTGATGACGGTGACCGGGTGGACTGCCCCTCCAAAAATGACGCCAATCCTCAAAAGCTAACTTAATGGCAAGAGTTCCCTATTGCCGACATCGTAATTCCTCTCAGCGGACGACAATTTCTTAGAGAAGAAAGCGCATGGGTGCCACTTACCAGGGGACGAACCTTGAGATAATACCGCTCCCACCCCTACCTCAGAAGTGTCTACCTCCACAATGAACGGCTGTGACGCATCCGGTTGAATGAGTATGGGAGCCGAAGCAAAACATTTTTTCAAGGAGGAAAACGCTTGCAAGCCTTGTCAGACCACCTAGAAAAATCCGTCCCTTTTTTAGTAATGTCTGTGAGAGGTTTAACTATGGACGAGAAATTACGAATAAATTTCCAGTAGTAGTTAGCAAACCCCAGGAAACGTTGTAGTGCCTTAAGATCCTCTGGCAGATCCCACTCAAGAACTGCCTGCACTTTCCCAGGGTCCATACGAAAACCGGACGCTGACACCAGGAAACCTAAAAATTGAAGTTCCTGTACGGCGAACACACACTTTTCCCATTTGGCGTACAGTTTATTATCCCGCAAGATCTGCAACACCTGCCTAACATGCTCCTGATGAGACACCAGATCCGGCGAGTAAATTAAGATGTCATCCAGATATATGACAACAAACTGTCCCACCAGGCGGCGAAAAATGTCATTAACAAAGTGTTGGAACACCGCCGGGGCATCAGTCAGACCAAATGGCATGACAAGGTTCTCATAATGCCCCTCTGGAGTGTTAAACGCCGTCTTCCATTCATCCCCCTCCTTCATCCTAATCAGATTGTACGCCCCCCTGAGATCCAACTTAGAGAACCATTTGGCATCCACGATCTGATTGAAGAGATCGGGAATAAGTGGGAGCGGATACGGATCTCGGACCTTAATCCGATTGAGTTCACGGAAATCCAGGCAAGGGCGTAGGCCTCCATCTTTCTTCTTCACAAAGAAAACCCCGCGGCCACCGGGGAAGATGAAGGTCTAATATGCCCCTTAGCCAGACTCTCTGAAATATAATCCTTCATGGCCTGCCTCTCAGGACCAGAAAGGTTATACAACCTAGATTTCGGTAACTTGGCCCCAGGGAGCAATTTAACAGAACAGTCATACACGCGATGAGGAGGTAGTTCTTGACACCCTTTCTCCGAGAATACATCCTCAAAGTCCACCAGAAATGGAGGTAAGGTCCTAGGAGCGACTGCACCGATGACCGCATTCATGCAGTTTTTATTACAGAATTCACTCTATTGGCTTATCTCTCTGGATTGCCAATTAATAACCGGGTTATGCTTAGTTAACCAAGGAAGGCCCAGCACTATAGGAGTGGGAAGACCCTCCAATACGTAACACGACAACAGTTCTTTATGTATCGCCCCCACTTGAAGATCTATGTTATGCACTGCTTGCAAAAAACTACCCTGACCGAGAGGTCTGGCGTCGATCGAGAATATGGGGATGGGTTTAGCCAATACACTCAGTCGCATACCTTGAACCCGGGCAAACCGAGCGTCCACCAGATTAGCCCCGGCCCCACTATCCAGAAGAACAGATATCCCTCAGTTCTCGTACCCACCACCACCTCCGCCGGTACGAGGAATTGAGACAGACCTAGGGACGAAATACCTACTCCCAGATTGCCGTCCACCACACAACCTGGGATCAATAGTTTTCTGGCGACTTCTCACTCTGCAAAGGACGGGATGGACACCCCCCAATAAAATGTCCCTTTCTCCCGCAGAAGAAACACCTTCCTGTCTTGTGGCGCACTGCCGATCCCCTCCCCCGGAATGATGTCCCTCCTAACTGCATCGGCTCTTCTGGACTGACCAGGGGAACCTCCATATAAGGGGCCCTAGTAGAAGGTGGAGTCATCACAGGGGGCAGAGTTACCCCGCACCTCTCCCGAAGCCGTCTGTCAATGCGAATAGCAAGGGCCATAGCGGCTTCCAGTAACGTGGGAGGGTCATATTGTGCCAGCACATCCTTTAATTTGTCAGATAAACCTTGACAAAACTGGCTCCTAAGAGCCGGGTCATTCCACTGGGTGTCCGTGGCCCACCTACGGAACTCCGAACAGAATTCCTCCGCCGGACGATCTCCCTGCTGTATCTTACGTAACTTAGATTCAGCAAGAGAGATCCGATCCGGGTCATCATATACAAGACCCAGAGCTGCAAAAAACCTATCCACTGACTGAGAGCCGGGGAGCCCGGGGAGAGAGAACGCCCAGGATTGGGGTCCCTTGTAGGAGCGAGATGACAATCCCACCTTTGTTCTTCACTCCCGATGACCGGGTCGCAGCCGAAAGTACAATTACATGCCTCCGAAAGCAAAAAACTTGTCCCGCCCCCAGTGAACTGTCAGGAGAGCTACTTTAGGTTCTGGACCGGCTTGCTCCAGGGGTACAAAACCTTGGACTTAACGTCGCCAGCTCCATGGAGAACTCTGCAACTGCCGAGCTAGACTGGCTACTGGATCCATGGTGGCTGGAGAAAATCATTAGTGCGGTCGGTGAAAATGTCACGCTGTCACTGCATACAGGAGGTCCGGGGTCTATGCTGACCTTAAGCAGGGGCCCTGACTAATCCCTCTACCTGGAGGTACTGTTGATGGTACAGAGGTCCAGGCCGCTAGCGTAACCCTATCTCCTGCAAATCCCTGACCCTCAGTAATCTAGTCCTGAGAAGGACCCCGATCACAACACAGGGGACTGGAAGATATATGCCTAAGCACAGTAATAGACGAACGAGACAGTACAAGGGGTAAACTAAAATCCACCTTGAATACAAAACTCACTCCACAACAACAGAGGGAACAACAACGGATACGGAAATAAATGATAAAGCGAGGAGGGGAAAAAACCACACCAGGTACTCTTCAGTTCAGACTTCACAATACCACGATCTGCTCTACTGGTCTGCATGAATGCTTTCACCGACACATTCCTAGCAGACCGGCAGGTATTTGAAGGAATATCATTACTGCAGCATTAACTGCAGCTGGGTGAGGCTGGGCCTCGTCTAGCACAGAGAGAGAGAGAATAAACTCCCTCACTGCCGAAAAACACCAAGCACCAAAAACTCAGCTGCGCGAAGTCAGGTTGTGTAATCGCGACGATCTCCGTGGCGACACACCCGTGACACCAGCATAGACACTGAGCAAAGTGTGCTAGCGCTGCTCAGTGTCTCACGGTGAACTCCTATGAGATGCAGCTTTTCAGGGGCAGCTGCGGGTTGATATTTTTAGGCTGGGAGGGCAATATCCATGGCCCCGTACCAGCACCTGAGAATACCAGACCCCAGCTGTCTGCTTTAGCTTGGCTCATTGTCAAAAATGGGGGTACCCCACAACATTTTTTTAAATTATTTATTTAAATAATTAAAAAATATGGTGTGGTGACCCCTCTTTTCTTGATAATCAGCCTTGCTGAAGCTGACAGCTGAGGGTTGCAGCCTGCAGCTGTCAGTTTTGCCTGGCTGGTTATCAGAAATACAGGGAAACCCCACGTCATTTTTTTCAAAGTGTATTTATTTATAGCGCAGGTGGCAGCTGGTGAATACTCCCTTCAGCCGCTGCTTGCTCTCACTATTAACAGTTGAATACAACTTTCAACAATACCCCTTGCTAGCGCTGATCACAGCACGAGCAGGGAACAGTGATGTAAGCTGTCTTCACTTCAGCACCCAGTGTCGGGGAACAGCGTGAACAGTACAGCTGAGTTCCAGGTGCCAGTATGTGTCACACTGATGACACATGGATGTTGCTGTCTTTTGCCAATATTTAGGGAAAAAGCTTGGAAATCCAAACACGAATCTGAATGTGCAACGTTTGTGCCAAATTTGAGATTGGCAAACATTTTCCACACAAATTTGCTCTAGTGTCCACCATCCAAGAAAAAATAAACAGTTTGGGTTGTTATGGATGTGATGATTACCCGTGTCCTTTTTTAGGGTGATTTTATGCCTAAATTTGGTTTTGATTTTTAACACTTAAGACTTATTTTATTTATTTCTTCCATATTCATTAGTATCACAAAGGGACTATAAGATGTGATCCTTGATTCGCATTGTGTACGACTTATATTTTACAGTGCATTATCTAAACCAGGGTTCCCCAACTCCAGTCCTCAAGGCCCACCATAATTGTATCACCTGGGCAATACAAAGGAAATCCTGAAAACATGACCTGTTGGGCCTTGAGGACTGGAGTTGGGGAACCCTGATCTAAACTGTCGATGTTTGATTGATAGGCAGCCTATAATGGGAACTGATTGTCACCAATGTCTGTTATATATCTCTTTCTGTGAAACACTGTAGAGTTTCAGAATTAAACACAAATTATTTGGCTGGAATCATGCTGCCAGTGTCTGATAAATGCTGCCCATGGATGGTGATTTCCTGGATATCAAGCCAGGTAACAATTTACTGTTTATTTTACTTTTATGTCCTTTTTAACTGCATTTTTTAGATGCTATCTTAGAAACTATTGCCATGTATTTACATTAAATATATAATTGATTTTGTTGGTTACTTTTCTTTCCTTTAGTATTTGAACTTGCTATATTTTATTATACGTCCTGGCAATTTTTAATCCTTTGTGATATTCATGGCATACTATATAAATTTAACACATGTACTCTTATTCTGTTTCCTTTATTGATATACTTAAACGCAAGTAAAACAAAAGCCACTGGAAACCGGAAATTGAGTCATCAAACGTGATAAATGACTAATTCAAATTACATGAAACAAAATTAGAAACTGATGTTTAATGTTTCAAGAAATGGATCTCTAGAGATATTTTGGCAGTGATGTGGTAATGAATGATGACTTAATAGAAATTGATAATAAATTTTCAAAGCAAAAAATGTAAAGGGAATACCTTACATGGAGTCTGTTATTTTATTCATGATGCCAAAACTACTGGCAGCATGAATTTCAGTGTGGCTGTATGATTACACCAATGTGTATATTTCGCTGAAAGCCTTTCAGGGAAAATATACTTTAATGACCTGACCAGGGACCATAGTCGGAGTTAAGACTAGTCCGCCTCTGCCCACGCCAGCTTTTCCCAGCACCACTGCAGGTGATTTAGCTGTCAACCACATCTTGCCGCACTGGAAACAGCTGGCAAGGTGCAGAGCCAGACTAGCCTCATCTCAAATGCTCTGGATTTATAAATCCTTTTTTATATGTCACTTCAGAGAAACATAAAAATCTCTGCAATAATGAAATTAAAATCTGACTCTTGCTGCCTTCTGTTTGGTCAACATAAATTAGATGTGAGGTTCCCTTTTTTTATTATTATTATTTATTTATATAGCACCATTGATCCCATGGTGCTGTACATGAGAAGGGGTTACATCAAAATACAAATATCACTTACTACTAGCAAACTAACAATGATAGTCTGATGCAGAGGTGAGAGGACCCTGCCTTGCGGGCTTACATTCTACAGGATGGTGAGGAAGGAGATAGTAGGTTGGGGTGTTGCGGCAGTTCCAGTGTTGGTTGAGGCGTAGCTCAGGTAGTGGTGAGGAGGTAGCGGGGTCATTGCAGGCTGTAAGTTTTCCTGAAGAGGTGGGTTTTCAAGTTTCGTCTGAAGGATCTGAATGTGGTTGATAGTCGGACGTGTTGGGGCACAGAATTCCAGAGGATGGGGGATATTCGGGAGAAGTCTTGGAGGCGGTTGGGTGAGGAGCGAATAAGTGTGGAGGAGAGAAGGATTTCTTGGGAGGACCGGAGATTACATGAGGGAAGATATCAGGATATTAGTTCAACCTCTTAATGTCCAATGAAGGATAGAGTCCGTCATTGGACGCCTCCCCCTGTTTGGTGCGGGCTCGGAGATGAGCCCGTAATTTTTCTGGCCACATAACAGCTGATCTGTACAACTGATGTGTTCCCGGAACAACCGTGGGTGGAATTGCGATTTACCCGTAGCTCTTAACATGTTAAATGCCGCTGTCAAACTCTGATAGCGGCATTTAACATGCACGCACAAGAAGCGCGTCATTACCTCCTCCCATTGACCATTACAAAGAAAGAGACACATGCATAACCAGGGATCACCGAAACAAATATAATCAAAGCATATCAATTTATTGAAAAAGCCATAGCCATAGATGTTTTTAAACTGTGTGTTCACTATGGTTTGTCTTTTTCAATAAATTTGATATGTTTTGATTATATTTGTTTTGGTGATCCCTGGTTATGCATGTGTCTCTTTCTTTGTTATGGTCTTTAGTTTTTTCACATGCAGGGGTGATCACGTTTATCTGATATTTATTATTTTTAGGTGGTGCCCGCTTTACTTTAATTGTGGTTATTACCTTCTCCCATTGGCACCTGTGTCACATGACCGCAGGTCGCCGATGGGTTGGCATGACTACCCGGGGTCAGCAGAAGACCCCTGTGGTTGTCATTGCTGGATTGCTATGAGCACAGCTTGGTGGTCGGCGCTCATAGCAAGAGAGCATATCTGCTACATAGAGCAGGGCTGCAGCCCTGCTCTATCTAACAGAAGCGATCGGACAACTGCAGCTTCAAGATTCCGATGGAGACTATTAAAGCAAGAAAAAAGTAAAAAAAAAAGTTTTTAAAAATATTAAAAAAATAAAAAAATATAAAAGTTGAAATCACTCCCTTTCGCCCTATTCAAAATAAAGCAATAAAAAAAAATCAAATATACACATATTTGGCACTGCAGAGTTCAGAATCGCCAGATCTATCAATATATAAAAATAATTAATCCAGTTGGTAAATGGCATCTATGAACTCGTAATGACCTGGAGAATCATAATGGCAGGTCAGTTTTAGTATTTAGTGAACCTAGTAAACAATCCAAACAAAAAACAAGTGTGGAATTGATTGCACTTTTTTTGCAATTTCATTGCACTTTTTCCCATTTTCTAGTACACCACATGGTAAAACCAATGGTTTTGTTGAAAAGTACAACTCGTCCCACAAAAAACAAGCCCTAAATTGACCATTGTGACCACAAAATAAAATCATGGCTCTGGGAAGAAGGGGAACAAAAAATGAAAATGAAAAACCAAAAATACCCCTGGTCATTAACGGGTTAAATAAGAAACTAGTGTACAAAGATTCTGATATTTTTAAATGTTAATAGAGAAAGCTTTCTTAAGAATAAGATCATGATTACAATCACTTGTGGCATTTCAGGGCATTGCCCTTCCAGGTAATGGGACAAGTGAGTGGTGAGTATTATTTTTGTTTTTTAATTGTTTAACTCTTCCTCCACAGTTAAAGGGGTTAAAGTATACTTTAATCATTAGATCTTGGAATAATAAGTTCTATAATTGGATGTGTTTAAATAAAATGTCCCTGTGCTGAGATAATCTTATAAATGTGTCCCTGCTGTGTACTGTGTAATGGCTGAGTCTGACCATACAGGAAAATGGTTTTATCAAACCACAGCTCATGGGCAAGGGGGAAGCAAAAGAGTATACAGACAGGACAGCAGGGCATCACAACTGATTATTTTTGTGAGGTAAAACATTTCCGTGCCTGTTTACATACAATATTTTACTTCAAATAAAGAATCAGCTGCAATCCCATGCTGTAATGTTTAATGTAATGTTTACAGTTCATTGCAAAGCTGGACTGATCAAGGGCACATGAGTAAACTAGTACCACAACCCATAGAGTTAAATGCAGTAAGGGGGATATATTTTAGTCTCAGTTTTACTGGAGACAATGTTGCCTTATTTGTTACAATTTTTTTTATAAATGAATGGGTGATGCATTTGTTGACTCTTTAACCCCTTAACACCCAGAGGTATTTTCGGTTTTGCATTCTCATTTTTTGCTTCCCTTCTTCCCAGAGCCAGAGCTTTTTTATTTTTTGGTCAAAATGGCCATGTGGGGGCTTGTTTTTTGGATGAGTTGTAATTTTGAACAACCCCATTGGTTTTAACATATTGTGTACTGGAAAATGGGAAAAAAATTCAAAGTGCGGTGAAATTGCAAAAAAGTGCTATCCCATAGTTGTTTTTTCTTTTGCTTTTTCTACCATGTTCATTAAATGCTAAAACTGACCTGTCATTATGATTCTCCAGGATATTATGAGTTTCTAGATGCCAAACATGTCTATGTTCTTTTTTATCTACGTGGTGAAAAAAAATTCCAAACGTTTGTTAAAAAAAAAAATTGCACCATTTTCCAATACCCGTACCGTCTCCACTTTTCATGATCTTGGGTTGGGTGAGGGCTTATTTCTTGCACGGTAACCTGACGTTTTTAATGATACCTTTTTTGTGTAGATACGATCTTTTGATCACCAGTTATTGCATTTTAAAGCAATGCCGTGGTGACTAAAAAAACATAATTCTGGCTTTTTGACTTTTTTTCTCACTACTCTGTTTAGCGATCAGGTTAATCTTTTTTGATATTAATAGATCGGGCGATTCTGAATGCGGCAATACCAAATATGTGTTTCTTTTTTTTTACTGTTTTATTTTGAATGCAGTTATGTCCGGTCTGCAGATGGCTGCTACTGTGTCTCTCAGTAGTGAGTCTCCCAACACTACCACTCTTCTTCGCTTCTAGGCTGTACTTTTTGTTGTCACTTCTGGGTGTTGCTGTGAGTCCTTTTCTTTGCTTGCTGGTAGTGCCTCATCCTTAGGTGTGTCATCTTTGTCCTCCACAAGGCCTTGGTATCAGTTTCTCAGTTGTGTGGTTGGTGATGTCTCCATGGTGTTCTTGCTTCTTTTGGTCACATGCTTCCACTCATCTGCTTTTGGAGGTTCTCTACCACTTTCTTCACCTTCTGTGACCAGTAGAGATGATGCTGCTATTCTGTCTAGGAAGTTTTCATTTCTTTAATGAGTTTCAAAGTTGCAATTCTTTCTTCCAGACCCTGCACCTTTTCTTCTAAAAGGGCCAGCAGTCTACACTTCTGGCAGGTGAAATTAGATTCTCCTTCTGGTTGATCTGTGAAATTGTAGCACATGTTGCAGCTCACCATGTTGGTTGTCTCTGCCATATTGCTCCTAGATCCTACTGACTTGCTGTGTGTTTTTCTTCTTGTGTAATCTACTCAATCAGCCAACTTTTTCTTGCAATAATGAACTAGAGGCAAAAAGAGATTTTGAGATGCTTTCCAAGCAGCTGGTCCCAGCTGTACCCAACGATCTTCTTGCTGAGTTAGACTCTTCGCTTTTCCCAGAAGGCACCTGGAATATGCAAATTGTCCTCTTCAAGCTTCAATCCCTGGTTTGGCGATGCTTTCTAAGCAGCCCGTCCCGGCTGTACTCAACGATCTTCTTGCTGAGGGAGACTCTTTGCTTTTCCCAGAAGGCACCTGGAATATGCAAATTGTCCTCTTCACGCTTCAATCCCTGATTTGAACTTTTATTTTTTAATTTTTTTTATATTTTAAAAAACTTTTTTTCACTTTTGTCATGCTTCAATAGTGTCCATTGGGGACTAGAAGATCCCATAACCTGATTGGCTCTGCTACATACAGGTGAAGATCAGATCGCCTGTGTGTAGCAGAATACCTCAATTGCTATGAGTGTCGACCACTGGGTGGCGCTCACAGTAAGCTGGCAGGTGGCAACCATAGAGGTCTCCAGGAGAACTCTGGTTTTCATGCCAACCCATCGGTGACCCGTGATCACATGACGGGGTCACCAATGGGCGGATTTCCGGTTCGATTGCAGGAAGCGCATGTTAAATGCCGAGCGTTTGACAGCGGCATTTAATGAGTTAATAGCTGCGGGTGGATCGCAATTCTATTCGCGGCTGTACCGGGTAGATGTCAGCTGTTTAAAACAGCTGACATGTGCCTAGAAAGATGTGGGCTCACCACCGAAACCCACATCAAAGGGAGGGTGTCCAACATCGGCGTAAATTTATGCCTGATATCGAAAAGGGTTTAAATATGCCTACAAATGTTATTTTTAATCAATTTTTCCTTTATACTTATTGGAATGCAACTGAGTAAAATTGTATACCAGATTAATAACTAAAAACACTAATCTACAAGTCAGGACGAGGTCTTCCTTCTGACTGCCACCACAGATAAAAAAAAAGAATTGCAGAGAATCTCCCCATCATAACTTATGTCAGAAGTGGATGGCCAGGTACGTGGTCTAGTAAATGTGCAAGTGATAGTTGAATGCATGCCACCGCCTCTTGGCTTACTCAGGCTTGTGGCACTGTGCAAGTTGGATGTTTGTGACTCCAATATATTTTACACCTATTATGCCCCCCACTCCTCCTTAATGGCACATTATATTTTTCCTGATTAGTCTTGCCACTAATATAAAAGGCATTTTTAAGTAGCCGTAAACACTTGGACCTTTTCATTGTAGAAGTCAATGCAGGGGCACAACATAGAATGCATGGATATTTCCCCTGGTAACTCCTGCCCCCCCAAAAGTGACACTGCTGACACCTTGGTGCACAATGTTCATAAGACCATATGAGATCTAAACTTTTTTTTAAAAGCACTGTTGGTTATGACCACAGTCTATTGCATTGCCTGATATTATGCTATTTGTTATGATCTATGAGGTAACTTTAGCTTTAATCTTATGGGAAGACCCCAAGACTTTTCTCACCTGACCTGGTCCATAAGCTTTTGTTAGTGTGTTGATTTACTTAATGATTAAAATTATGACATGTATATTTTTTGAGTGCATGCATTAAAAGTTATTTTTAGTAAATATTTCTTTATAGGTGCGGGGCAAAAATGTAGATTTTTTTTTTAAATGAAAGCTTGTATTAATTCTTTCCAAGCAGCAATCCACACACAGGCTCACAAAATGACATGCTTGATGCTCTACATTCTAAAGCAAACAGTTAATAAGTATATTTCAAAGCAGATTAGACATTTGAGACAAAATGTGCCAAAAAGTAGGCACAAATAAATTGCAAAATGTGTACCATTGTATCATGCTGGATCAATCGTGGTTGTAGACAAGGGGCCCACAAACATTAATGGATGATGGCTGACAGCAATGTCAGACTAAAAATATACTTAAAAAGCTAAATCTAATGTTCTGTGTAGGCTGAACATGAACAATACATACGGGGTGGCAATAGGATTAGCCTTTCCCAGGTTTGTATGAAAAGTTAAAACATCTGTAATAAATACTTGATGATATACTGTAGAATGTACTGTGATAGAAAAGCTATACCGCTATACTTGTCATACATATACAGTATATCCCTAGTAGTTCTAAACATTTACACACGGTTGATTTATATTCATATATCATATATCAGATGTGTTTTTAGAGCAACCTAGAATTTAGTTTTCATCATTTATGATAAATATTTTCATTAATGAACTCAGGTGTTTTATCAGTTATGGAAACATAGCTTCTAGCAATCAAACTCACGTGCATTTATTAAATTGCTTGATCCACAACATTGATTAAACTGTCATTTATGGAAGGATATTTTTCTTCACACTGTGAAGATAAATTAGCAAATGCCTCTATAGTTTCTTTTTCTCCAAAATGACACTGACAGTTCATAATGAGCTATAATTACAAATAACTCTAGAGATTTTAAATCACATTTAAACACGACCTTGACTTCGGTGTTTTATGTTATATGAATTTTGATTAATAATTGTGCAATATATTTAATTATTTAAGTAATGGATATGTCTCACTTTTTAGAGCATCAAAGCTCATTAGCATATGCCATTTTATTACTATTGATTTAGATATCGCAACAAACAAAAAATAAATAGTTTTTAGCAGTTAAGTGTCGTATTTTCATAGGAACAAGAAATAAGTACAAAAAAAATGTGCAAGACACAATTCATTTAACAAAAAATAATACAAATTTTATTACTAATTACAGAGTTAACTACAGGACAAAGCCGTTTGGCGAAACACAAATTGGGTGTTTTTGTGGTGAGTGTAACTCTTTACATGTCTTAACTTATTCCATATACTTTTTCCGTGTATATATTTTTTATAGCCGCTGGCATTCTCATTATCTCCTTAATATTTCTCTTGGGATACTATTTGTAGATTCATAGGTGTCCAATTCTGTTTATAGACATGAAAATATATTACGGTATTTGTTTCTCAAGTTCACCCACTTGTTATTTTTCTGTGCTGTGTGTTGTGGTTTTTATTGTCATTTTTTTAAAAAAATGTTTATCATTTTAATGTGTCATGAATTGTGTCTTACACATTGTTTATTTCTTGCACATTAATTATTATATTAGTAATACAACTTTTGTTTTCTTTAAATTGACCTCTTATGCCTTATTAGACTTGTGTACTTAGTTTTGAAAATTCATTTTAGATGACTGTATTATCAAGATTCTAAGTTAAGCAATTATGTAAGTCCATCTAAAATTGATTTTTTGTTAAAAAGGGCATATTTTAACCCTTAAGTGGCATTTTCCATACATTTATGATGGATGTGTGCATGCACTGTATCATGACAGTGATATTTAAGATGTTAGGAATGGGGTACCACTTCCAAATCCCATCTGCTCCTTTGCAACACTATTGCTGGGCCAATGGATTGTTTTTAAAAGTCATGAGCTACTGAAGGACCTTGTATATTACCGTCCCTATAAAGCCAAATCTGTGTGTGAATATCTCCTGGATACTTCCAACACTTTTAAAACATATTGATGATATGTACATTGACTATTAAGTTAAGCTGACTGTGTGTTTGAGATAGGGAAGTAATGTTGCAAAAAATTATATATATATATATACATATATATATGTATATATATATAACACACGTACACATGTATATATAGTGATCATTAGTAAACATTGGAGAAAGGGGAATTTCACACACATAATGTCGAATGCAATTAAACACTCTCATACCTACTGGTCTGAATAGTCAGATAGCACTCTGTGCATTTGTGGACTCATTATATTACGCTCACCTATAAAAGAATATGGTCCATAGTAATCCCAAGGAATTAGGATGCTACCTCCATAGGGTAGAATGACGGACAACTGCTTTTTTTCCCACGGGGAGACGCATAACAAGTGTAGTCACTTTTGCTGAAAGTAGCAGTCTTTTTTTGGAGTGTCTCAATTCAGTGCAGCCAGTTGGAGCACTGGAGACACCGAAAGTATCACAGATTGAGGTCTGACAGTTTATTCCCTACTCAGCTAATCCTCATTCACTGAATGATCTCTACGTTCTAACAGATCTGGGAACGACCCGATTCACATCTATGCACAAGTACGCATAGGACTTTTCTTTAATGCAGGTTTCTATGCATTAATCATAGAGGATAATTATTTTTTATTTTTGTTATATTTTAACTATATATTTATTCACTTGGCTTCAGGCATAGATTCTTTAGCGCATTTAACCTTTATTTGAATTTAGTATATATAAACTGTTTGATAGGATGATCATATAGCTGTCATCAAGAGTCCAAATACCCACGTGGTCAAAATTGCTGGTACCCCTCATTTAATGACAGAAAAACCCACAATGGTCACAGAAATATCTTGAATCTGACAAAAGTAATAAATAAAAAATCTATGAAAATGAACAAATGAAAGTTAGAAAAATATTTAGAGTTGAGAGTCCTCAGTGGTTGATACCTTTTAATGGCTAACTGGAAAGATGGTAACAAATTGCAAGCTTTCGAGACTACTCAGGTCTCTTCATCAGGCAAAGACTAAAACAAAAACTGAAGAATCACATATTTATACACAAGAGGACACAGGAATAATGCAATAGGTAAGACATGTGACGTGAAGCAGAACTGTCATTATTAGTGTTGAGCGATACGATACCGCAAGTATCGGGTATCGGCCGATATTAGCTCTATCGGCCTTTCGATACTTAGTTTCGATATTTTCCATATATCGTATACCGGAATCGGAAGTTCCCATAATTCTTTGAGAGGCAATGTGATTTTAGTCAGCCAATGAGGAATCCTAAGAAGTGTGGGCACATCCTGTACTGCTGCGGTCATGTTAACTAATGGCATGGCTGTGATTGGATGCTGAAATGATGTCAGAATGCACTATAAAAGGCGCCGCCGCCATTTTAGCGTCACTGTGCTGTGAATTCAGTAAGGGACAGAACGCTGCTGTGCTGACTCTGAGGGACAGTTAGAGATTGCGATTTAGTGCTGTAGGCAGGCTAGCACCAACCGCTGTGTAAAGCTTCCTTTTGCCTGCAGTGTTGTTTTAACAGCTCTGCAAGGTGTGTGTGAGTGCAGGTGACGCTGCAGTTTGCTCTGCATGCAACGCTGTCTGTAGGCATCTGCACGTGTCACTCACAGACTCTTTTTTTTTTCTTCAGTGTAATTCTTGCAGCTCCATGCAATTTAACTATTAGTGTGACGCGCTTTCATCCGTATCCAATACATTGGTTGCAAACACTATGTAATGTATGTAGTACAGTTCATATAGCGTCTTGTGCTTGGGTGCGATGAAAACACAGGAGTCACAGGTTTGATATAGAAAAGTCCTGTATTACTTCATACAAGTTGGCAGAAATAGTCACACAGTTTGCAGACACAGAAACAGGAAACACAGCAGGCCAGAGTAATCCAAGCTCAGCAATCACTCTCCAATACAGATTCAGGATCTTCTTCTCTGTTACCGTAAGTCCATGCAAACGTGGGTCTTTCAAAGAGCAGGGTTCAGAGTCCACAAGTGCTTCAGAGTTCCTCAGTAGGAATAGCTGGAGTACAAGGTCCAAGGCTTACAGGAGTCAAGTCACAGGTTCACTGCAGGCTAGATTCTGAAGCACTGATTGCTCAGCTGTGGCTGCTTAAGAAGCAAAGGAGAGAATCAGGGCGGGAACATGCAAGCTGGAAACTCCATTTTGACTGAGGGCAAGATAGCTGCAGCAAGACAGAAAGTAAAATGGCTGACGAACAAACTGAGTTTCAGGAATATATACATAGAACCTTACATTACTCCCCCCTTAAGGACAACCTCCGGATGACCTCAGACCAGGCTTGTGTGGGTACCTCTGATGAAACTGACGGAGCAAGCGAGGAGCATTAACGTTATTGACCGGTTCCCATGAGTTGTCCTCCACTGGGTAGCCCTGCCATTTAATCAGATATTGTAACTGATTTCTATACAACCTGGAATCTAAAATCCTTTCCACCACAAATTCTTCCTGACCATCGACTAGCACTGGGTCAGGGCAAGGAGAGGAACGTCCAGGAAACGTATTGGGTGTCGCAGCCTTTAGTAGGGATACATGAAAGACAGGGTGGATTCTCATAGTTCTGGGCAGTTGAAGACGACAAGCAACGGCACTTATAATTTTACTGATTTTATAGGGTCCAATGTACTTATGTCCCAACTTAGACGATGGAATCCTTAACTTAAGATTTCTGGTTGACAGCCAGACCAAGTCTCCTACCTTGAAAGCTGATGCAGGTTTACGAAATTTATCTGCTGCTTTCTTGTACCTTTCTTGAGCCGATTCCAGATTTTCCTTTAGAAGATCCATATTCTTCTGTAAAGACGTGATTCTTTCAGCCACTGCTGGTAAAGGCGTTTCTATGGGAAATCGTGGTAGAATGTTAGGATGATAACCTAGATTAGAGTAAAAAGGAGACTGTTTAGTGGAGGCACTCTGAGAGTTGTTATACGAGAACTCAGCTAATGGAAGTAGATCCACCCAATCATCCTGTAGGTGGCAGATAAAGCAGCGGAGATACTGCTCCAGGGTTTGATTGGTTAGTTCGGTCTGTCCATTAGTCTGGGGATGAAAAGCAGAAGAAAGGTTTACTTTAATGTCCAATGCTGCACAGAAATTTTGCCAAAACCTAGAAGTGAATTGCACCCCTCGATCCGAAATAACCTCATCCGGTACTCCATGTAAGCGAAACACATCTTTAATCATCAAATCTGATGTCTGTTTTGCAGTGGGTAAGCCGACACAAGGGATAAAATGAGCTGCCTTTGTTAGACGGTCAACCACCACTAGAATGGTGTTCTTCCCCTGAGAGGTTGGTAACTCCACAATGAAGTCCATAGAAATGGATCCCCACGGGCGGGACGGGGTGGGAAGAGGCTGTAACAGACCAGTTGGTGAGGAGCGAGGTGTTTTGCATCTTGCACAGACCTCACATGAAGTGACATAATTCAAAACATCCTTCCTGCAAGTGGGCCACCAAAAGAAACGAGAAAGAAATTCCTGTGTCTTTAGAATTCCTCTATGCCCAGCTATCTTGGAATCGTGAATGAGTTGCAATACTCTTAATCTGACTGTTTCAGGAATATACAGACGTTGTCCCTGAATCCACACACCATTCTTAAAGACAAGACTTACGTCCCTTGGGGGTTGTGCCAAAAAGGAATCCGCATGGTATGCTTCCTTGATGTCCTTAAGTAGGTCTTGATTATGAATTACTCCTAGGAATCTAGAGTCAGGAAGAATAGTCTTAGGAGGAGTAATTGGACTTGTCTCTGCTGAGTAAATCCTAGAGAGTGCATCAGCCTTTCCATTGCGCGATCCTGGTCTATAAGAGATGATAAAATTAAATTGGTTTAAGAAAAGATTCCAGCGAGCCTGGCGAGGAGTCAGGCACTTAGCCGACCTGATAAACTCAAGGTTACGATGGTCTGTCAGGACGACTATTTGCTGTGCAGCTCCCTGAAGAAGGTGTCTCCATTCTTTGAAGGCGGCAATAATGGCCAACAACTCTCTATTGCCCACATCGTAGTTCCTCTCAGCCGAAGACAACTGCTGGGAAAAGAAGGCACAGGGATGCAAGACATTCTTCTCACCTGTTCTCTGAGAGAGTATAGCTCCAACGGCACAGTCTGAAGCATCCACCTCTATTATGAAGGCAAGCTCGGGGTTGGGATGTACTAGGATAGGTGCAGTGGTAAATTTATCTTTTAGACGGAAAATGCTTCCTGGGCTTGGGGAGTCCAGGAAAACCTAGACTCTTTCCGGGTAAGTTGAGTGATAGATGACACTACCTCAGAGAAATTTCTAATGAAACGTCTATAGAAGTTGGCAAACCCGATGAAGCGCTGTACCTCCTTCACATTTCTAGGACTTGGCCAATCCTTGATGGCTTGGGTTTTGCTTCCATCCATACTAATTCCTTGTGTAGACAGTACATACCCCAGAAATTGAATTTCGGTCCTATGGAATTCACACTTTTCAAGTTTGATGTAAAGATGATTTTGTCTTAGACGTTCCAAGACCATTCTCACATGTCCATGATGTTCCTCTGTGGAGTTAGAAAAAATTAGAATATCATCCAAATAAATTACCACGAATGTATCTAGGAGATCCCTGAAGATGTCATTCACCAAGTGTTGGAAAGTGGCTGGGGCGGTACTCAGACCAAAAGGCATAACTAGATATTCAAAGTGTCCATAGCGTGACCTGAATGCAGTCTTCCATTCATCCCCAGGTCTAATACGGACTAAGTTATAGGCCCCACGAAGATCTAGTTTAGAAAAAATTTTGGCATGTCGCACTCTCTCCAATAACTCAGGGATTAAAGGCAATGGATAACGGTTTCTAATAGTAACCTTATTGAGTTCCCTATAGTCTACGCATGGTCTCAGAGATCCATCTTTCTTCTTTACAAAGAAGATGGGTGCACCTGCAGGAGATGAAGAGGGGCATATGAAGCCCTTGGCTAGATTTTCATCTATGTAATCCTTTAAAGCCTTTAGCTCGGGCCCCGCCAGGGGGTAGATCTTACCAAAAGGTATCTCTGCTCCAGGCAATAATTCAATTGGACAATCATATGGACGGTGAGGAGGAAGCTGGTCAGCGTTCTTCTTGTCACATAAATCCACATAGTCCTGGTATACAGCTGGTAGTTCAGGGACTGACATGATTCCTTTAGGAACAGAGCAAGCTGAAACTTTTGGACTCATCTGTTTCTCTGGAAAGTGTAATTCCTTGGTCTCCCAGTTAATGGTAGGATTCTGAGCCTGCAGCCATGGTAGCCCTAGAATAATGGGAAAGTGGGGAGAAGAGATAAGCATAAAGGACAGTTTCTCTTGATGATCTTTACACATAAGAACCCTCAAAGGCTCTGTTTCCTGATCCACTGGTCCAGAGGTCAGCAGGGAGCCATCCACAGTTTCCATCTGTACTGGAGTAGCCTTCTTCACTGAACGTATTCCCTGTTTCAGAGCAAAGGAGACATCCATAAAATTTCCACTTGCCCCTGAGTCGATCATAGCAGAGCTAGACACCCAAGCTGAGTCAACCCAGAGTTTGATGGAAAGAAAGCAATGAGAATTGTTTTTCTTACAACTCAGCTGGGACACCGCTGAGGAAACTTGAAAAATGGCAGCGTTTACACAGTCAACGTCCTCAGAGGTAACGGAGTTTAAGTCCGAGAAATCAAGATCTGTTGCTGCAGATCTCTCTGGAGCCTGAGGCTCGGACCTGACAGATCCCCTCTCGCAACACTCACAATGAATGAGTGCTGCAGTAGTCTTACGAGAACGGCTGGGGCAGTTTATAATGAAGTGCCCTGACTTACCACAATAGAAACATAGATTCTCCTTAAAACAGATGTTCCTTGCGTGCATCACTAACCCGTCGTTGTAAAGAGTCTACCTGCATGGGTTCAGGTTCAGGTTCCCGTGTAATCCTACTCAAAGGTTCCTTAGCTGGAGAGGAAGGTAGGAAAAGGTTAGTGCGATTGCTTTCGAACCATCTCTCTTGCCTGCGTTCAGTCAGACGAGTATCAATACGGATGCAGTAGTTAATAAAGTCACCTAACGCAGTGGGAGGGTCGGCACGAGCAAGTTCATCCTTAATCAGTGGAGATAACCCCTTTCGAAAAATAGATTTTTTGGCGGAACTGTCCCAGGTGGTATCAAGGGCCCATCTCCTGAAATCCAAGGCATATTCAGCTACCGAGTGCTTACCTTGGCGCAAAGCTAACATGGCTGCTTCAGCTGTTGCACCTCGATTGGGGTCATCAAACACCTGCCCCATGGCTGAAATAAAATCATCAAGGTGATTCAAACAATCATCCTCAGTCTCAATCAGAGGGTTTGCCCACATTAAAGCCTTGTTGGTAAGCAACATAATTATAGTAAGCACCTTAGATCGTTCAGTGGGAAATTGTGAAGCATGTGCAGAAAAAAAAAGATTGCATTGATTAATAAATCCCCTGAATTTCTCACGTTCACCGCCAAAACGAAAAGGGGGCAACTTGGGAATCCCAGCACTCGGGCTACGGCAGGAGCCTGGACTCGCCCCTCTAGAACCTCAATCCTGGCTCGCAAATCCTGGGTAGTCTGTCCAACCACTTGCAAATTGTGATTATTGAGGTCCTGTAGATTTGTAAAACGGTCTTTATATTCTGCAAATCTGCAAGGATATTATCAGTCACTCCGCAAAGTTCCTTTATGCGGGCCTCCATTTTCCAGATCTTTTAAGACAGGATTACTGGAAGAAGAGGAGAGAAAAAAAAAACAATAGTGTTCACCTGTGGCAACACTGCAGAGAGAAAAAAAAATTAAGGGAACTGCTCACCTGGAATGGTTGTGAGAAGTCACAACCACTATCATCACAGAAAGTTTCAACCAGACATCTGATATCCAGAGTTACAGCAGACAAAAAAGAGAAAAGAAAGGAAAAAAAAAAAACAATAGTGTTTACCTGTGGTAACACTGCAAAAAGAAAAAACTTAAGGGAATTGCTCACCTGGAATGGTTGTGAGAAGTCACAACCACTGTCATCACAGAAAGTACAACCGGACGTCTGATATCCACAGTACAGCAGACACAGCCTTCCAGACCCAGCAGACACTAACGTTTTGGCTTCAGAATCTTGTAATGTATGTAGTACAGTTCATATAGCGTCTTGTGCTTGGGTGCGATGAAAACACAGGAGTCACAGGTTTGATATAGAAAAGTCCTGTATTACTTCATACAAGTTGGCAGAAATAGTCACACAGTTTGCAGACACAGAAAAAGGAGACACAGCAGGCCAGAGCAATCCAAGCTCAGCAATCACTCTCCAATACAGATTCAGGATCTTCTTCTCTGTTACCGTAAGTCCATGCAAACGTGGTCTTTCAAAGAGCAGGGTTCAGAGTCCACAAGTGCTTCAGAGTTCCTCAGTAGGAATAGCTGGAGTACAAGGTCCAAGGCTTACAGGAGTCAAGTCACAGGTTCACTGCAGGCTAGATTCTGAAGCACTGATTGCTCAGCTGTGGCTGCTTAAGAAGCAAGAGGAGAGAATCAGGGCGGGAACATGCAAGCTGGAAACTCCATTTTGACTGAGGGCAAGATAGCTGCAGCAAGACAGAAAGTAAAATGGCTGACGAACAAACTGAGTTTCAGGAATATATACATAGAACCTTACACACTATAGAAGTAGACAAAGGAGTAGCCTTTCACAGATTGTGAACAGTTGTGTTTCAGTGTTCACTTCAGTCTGTGTTTTTTATTTTTGAGTGCACATCACGCTCCAGTTACTTGTTCAAGCACTGCTGCTTGTACTCTGCTGAGCGTGTCTCAGTGCCTCATCCTTTTCATTTATCTCCAATTGGTTCTGCTCCATTCCATTTAAAATATAATCTATTAGTGTGACGCGCTTCCATCCGTATACAATACATTGGTTGCAAACACTATAGAAGTAGACAAAGGAGTAGCCTTTCACAGATTGTGAACAGTTGTGTTTCAGTGTTCACTTCAGTCTCTGCGTAATAACCACACTTAGGCCTTATAACTTTTCTGACTTTCTTTATCAATCTACCAAGATGAAGAAGTCAGTGAGTAAGGCACGTGGTCGTGGCCGTGGAGTTTCAGCAGGGAGAGGACGTGGGGATTCTGTGGCTGCTGCCGCCCTCAGTGACACAGCATCCACCAGTTTTACCCATGAGCGTTCCTTTATGCGCACTTTGGTAGGAGCTCGGCGTGCCCCCCTGCTGCGGGAAGAACAAATTGAAGCCGTTGTTGGTTGGATGGCAGCCAATGCATCGACTTCAATTCCTTCCACCTCCTCTCAGGAACACAACACTGTTGAGCAACCATCTGTCTGTTCACCGCCTGTCAAATTGCCCAGGCAGTCAGAGAGTTCTGTACAGGAGCCAGCTGAGTCTCTGCTTCTGTTCTCAGAATCTGTTGGCTCGCAAACACGGGCACAGGCAAGCAGCATTCTGCAATTTGAAGAAGAGGGAGTATGCAGTGATGCGCAACAGCTGTGTCTCTCTCAATCTGAAGAGGCGGGTGAGCCAGTGCCGATGGACAGCACACCGCAGAACGCATCTTATGATGATGATGAGACTCAGGTGCCAGGTTTTGTGGAGCATGGTGCTGCCCAGACCATCCAACAGCAGCAGGTGTTGGAAGAGGGTAGTGGAGATGATGAAGTCCGAGACCCAACATGGCGTGAGCAACAGGAAGTTGGTGGGAGCAGCTCTGAGGAAGAGATTGTCCCAATGGTACAAAGAGGAGGGAGAGGTAGGCTGCAGACTCGTTTGCCTGTAGCCTCCAGTTTGGCACCTGTTGGGAGCAGTTCTCTTAGAAATGTCAAAATTGGCGCTACCCATGACTTGCACTGCGTGGTCCTTTTTTGACAGACTTGTAGATGATATTTGCTATGTTCAATGCAAGCTGTGTAAGCAAAAAGTTAAAAGAGGTAAAAATATCAGTAACCTGAATACCACAAATATGTGGAAACATGTACGGACAAAGCACGTAGCTGAGTTACAAAGACACACTGGAGATGTAGGCCAACCTACAGCAGCACCTACATCTTCAGGTCGTGTTCGAGCCTCTACCTCCAGCTCACACACACCTGGTTTCGGCTTCCTCACAGGATCTCCATGGAAGAACCTCGGTCACTGTTGTCCATAGACAAACTGTTATTCCACCCACAGCAGCAAGTTCACAGTCATCGTCACACTCCCAGAACAAAAAAACAGCCATCGGTACCACAGGCATGGGATAAAAGACGGCCATACTCGGCAAACCATCCACGAGCACAGGCTCTGAATGCTGGCATTGCAAAACTCCTGTCCCTTGAAATGCTGTCATTCAGGCTGGTGGAGACTGACAGTTTCAGGAACTTTATGGCATTGGCAGTCCCACAATATAATGTGCCAAGCCGATTTTATTTCAGCAGGCAAGCTGTCCCTGCTCTGCAAAAACATGTCGAGGGAAACATTAAACATGCGCTACTAAACGCCGTCAGTAGCAGGGTCCACCTGACCACCGATGCGTGGACCAGTACCCATGGCCAGGGACGATACCTTTCCCTCACTGCCCATTGGGTCAATGTTGTGGAGCCGGGTACAGATCTTGCCAGTGGCGCTGTACGTGTTCTGCCAACTCCAAGGATTGCAGGAATCCAGTCTGTACACATTGATTCCTCCTCCTACTCCAGTTCCTCAGAATCATCGCTGCACGAGCCGTCACGGTATACCTCCACATGGACCCGTGAACGCTTAGCTGTTGCGACCGATATGAGCACAGCCGTGGCCAAACGTCAACAGGCCGTCCTGAAATTATTTCCATGGGGAATCGAAGCCACACAGCGCAGGAGCTCTGGGATGCCATCAAGCAGGAGAGCGACGTGTGGTTTTTGTCAGCTAATCTCCAGCCAGGCTTGGTAGTGTGTGACAATGGCCGAAATCTGGTGGCAGCTCTGGGCCTTGGCAACCTCACTCACATACCATGTCTGGCACATGTGCTCAACTTGGTCGTGCAGAGTTTTTTGAGGGACTATCCGGATCTTGATGCACTGCTGCACAAGGTCCGCCTAGAGTGTGCTCACTTGCGACGTTCCAGCATGGCCAGATCGCGCATTGCAGCTCTGCAAGTCAGATTTCGCCTTCCTGAACATCGCATCATATGTGACGTACCCACCAGGTGGAATTCCACGTTACATATGTTGGAGCGGTTGTGTGAGCAGCAGCCAGCAGTAATGGAGTATCAGCTGCAACAGGCGCAATCAACTCGCAATTTGCGCCGTTCACACTTCACCACTACTGAGTGGGCCTCTATGAAGGACATCTGCGACGTTTTGCGTGCGTTTGATGTCTCAACGCGGATGGCGAGTGCAGATGATGCACTAGTCAGCATGACTGTCCCCCTTATCTGCCTGCTTCAGAAATCACTGAAAGCACTAAAGTAAGAGGTTTTGGAAGAGGTGGAGGATGAGGAGTCACAAATTCAATTACCTTCAGGACAGTCAGCGCAACGTGGTTCCTCACAAAGGGCTGGGCAGGGCTCACTTTGTGAGGAGGATGAGGAGGAGGAGGAGTCAATGGAGGAGGAAGAAATCCCTACAGAGGGAGGTACACAACGCTCTAGTCAGTATGTAGAGCGAGGGTGGGGTGATGCAGAGGAGACAGAGATGACGCCTCTTCCAGAGGACAGCCTTTGTTGGCCAGTTGGGAGTCTGC
The DNA here is from genome assembly GCA_033576555.1 of Oophaga sylvatica. Taxonomy (NCBI): domain Eukaryota; kingdom Metazoa; phylum Chordata; class Amphibia; order Anura; family Dendrobatidae; genus Oophaga; species Oophaga sylvatica. The sequence continues at coordinate 145,287,903 of JARQOD010000001.1, forward strand.
CGCACATGGTTGATTTCATGCTTCAGTGCCTGAGAAACGACCGCCGCATCGCCCACATTCTCAGCACGTCAGATTATTGGGTGTACACCCTCCTAGACCCTCGCTACCGGGACAACTTACAAACCCTCATCACACCGGTGAACCGGGACCGTAAAATGCAGGAGTACCAAGACACACTGGTGCAATCCATACTGTTGTACATTCCAGCCGAGAGAGCTGCTGCTGCTGCTACTGCTTTACAAAGCAGCTCTGTGCGTCGAGGCAGTGTAGACACCTCTACAACAAGAGGGAGCAGAAGCAGCGCCTCTGCACAGGGCAAGAACTGTATGTTACAAATGTGGCAAAGTTTTGTGACAGCGCCAGCAAGGTCTACACCATCCGAGATGGCTCCAGTCACCAGGAAGAAACGTTTCCGTAAGATGGTGACAGACTACTTGGCTTTCCCTCTAAGTGTGCTCCCAGATGCCTCTTCCCCTTTCAAATTTTGGGTCTCTAAGTTGGATACATGGCCAGAGCTTAGCCAGTATGCATTGGAGGTGCTGGCTTGCCCTGCTGCCAGTGTATTATCTGAGCGTGTCTTTAGTGCTGCAGGTGGTGTAGTAACAGACCGTCGCATGCGACTATCCTCAGAGAATGTAGACCGGCTTACTTTTCTGAAAATGAACAAGGCATGGATCTCACCTGAATTTGCCTGTCCGTTTTCAGATTAAATAACTGTTTGGCAACGTTTTCCATGTCTCCTGTTATGTTCATCTTTCTACCACCTGAACTCTACTCCCTGGGCTACAACACCGCCATTTGTTGCTCGTAAGTAATTGGCAGGGGTACTGACTCCTGGCCAGCCTGGTTACAGCACGACAGCTGTTTCATGGCAGTGTGAACGTCAATTATCCTCCAATAAGTTGTGCTGTCGTGTTGCATTCGGGTTAGCCGACTCTATGGTGCCTGCAGTTTAGGTGATTCCTATGTGTGCTGTGGGATATGTAAATAAAGGCGGTTTCCATTGTGACAATAGGACAAGCACCCACTGTAGGACTGTGTGATTCGGTAACTGCGGACGGCTTGCGTCCTGTCAACTTACATTTTCATGTACTTCTACCCGTCCGGGGTCCAGTACCGTCAACTGGTTCTCCCCAGTGCCTTTGGCCTAGGTGCCTCCATCTCCGTATCCGAGTTCCACCAACGTCTGCTGGTCCTTGGTAGTGCTTTGGAGCACAGGTACCTCCTGCTTAGTAACCGTGTCACAGTAACGTCGGCTGGTACTTGGTTGTGAGATTGCCTCTTTTCCTTCTGCTACCCGTCCGGGGTCCAGTACCGTCAAGTGGTTCTCCCCAGTGCCTTTGGCCTAGGTGCCTCCATCTCCGTATCCGAGTTCCACCAACGTCTGCTGGTCCTTGGTAGTGCTTTGGAGCACAGGTACCTCCTGCTTAGTAACCGTGTCACAGTAACGTCAGCTGGTACTCGGTTGTGACATTGCCTCTTTTCCTTCTGCTACCCGTCCGGGGTCCAGTACCGTCAACTGGTTCTCCCCAGTGCCTTTGGCCTAGGTGCCTCCATCTCCGTATCCGAGTTCCACCAACGTCTGCTGGTCCTTGGTAGTGCTTTGGAGCACAGGTACCTCCTGCTTAGTAACCGTGTCACAGTAACGTCAGCTGGTACTCGGTTGTGACATTGCCTCTTTTCCTTCTGCTACCTGTCCGGGGTCCAGTACCGTCAACTGGTTCTCCCCAGTGCCTTTGGCCTAGGTGCCTCCATCTCCGTATCCGAGTTCCACCAACGTCTGCTGGTCCTTGGTAGTGCTTTGGAGCACAGGTACCTCCTGCTTAGTAACCGTGTCACAGTAACGTCAGCTGGTACTCGGTTGTGACATTGCCTCTTTTCCTTCTGCTACCCGTCCGGGTTCCAGCACAGTCAGCTGGTCCTCGTTACTTCCATTGTCTCTTGCTCCATCTGATACCCGTCAGGGTTCCAGTAACGTCAGCTGTTTCTCGGAAATTAGACGACCTTAAAGACCACCCAGAAGAAGATGACGACAACAAGGACGACGAGCATGAAGCCAACTAGCCTGAACACCATCACAAAGAAAAAATAAAAGATTACCCAGAAGAAGATCACCAACAGGACAAAGAAGGTTAAGACAAACTACAAGATACAGAACAAGAGACAGAAGAACAATAAGCAGAAGATCAAAAAGCAGAAGAACATGAAGTATAAGACCAAAATGAAGAGCAAAATATATGCTCTAAATTCTAAGCAGAAGAAGACTAAGCAGTGTATGGGGTGAGTCCGTTCCTCCTCGTGGTGCCCCTGGAAAATGCCTGCTGCTGCAGGCTAAACTGAACACGGACAAATACTGTTGTAATTTAAATCTTTTGTGACAGCAAGAATGGAAGGATGAACAATTCATACTTTTACAGATTACAAGTACAGGAATCTCTGTCACAAATAAAAATATGATGAAGAAGATGAAGAGGAAGAAGATGAAGATTAATTAGTTTAATAATAACAATATGAGTAATGTAAACAAAACATGAATAGCAAGAAGTTTAAGAAGAAGATTAAGAAGGTGAAGATGAAGAATAATTTGATGAGAAAGATGATGCTGCTGCTGAAGATTATGAAGGAGAAAGTGTGGCACTGGCAAAAGTTAAGAGCATGGAAGTTGTGAAACATACATATTTGCCAAAATAGAAAAAAGGTTAACAACATTGTCAATTTGTTAGTCAATCCAAACGTATTTCCAAAAAAAAAATATATTAATGCTATTCCAATGCATTGGGTTAAACATGTATGCCTTTATTGTCTCCTCAACCTCCCCCAATACATTCTACATTAGTCTTTGTTGTTTTCCTTCATGTACAATTAACCAACAAGGCAAGAATGTTTTTTTTTAATGTCGATATTTGGTTCCCATAGACTTACATTGGACTTCCGGTATCGGAATCGGATATCGACGATATTTAGTGATATCGGCGATACCATTCCGATCCGATATTTTTAGATATCGAGCAGTATCGCTCAACATTAGTCATTATGGCAGAGGGATGAACATAAATATTGGAACAGTTCATAGATAAGGAGTGAGAGTTTTATTTCCCTCTGATTGGGGTCTGGTATTGTGTTTTGATGCCCCCAGGTCAGAGAAGCAGATTCCTTAATTGATGTACACAGACATGAATCCATGTAGATCCTGTGGCCAAACACTTTTGTATGCCCGGTCATAGCATGATGGATATGGAATTACTGGTATTAAAAGCTAACTTCAAATCTGAGAAAGATAGAAAGATTTGGGAATATAAACTTATGATGACCTTTGACACTCTTAGTGCTGGAATGAACGTGTCACATGGATTCATGTCTGTGTACATCAATTAAGGAATCTGCTTCTCTGACCTGGGGGCATCAAAACACAATACCAGACCCCAATCAGAGGGCAATAAAACTCTCACTCCTTATCTATGAACTGTTCCAATATTTATGTTCATCCCTCTGCCATAATGACAGTTCTGCTTCACGTCACATGTCTTACCTATTGCATTATTCCTGTGTCCTCTTGTGTATAAATATGTGATTCTTCAGTTTTTGTTTTAGTCTTTGCCTGATGAAGAGACCTGAGTAGTCTCGAAAGCTTGCAATTTGTTACCATCTTTCCAGTTAGCCATTAAAAGGTATCAACCACTGAGGACTCTCAAGTCTAAATATTTTTCTATCTACTGGCTAACACGGTACGAAGATATACATCTTTCCTATATCCAAATGAAAGTTAGACATTGATTTTCAACCATGCTTCCACAGAATTAAAAAAAAAATAAAACTCATGAAATAGGCCTGGACAGAAATGATGGTACCCCTGAAAATAATGTGACAAAAGGGACATGTTAAATCAAGGTTTGTTCACTAATTAGCATCACAGGTGTCTTCAATCATGGAATCAGTGAGTAGGCCTGTATAAAGGGCTACAGATACTCACTGCTCTGTTTGGGACATGGTGTGCATCACACTCAACCTGGACCAGAGGAAGCGAAGGAAAGAGTTGTCACAGGAGATTAGAAAGAAAATTATAGACAAACATGTTAAAGGTAAAAGGTATAAGACCATCTCCAAGCAGCTTGATGTTCCTGTAACTACAGTTGCACATATTATTCAAAAATTTAAGCTCCATGAGACTGTAGCCAACGTCTCTGGACGTAGCCGCAGGAGGAAAAATGATGACAAATCAAAAAGACGGATAATACGAATAGAACCCAGAAAAACTTCTAAACAGATTAAAGGTGAGCTTTGGGCTCAAGGAACATCAGCGTCAGATCGCACCATCTGTCGTTGTATGAGCCAAAGTGGACTTCATGGGAGATGACAAGGAGGACACCATTGTTGAAAAAAATCATAAAAAAGCCAGACTGGAATTTGCCAAACTACAAGCCACAAAGCTTCTGAGAGAATGTCCTATGGACAGATGAGACAAAAATAGAACTTTTTGGCAAGGCACATCAGCTCTATGTTCACAGATGGTAAAATGAAGCATATCAAGAAAGGAAACTGTCCCTACTTTGAAATGTGGAGGAGGCTCTGTTATGTTCTGGGGCTGCCTTGCTGCATCTGGCACGGGGTGTCTAGAATCCGTGCAGGGTACAATAAAATCTCAAGACTATAAACGGATTCTAGAGAGAAATGTGCTGCCCAGTGTCAGAAAGCTTGGTCTCTGTCACAGGTCAGGGTCTTGCAACAGGATAATGACCCATAACACACAGCTAAAAACACCGAAGAATGGCTAAGAGGAAAGCATTGGACTATTCTGAAGTGGCCTTCTATGAGCCCTGACCTAAATCCTATTGAGCATCTTTGGAAAAAGCTGAAACATGCCATCTGGAAAAGGCAACAAACACGAGACAACTGGAACACTTTGCTCTTGAGGAGTGGGCCAAAATACCTGTCGGGGGGTGTAGAAGTCTCATTGACAGTTACAGGAATCGTTTGATTGCAGTGAGTGCCTCAAAAGGTTGTGCAACAAAATATTAAATTAAGGGTACTACCATTTCTATCCAGGCCTATTTCATGAGTTTCATTTTTTTTAAAAATTCTGTGAAAGCATGGTTGAAAAGTAATGCCTGATTTTCATAGATTTTTGATTTATTATTACTAGAGATGAGCGAGTTTGCCTCCGGGAGGGTCGAGTCGGGTTTCGGACCAGTCGAGTCGAATGAAATCGGCCGACTATAGGCAAAAGTCGGAGTTCCGACCGAAACCCGACCCCAATGCAAGTCAATAGGGAATAAAAGTCGGCAGTGAGTGGAGGACAGTAAACACACCTACAGTGCCCATTTCAATGCCAACAACATCAATTCTTATTACTTAAGATTGTCAACCTTAATTTACTTTATAATAATAGTAACGCATTGAAAACTGGGGGTTATTTGGCTAAAGTTGTGGGGGGGGTACAGCCCAGTTAGGGAGGTGGAAAAACTGGCATATGTTGAGGTGTAGGCTGGACGTTGAGCAGCTGCAAATGGAGGAAATTGAGAAGTCGGAGAAAGAGGAGGATAAAGCGAGCCATTTTGCTGGCAACTTATGTGTCATCAGGGGAAGGTGGTACAAAATCCTTTGAAACCCAGGCATGGTTCATTTTAACGAAGGTGAGATCACCTACATTTTGGGTCGACAGCCGGGCCCTTCTTTCTGTCAGGATTGATCCAGCAGCACTAAAGACTCTTTCTGATAGCACACTACCAGCAGGGCAAGAGAGCTCCTGTAAGGCATATTGTGCCAATTCAGGCCAGGTGTCCAGTTTACAAGCCCAGTAGTCAAAGGGGAATGAACTGTGAGGGAGAACATCGATAGGGGAGGAGAGGTAATTTTGAAACATAGCTGACAACTGCTGTCTCCTGTCTGTTGCAACCGATTCTGTATTACCAGTCGTGTGAGAGGTACTCGAGAAATTAGTCCACAACATGGTCATGAAACCCCTGTCTCCAACGCCACTTTGGCTGTGTGCACCACGAACACCTCTTCCATGTTGCCCAGTATGGCTCGTGGTAGAACCTGCACCGCTGCTGTGTGCTGCGAATGCCTCTAACAAATGGTTTACCAGAGTTGCTTGTTTGTTCGCCAATATTAGCTCTAGGTTCTACTGTGGCCTGATGTTCTGTAATTTGCCTTTATAGCGTGGATCGAGGATGCTAGCCAACCAGCAGTGGTCATCCTTCATAATTTTGGCAATGCGGGGGTCCCTTTTTAGGATCCACAAGAGATAATCACACATGTGGGAATAATGTTCCAGGTGTCAATGATGCACTGCCAGTGGTGGGTGGAGGAGCCCTTTCTGCCAAATCCACATCCCTCCAGTCACACACAAACCCTGTACCTAACCTTGGCAAGCCAATATTTTCTCTTGCCCCCTGAGAAGCAGCCTCCCCCCCAAAATAATCATCCCCCTCATCCTCCTCCTCTTCCTCTTCTTCCTCCACCTCGTCCAGGACAGTTCCCTGAGCAGACAATGCCTGTCATCAAGGCTTCCCTCCTCCTCCGCTGCAGACGCCTGATCCTTAATGTGCGTCAAAGTTTGCATGAGCAGGCGCATAAGTGGGATGCTCATGCTTATGATGGCATCATCTGCGCTTACCAGCCGTGTGCATTCCTCAAAACACTGAAGGACTTTACATAGGTCTTTCAGCTTTGACCACTGCACACCCGACAACTCGATGTCTGCCCGCAAACTGCCTGCCCGTGTATCCTCCAACAAATGCATTACAGCCTGCCTCTCAACCATGTGCATGGTGGAGTTCCACCTTGTTGCAACGTCTATGATTAGGCGGTGCTTGGGGAGGTGGAGCGATCGCTGCAGCCTCTGCATATGACTGGAGTCTACGGTCGAGCGACGGATGTGCGAGCAAAGTCTTCGCACCTTATGGAGCAGGGCTGGTAACTCCGGATAATTATTTATGAAGCACTGCACCACCAAGGTAAAGGTGTGAGCCAGGGAAGGTATGTGTCTGAGTTTTGCCAGGGCTATGGCCGCCACAAAATTACGGCCTTTATCACTGACTACCTTGTCTGGCTCAAGATGTAGACTGCCCAGCCATGACTCGGTTTCTCGCTGCAAGTAGTCGGCCAGTACCTCTGCGCTGTGTCTGTTGTCGCCCAAAGACATCATCTTTAAAACAGCCTGCTGACGCTTACCACTAGCTGTCCGATAGAGGGCCACTTCGTGTGTAACACTGGCAGCTGCGGTTGGAATGCTCATGCGACTGCACTCTGTCGACAACCTTTCGCTTCTGGAGGAGGAGGAGGTGGGCCGAACGCCTACAGCCAACTGTTGCCTATACCGTGGGCTAGGCAGCACTGTCCCACCGCTGCTGTCCCATGTGGACCTTGCATCCACGACATTCACCCAGTGCGCAGTGATGGACACGTACCGGCCCTGGCCATGCCTACTGGCCCATGCATCTGTTGTGAGGTGCACCTTTCCACTCACTGATTGTTTGAGTGCATGGACAATGCGGTCTTTCACATGCAGGTGGAGGGCAGGGATGGCTTTTCTAGAAAAGAAGTGCCGAGAGGGTAGGTCATAGCGTGGGACAGCGTAGGCCATGAGCTCTCGGAACTCTGCGCTTTCAACCAAGCGGAAGGGCATCATCTCTAATGAGATCAGTTTGGCAATGTAGGCGTTCAAAGCCAGTTTACGCGGATGAGAGGATGAGTACTTTCTTGTCCTACTCAGAGTGTCTGCTAGGGTGAGCTGGACTTGAGAGCTGCATATGGTGGAACTATTACAAACACATGGCAACCAAACAGTGATGAAGAATGGTACCACACAATGGTATATAAGTTAAAAAATATCCTTTTTATTAACAATAATTTAAAATCAATCACAAAGAAGGTGCAAGAATCATTAAACATTAAAAAGGGACGAATATCCACCATAGGAAAAGCCTCACTCCAGCCCAAGTTCAACCACATAAATCAAAGATAATTGGTCCCATACATGTCCATGTATCCTATATCTTAGTAGGGGAATGACAGCCACAAAAACCCAATAAAGTCAAAGCAACTGCCAAACAAGGCATGTATTATACTGTTGTAGGGTAAATAAAGAGGCCCCGAGGAAGCAGAGGGAAACACGCGTTGGGGCAGATGGACGTCCGAGGAAAGCCACCAGCTGATATCGGTATGCATGACAAATAGTTCATATGTATTAAGATTTTCATGGTCTGCTTATTGTATTTAAGGGTTTAAAGTAATTTCTTGGGCCGCTTTATTTACCCTACAACAGTATAATACATGCCTTGTAGTGAGGCTTTTCCTATGGTGGATATTCGTCCCTTTTTAATGTTTAATGATTCTTGCACCTTCTTTGTGATTGATTTTAAATTATTGTTAATAAAAAGGATATTTTTTAACTTATATACCATTGTGTGGTACCATTCTTCACCACTGTTTGGTTGCCATGTGTTTGTAATAATAGTACTGTGGTATATGATCCCGTAATGGGAATATAGTATACGTCTGGGCAATTTTTTGTGATTATATGGTGGAACTAGCGGTGGACATGGCGGACTGAGAGGGGGTTGGTGATGGTGGTGGTGGTGGTGGTGATGGCCTAGATGCAGTCTTTCGTTGGAAAAGCATTGTGATTTCCTGACTGCTTTGGCCTTGCGACGACACCTCAACATTTCTTGCTGGTGATGTGCTAACCGGTGGGCTTACAGTGGGGGAAGCGATGTAGCGTTGCTGGCTGCCTTCAGTCGGAGCAGGTGCACATGTGCTACCTGAAGTTTTGTAGTCGTCCACGATTCAAAGTGCATGGTGTTTACATGTCTAAGCATGCAACTGGTATTCAAATTTCGGAGATTTTTACCTCGGCTAAAGGTCCTTCCGCACTTCTTACAGATAACCTTTGCCTCATTAATAGGATTTTGGTCAAAAAATTGCCACACTGCACTCTTCCTACTATGGGAAAAATTTTCAGGGCTTGCATGCTGTGCTAATTTGACCGTCTGGCCAAGCTGTCCTGCAACTCTTTTTGCTTTTTAACACCTTTTTGGACTGCTACAGACCTGCCAGATAACCGCAGCTGCGATGTCGATGCCTGCTGCGGATCCTCCTCCTCTTCTGAGCTATTGCCAGTGGCACCCTCTTCCCCCAATGGATGCCAATCCGGGTCAACAACTGGGTTATCCATCACCTCCTCTTCAATTTCATCTGCACCTTCCTCTGTGTCACCATGTAAGGTGGTATAGTATGCGGGAAGGGGCACCTGAGTTTCATCAGGGTCAGAATCTGGGTTTAGTGACTGTGAGGGCAATGCAGTGCTCTGGGTGAATTACCAGCAGAATTAAATAGCAGGGTTGCATCAGTGCACTCCATGAAATTCATTTTGGATTTGAGAATTAAATTTTATGAAACTAAAAGGGTATGTGAAAAAAGAGCTAGGGAGAATCGAATTTGGGGGCCTCCCGAACCCTTCACTTTGGGGGGGTGAAACACAAGGAAAGGGTTTGGTTTTTTCTGAAGGAGCCTGCATGACGATCAGTGCTTGCTTTTTTGAAATTTAAAAGAGGAGGCGAAATAGGGAGGTTTTTCGGCAATGTAAGAAACCGTTCCTGATCCCGGCTTTAAAAGCGGTTTGCCTACTCCAGAAAGGGAGTTCACCCTTCTGGACCGTGAGAAAAGGGAAAAACTCTCCGCCTAAGGTGCTTTTGGGTTTTTGGCACTCCCAGCAGATGCAACCATCATACCAGTCCCCCCCCCGCCAATTCGTGGCCCTTATCTTTTTTGTAATTTGGGAAAATGACCAAAATCCCGCAGATATTGGTTCTGTATAAGCGTAAGTGTATACGGTGTAGGGGAAAAATTTTAAACTCTGATTTTTTTTGAGTACCAAGATGCAGAGTATTTGTCCGTGTACCACCGGGAAACGGTATGTGTGAGGGGTCAGTTTTAACGGTGTGGGAAAAAAATGAACGGCAGTAATGTGCAGAAAAAAAAAAAAAAGAAAATTTGCTGTGTAAAAAGCATCTGCAAGCATGTACACACATCAAAACAGCTATCAGGCACCAAAAAAACCCCCGTGCGCACACAAGAAAATCCTCCCCCGTCACTGACACTAACTGACAGCCAAATGCTATCCACAAGCAATAAGAACTTCCATAT